>CM017439.1:2145036-2729748 GCA_007726485.1 Eragrostis curvula | reverse complement strand
CGAACGTGGGTTATGTTCTTTGCTTAGAACTTTGTGAAAATAAGTTCAAGCAGAAAAAAGAAGATTGCACTGCGTTAGCCAAATTGCTGTTTCAGTAGGTTAAAGACGACGAGCGATTACGTTGTAAGTCTAGAAGGAGGCATATTCGCAGTACAAATGTACAAAGTATACTATGTAGCTATAGCACAGGCAGAATACTGCTTGAACGCCCACTACAGAACTGCATATGTTCACTTCCCATTTTGTGAAAAAGGATAAGATATCAATCCCAAGCGCCGCTTTATATGCAATACGGGAACGCAGCATAATTTAGAATCCCGAACGCGAACAGAATGGGTCATAGCATAATTTCTGTAAAGTATCCAGTGTCGGTTATTCGTGTCTTGAACACTGAAGGTACTCCACCCCAGTACTCATACGGAGTATGCATCTAGTAGCCCTGTAATGCTGCCACTACTATATTATAGTGGTGCAATTTCTGTGGCACTTTGTGCCAACGTGCATAGGGAACTCAATAATATATTCACTGGTCAGTTCAGTGTCCGAAGCTTCTAAATATACTCGGCCCCTACGATAAAACTTCCAAAAAGGCAGTACATTATAGTATAAATATTGTCAGATACGTTGCTCATCCTAATTAAATTTGTGGTAGTACTTGTACAGCTACTCCTTTGGTTTATGGATAAACGCAGTTGTTTATTTGTCGCTCTGATGCAACTTGCACGCAAATTCTTTCATCTAGCAAGAACCGCCACTGCCCATACGCAGATGCATGTGCGATTACTGATCAGCACTTCTAATCCAACTTCAGTAATGTCTCTTGAGAGACTGTTATTGTATGGAGCATGGAGTATTGTAATCTGTGAATCATCCAGCACACGTACACTTGGAAGTCGCCAGTTAATTGAGGCCCAAACCTCTAAGCAAGGACAGCTTATTTCTTTTATGCTACCACTCAAGTCCATGCTTAGTACAACTTGGACATGACTCGGGCTAGAAATTGTAGTTATTTCCACCTCGTAACATGTTGTTAACCATGCAAGGGCTTATCCTTCTATTCGCCGAGGCAGTCAATCTTCAACGCTCAGGGTAAAATCTTGCACCCATTGTTATCGGTCATCACCTGACCAAATTAAAGACCATGTTGTCTTCCAGTTTTTTTTACAGTAATTCACATGCCAGTAAAGAGATGATAGTACATCACTTTCACGTACTCCAATTCACAGCGAAGTGCAGTTGCGGTTGGTCAAGTCTGTGCCTCAAGCAAAAGGCACAGCCAACCGGGCTCTCCTCGTGCAGGCCACGTACTGATGGATGGGTGCGCATATCCTTTCGTTCGCTTTGTCCCTGCGCTTTTGCGCTTGAATCTTATAGCCAGCTTTCGCCATGGATTTCACCTCGCTTTGCTGCTTTTTCTTGCCTCGCTGATCTTGTTCTTTCTTCTCCTCTTTATCTTTCCTTGGCGTTTTTATCTTTTCAGACCGTAAAGTTGTAGCAAAGGTCCCTGCATAGTGGATACGGGTGGCCCCTGGCAGCTAGCTCGTTTCTGAACTGTCGATTTCTCAAGTAAAATTGAGCTAGGGACATGATTCAGTTAGGATACCGAAAGAAAAGCATAGTCCCCATGCCGTGCAAATTAACGATGGCCACACTAAGGTGTGTTCGGCGTTTTAGAGTCTAAAATTTAGAGGGGTTTAAACACAAAGAATCTTGTCTTAAATAAAGTTTAATTACAAAACTAACTGCAGAACCCCCCCTCTAAATCGCGAGACGAATTTAACGAGGGTAGTTAAGCCGTGATTAGACGATATTTACTGTAGCATCACTGTAGCAAAACATAGATTAATTAGGCTCATTAGATTCGTCTCGTAAAGATGTACCCATCTGTAAAAAGGTTTTGTCATTAAACTTTATTTAATACTCCTAAATAATAAGATTCTCTTTAGAGTTAAATTTTAGAGGGGTCTAAACGGTGAAACGAACACACCCTAAACAAGCACGCACGCACGCACTCGCTGAGTTGTTTTTACAGTAGAGGACCCCACTGAAACACAGCATGTAAAGGCAGAGTACACACAACTCGCACTGTTCATCCTGTTCGTCTGGCTGTTTTGCAGTAGCTGTTTTGCAGCAGCTACAGTGTTTCAGTTATTTCTTCTGCAGTCGCTACAGTGTTTCTGCAGTCACTACAGTGTTCGCAGTTATTTTTCTGCAGCCGCAGCCGCAGCTGCATGGTTGTTTTTACAGTACCGCACTGAAAACACAGCAGGTCGGAATGCCTAAAACCGTTAAAAACTGGTACAGTAGCCAGTAGGGTCTATAAGTTGGATCACACGCCTTTGCGGAAGTGGTCAAGATTTGCACGGTCGCCAATGCACAAGGACGCAGCCAAATCACTCACCCCATGAGCCGATCACCAAACATTTCCTGAAGCATATACGGAGCCATATCCTGATTAAAAAGCAGTTATCAGAGTGAACAATGTTCACTGAACAACCAGGTAGATACTTTGCGTTTTACAGCTCAAGCATGTGTGGCCAACTATCAGGGCATTTCACAGCGGCAGTGCGCAATGTCCAAAAGCCAAGATGGCCACATGAAACTCGTAGAAAAGAATAATGAGCGCGGCCATGCTAGTTTCATCGTATTCTGATCCGCGTACTATGATGGCGAAGCGGTTGGCGGCTGACCAGCTTTCCGGGGATTCTTTCGCATCAAAACAATGAAACAAGAAAGCATGCAGCTGCCAAGAGAACACCTGGTCCGATTGGAATGATGTACTACTAATGCCAGCTCTTGTCAGCAATGGGTGGACAGAACTGTAGCTGCCCTGCCCTGATCGATTGATCGAGAGCAAGCATGCGCGCCAAAGCACATGTCCGCGAGGCCTATACGAGCTTAGGGGCTCAGGTAGCAACAGTGTGGCCGTGCACTAGCAGCGATAAAAAGGGAGGCACAGGTTCGTGCAACACGGATCGCAATCTCATAAGAGTTGTTGAGGCGTGGACCTAGTATGTGCTAGAGGTGATCCTAATTCCTAACGAGTCATCCTGCAGGCAATAATTGCCATCGGAGAACTGTTAAGAACACTGTCTGCAGGGTGGTTTCAGCTAATCATATCGTTTTGGAACTGCACGAACGGCTTGCACAGTTGCTTCAGTGTTCAGACCTTCAACGGCTAATCACAGTACTAGAGGTGACCACATAAGTAGCATTCGGCCCAATGTAATCTTTGAGGTGGGCCTCCAAATATGATTCAAGCAAGCAAGCCTATGAAGATTTCGGCCCTGCCCTGAATTGGTATTGGGCCAACAGCGTCATTGCAGTTTTGGAGGCCGATGTCCTTGTACTGTTTTAGTTTGGCCCGTTATCAGTTTGAACTTTTTATTTCTGAACATATATTACATTTTCCGTGTTAAACTAGCGCTCGTAAAAATATTCCTTTACTCCGCCACCAATGCAGTTTAGCATGTTTCATTTCCCCATTATTCTTAACTATAGAAATATACTCCAGGCTGTTCGGCAGACTGCAGCTGCGGCTGCAGAGAAATAACTGCGAACACTGTAGCCGCTGTTAAAGAAATAACTGCGAACACTGTAGCTGCTGCTGCTGCCTGCTGCAAAACATCCAAACGAACAGGCTGATTGAAGAAACATCAACAGGATATAATAGTGCATTATTATCAAATTTTCAGGCATTAACGCAGCGCACAATTTTGGAATCGGAGATGCCATGCTTCCAGCAAATGTTGTCGGAGCGGCATACTGAAGTTAGCGCCGACGCAGTTTCTCCATACAAGTGGGATCCCGTGACGGAACAGCCTGTCAGCGGCCATCATCTCCCTGCCTGAATCAAATTCATAATGAGATTTGTTTTCTAAGTTTTAACACTAAGAGCAAGTATTATAGTCGCCCGTAAGCCGGCATAGTCCGACGTGGAGCAGGAGAGAGAACGCGCTCCGGCGTCTCACAACGCGCCCGCTCCACGCCGGCGCAGAGCGCAAGCGCTCCTCTTATTCGCTGACCGAGCAGCAGCACATTAAAGCCAGGCGGGACCCACCACCAAAACGTCGGGTGTCGCAGCCGGCTGCCGACGAAATCGTTAAGGGGGCATTTGGAACGCGTGATTTTTTCTCGTTCCTGCGTTTTTTCTGTGAACAGTCAACTGATTCCTGTAAAATTCCTGTATAATTTCTGCGAAAATCCTGCGTTCCAAAGGGGGACTAAACTTGCTCAAACAACCAGCGACACCAGCACGAGTCTATAATGCAATCTAGGCTTTGTAGCTAGCTAGACTAGTGGGGGCTAAACAACTCCTTGGTCCTTGGGGAACGGGGACGCAGCCGTGCCTGCCTCAACAGCTCGGACAGCGCTAAAGCTAAACTGCACCGATCCCGAGCAAGCGCCAGCAAGCCGCAACGGGTCTCCCTCGCGTCTCCACGGCGACCCGGCAAGTCCACCCCACGCCCAGGGACACGAGGGAGCAACATGTCGGGCACCCACCCAACCAGCGCTCGCGTTTCATATCCCCCGACGCCACCGCGACGCTGCTGTCCGCCCGCTTGTCAGCTTCCTTCGTCTTGCAAAATTTAAAAGACTGTTGGGTTTGACTTGCGCGAGATCCCGAATCCGCACGGGCGGAGCTGGCCATCGAACAGGTCGCGCGGCCATGGCATGCCATGCCACCACGCCGCCGACGATGATGCTTCGTGCGAAACCGCGTCGCCAGCGCGAGCGATCCGGTGACCACGTCCGGCGACCCTGGATCTCCGAGGCTCGGACGTGACAAACCGAGACTTTTTCCATGTGCGGCGTATCGGCTCGCGGATACGGAATCTGACGGGGCTTTCGCAAGCGCTCGACCAGAGTAGCCGTGCATTTCGATTTCGTTGTCACAGCTCCCAGGTAATGAGCGAAATCTAGGAATGGGCGAATGGCACGGGTGGAGGGACTACTCGGGGCGCACGAACGCATGCAACTTGGCCAATTGGCAATGCCTCCTATTTAACTCAAAGGCGAATTTCCGTCTATGCCGTCTCTTAATAAACAAAGGGCAGGCAAGGGAGGAGAGAGCTGTAACTGTACATATTTTATGGTCCCCTTCTGTTAAACAATACCGCGTCTAAACTACCTAGTCCTATATCACATATCCTACTTGTTTAATTTTATCCTAACTTTACAGTTTAGTGATGCATGACGCAAGAACGCTTCGCGTGTCTGTTGGACAACGAGGTCGTATGTCTCATCAAGAAACCTATGGTTCACAGAACAAGAAAGACGTCAGGACTTCAGGTTGAACTGAAAGTGCTGGCGGGTTCAGGAAGAGACGGATGCAAACTTGCACCGTCCATAAGGAGTCTCGGATAAGAATTAAACGCCACTAGTTAAGCCAGAATCTTGCTTCAAGGAATGGACAACGTATCACGAAGGCAGCATCTGAGGAAGGGAGCGTTAAACATTCAGAAGCGTGTGCTGATGTGCATTCTTCCTTTTAGTTGGGATTTGCTTAAGATATGATATCTTCGATCCTCACTTGTTCGAATACTTGGGAGGCGAGATATGGAAGAGACTCATATATCAGTTTTTTTTTACATTTTTTTTTTGTCTGGATGGCATCGACTTTGAAAAAAAAAAAAAAATCTACCACGGCAAGACCCCTTCTGGCTACTCATGTTTTTGTTGTTTCATGCAACCAAGTCTTCTTTACTTTCCGGACATGGCTAGCTCCACCATTGGTAGCGGGGCGTGTCCTTTTGCTGAATGAAGATAGTCATACGCAGATTAGGATACTCCTGGTCTTCGTTACAACAACTCGCACCGGTCCAGTAACGAACGCCGTGGAAGTCTAGGGACGTGACACACACAACAAAACAGAGTCCACGCGGGTGGAAACGGGGAAGTAGTTATCAGGGGAATGAAACATGGAGTCAGCACCTCGTGAATCCTCCAGTCCAGTCTTTCGCTGTGTCTCGTTACACTTTCAACGTGTTACTTTCGGTCATCTGTTCGATGAACGGTGGTTCTACTATTATACAAGCCTCGCAGTCGTGGGTGGGTTGGTTGATGATCGATTAAAGAACGAGTTGAGAATGAAGAATTGAAGATCGATATGCTGATTCCGAGTCAAAAGATTCCTCGAACAACATTATCTCTTGATCCATTATTATTCTCAGGTTGGGGTAAGACTTTAAGGATCGCATATGGCATGAATTAACTGATGGATCAGAGCTGTTGGCAAAGGCCATTATCAGGGAGGCCTCCATTTGGCGTGCAAGCATCCCCATCTCATCCCCGGAGCATGCAACCGGCAGGCACGCATATGTTGATCCATCAGAAAAGGCATGGATCTCACAGCACGAGCACTGGAGTTCAGAGTCCTGTCATATTCCTCCGAAGCCGGCAGGCATAGAAAAGGCAAAAACGGTCAGGCATCTCAACGCAGGCCAGTACACGAGCGCCATCTCCGGCACGACGGCACCACGGCCCATCAGAGCCCCGCACCGGCGCGATTGGCGCCTGCGGCATCACATCATCGTTCGTTCGTTCGTTCGCGCTCCACTCCCTGCTGTGCTGCGGATCGCGCTGGAAAAAGGCTGGTGCAGATCGCCACCCCGATCTCATCGCATCAGCTCTGCCATCCATCCATGAGCCGTCCACGTGACCCCACCCAACTCAAACTAACGATTGGGAAGCAGCGGCCTCGAACGGCCGCGCAACGAACTCAAAGCGCGCGCTGAGCCGCGTAGGCACACCGTGCGCTTGCTCGTGTCTCCAGGGCTTCACGAGCAGCCATGAAGTTACGCGAGATCTAGCAAATTCTCTCGAACTTACTCCCTCTGTTCTTTAAATGTTGACGCTGCTCAACTCAAAATTGAGCTAAGCATCGTCTAACATTTCAAGAACGGAGGGAGTCTGTGTGAAGAACGGCGACTACTGACGTGGAGTGAAGGATACACGCTAACAGTTGAACAATCCCTTTTCTTGTACTGGTTTAGCTCCTTTCGGAATGCTATGATACATACAAAATGGAGCAATCCTAAAACTCTAGCATAGCCATACCTCATGATTGGGCACTTGTATGTACAAAAATATTTCAAAGTTGCAGATTTTAATCGATTTTACAGAGTTCCGATGGCTTGGAGTTCCTTGAGGAATCAGAAGGCCGGACTCAGAATGTTGAGCAGGGAAACTCTGGTATTGACGAGGGCTCTGAACACCTTCTCGCCGCTGCTGTCCACGTCCGCGATGCACCGTTCCAGGTTGTCCAGGCGCTCGAACGCCACCTCCCGTTCCTTGTCCTCCGGGTCCATGGCGGCGACAACCTTGGCGTCGGTCCGGGGTTGCGTGGCGGACGCGGAGCAGTGATCCTCCGCGTGTTGCTTCTTGGCTGACCTCCGCTTCGCGCGCGACATCCATCGCATGAGGTCGGCCACCCACCAAATGCGCGGCATGGATGAGGACCTGGTGGTGATGACGTGGTGCGTGGTCCTCGGCGTGGCGGTCGCCGACGACGCGCCGCCGAACCGCGCGGGGGAGGGCATCCAGCATGGCGTGGCCGGCTCGACCTCGACGCGCGCGGTGGACGCGGCAACGGAGAGGGTGGAGACGCCGGAGAAGACGGCCGCGGAGGCGGATGCTAGGGCGGCGGCCGCGTCGACGACGGCGGCGGCGATGGCGGCGGCGTCGCGGGCAGGTCGGCGGGCGGGGCGGGCGGCGCCTTGGCCGCCACGGCGCGCGCGGCGGACGCGATCCGCGGGAGGTCGCGCCCCGACCGGCGCAGCGCGCGCGCCGCGGAGGCGAGGCGCGCGGGGTCCTCCCGGCGCAGCGCGGCGCGGGCCTCGGCCTGCAGCGCGGCGAGCGAGACCGTGGCGGCGCGGAAGCTGCCGTGCGCGTCGGCGAGGCGGAGGAAGTCGTCGAGGAGGCGCTCCGCGAGAGGGGAGCGGCCCAGCCGCCGCAGCGGGTCCTGCGCCTGCGGGTGGTGGAGGAGCTCCGAGAGCGAGACGAGCACGCAGGCCAGCTGCTCGCGGCGGCCGCCACCGACCCCGCCGTGGCGCCGCCTGAGGACGCGAGGCGGCCCACCGTGGCGCGCAGGTCGGCGACGTCGTCGTCGAGCTGGAGCACCAGCGGGTGGAACCGGCACGGCAGGCTCGCGGAGCGGGCGCGGTAGGCCGCGGACTTGGTGCTGGTGCCCGCGGCGGGGGACTTGGGCGCCGGGAACGAGATCGTGCGGCGGAACCCGACCACCATGGTTGCTGCTGTAACGCTGATGCTACTCGAACCGATCGATCGATGAATCAATTCCCAAGGAGCGGTGGCTGATGGAGTGATGGATGGGTCGCGAGGGCGGCGCAGGGGTGGAAGGGAGGGGCGCGTTTTTAAAGAGAGGGAGGGATGCCGGAGGGAGGAGTAGGGTTCGGCGGCGGCACGAAATGGAATGGAACGCTCGAGGAAGGCGTGGATGGAATGAGGGAATCGAGCGCACGGCCGCGCGGGTATAAAAGGGCGGCGGAGAAGGAAGGGATGGAGCGGTGAACTGGTCCGGGGTTCTGGACCGATTCTGTGACGCCGCCACGCCGGTCACGCTCGGCACGCGACGCTCCGCTGAAAGCTTCCACTTCGGGCGTTTCGTGTGGCCCCGGCTGCCAGTGTGCGGCACGGACCGGGGGTGGTGCACTGCACAAAGAGGTGCTGGTTGGTTGGTTCGTGCATGCGGCGCAACTTTTCCGTGCTCCGTTCCGTGACGGGCGGAGCTTGTGGGCCGGACGCAGGGGAGAGATAATTCGGTGGGCCACGTGGACTGGCCCGTGGGTCCTTCGTTTGTTCGCTCACATGCCGGAATTCGGTGACATGTCCGACCCATGCCGGGCGCAATTTTTAATAAGCGCCACGACACAGCGTGCAGTTGCAGGCAACGCCGTGATCAAAAGACGAACGGAGAAGCAAGAGATGCATGCAGGGTCCAAAACGGAGCCACCTGAAAGTCTTGACGGCGATGCAGGTACGTGATCCAGGCCAGGTCCATGCGTGCTCGTTTATGCAAACGTGCTGGATCGCAATTTGTCCCCGAACCACTCGCGCGACCGGTAGGCGGTAGCTAGCTAGGCACCGCCGCACCGATGCTTCTTTCGCTTGGAACTTGGAAGGGCATCGACGGCGACGTGGCTTAACCACTAGCAAAGCCGATCCCAGCTCGTTTCACACCACTCACTGACTGGGTAGTGGGAGTAGCAGGATCAGCGTACCATAGCCGACGCTCGCTTTCGCTTCAATGAATTGACTGGAAATTGATGGTCTCTGGACTGGACGACGGTTCATTCGGACCGGGAACTGCTGCCCACGAGTTTATTGGCTCATCCAGAACATCCGCCGCTGGCGGGCGGCGTTCATTCAGTGCATGCACCTCGTCTCAGTCGCGTCAGTGTCAGCAACTCGGAAAAACGGAAGTTTCTATTGCGGATGTTTCGATGCTTCCAACGAGAGAGTTCGACGTGCATCGCTCCTGCTGCATGGGGACATTTTAGGTCACAGTTAAGCTCGTGATGACGCTTCTCTCTCTCTCTAATGAACCCGCGCTCTGATCAAGCTGAAATATTATCGCGCAACTGGGCTTGGGGATATGATTTAATAGCGGGTAGCATGCATGCATGAAAGCATGGAGTTCTCTGAGCAAAAATAACACATGTGATGCAATTAGTCATGTCGCTAACAACGGATGATGTACGTGGTACCTAACATTACTGTCACGATTTGCATGAGTTGCGATGCAGTGGTTAACAACCACGATTTATACCACTGTTTGGCATCATCCTGCTTCTGGCGGCACTTCAACCACACAAGCAAAGGCCCCGCGAAACATTCCGCTGTTTTTCTCTTGGATATATTATTCCTCTGGCACAAAAAATAAACAAGCGTACTCGTGCAACTTGCGAACACTGTCCCTCAAAATAGTCTGTCTGTCGATTTAAGATGGACGAACAATATCTTGAGACTTGCCATATGAAAAGGAATGGGTGAACAGCGTCAATTTCTTTGTGATTTGTGTATGTAATATACCAAAGAAAGATATGGCAAATCGAAGACACCGGTTGATCGTTTCACCTCTGACTGTAAGTTGTGTTTCAACCCATTTGAGCCAAGCAACTAAGCAAGTCACTCCAGATTTCAGGAAGGTTTGTTGGGACCATGACTTTCTGTCAAGCATGCCTTTGCCTTACTTTGTTGGAAAGTCATTGATTTGAGCAGGACCGGTGAGCAGAGAAGTGCGAAGATTTGACATACAATCTTTCGTTTATTTGTTTAAATCGAACGTATCTCTTACTGTTTTAGATTAGAGACAGGCAAGTTTGCTCACGTCAGTATGTTTTGCCACGCGCAAAAGGGCCAAATAGTTAGATCCGTTGAAGAGTTCTTGAGATGCAAGTTGGGACTGCTCTCATCACTTATCTCAGCTTACGAATTAGGTGGATGCATGCAGTCAAAAGTAACCAAATGAATATTTTTATATTATAGGTCACGATGATTCTTGTAATATTCCTCTGAAAGGTTGAATAGATTTTTGGACCGTTTTACTACTGACCTGCTAGCTGACCGTATGCTGGATCTTTCAAGTTGTTAGGTCATGCAGTAGAATGATCTGTGCCGGATGTAACCTGGACTGCTGGACATGACAAAAATGAAACGCCAAAGCAAAAGAACACTGCTGCGTTTTCGTGCACAGCTTTCGGCATACTGTTGGTGTGCCCTTTGATGCAGATTCACATGCCTGGATCCGAAAAGAAAAGAACTGAAACCCTACAAGGCTGCTTCATGTTAACTGACTGCATGATAGTAGTATCTTTTTTATAAGCTCAAGAAGCAAGGCCCCTGCTATGTAGTATTTGCCAAAACCTTAGAGCTGCAGAACTGAAGTTCATGCATGTCTTCCATGATAACAAGACACGTCGCTCCTCAATCCTTTTCACTGACAACAACAACACCTAGGTGAATGAATTTAGTGTAGGCTTGTAAATGTATCCACATTCAAGATTGTCGTCACCCGATTGAAAGAGGTGTTCGGCAGATATTTGGATTGGTGGGAGCAACGTAGGTAGCGAGATCGATCTAAAAACACGCAGAGGGTTTTATACTGGTTCAGGCCTCCCGAAGGATAAAAACCCTACGTCCAGTGCGATCTTGTATAATGTGGCAGCCTTTGCGCTAGAGTTTCGCAAGGTGCCAGATAGGTTTCCCCAGAGGGGTTACATGAGTATTTATAGGCTAGTTACCGCCTATCAGAGTCCTTCTTAATTACAATACTCCTTCTCCGTATCTAATAGAGAGATCGTATCCTCCCCGTAAATTATACCGTGTAAGGCAAATCTTCGGAAAAGTCTAAAAATAGTATTCGGAATATCCGGGACCTAGGGCTACGACATAAGCCCCTGAACATGTCACTTGGCATATCCACATTTATATGAGAATATGACAGGGGATATGTTCTGCAGTCAACCTAGGATCCCGAGATACCGAACAGCCTTCTTCGGTCCATCAGCCTTTAACATCTTCTGAATCTTCCTTCTTCGGAATTTATACTTCGGAACCAATTGTCTTCGGAATTCCGAACATCAAAGCTTCAATTTGTCTTCTTGTGATACTTCAGAGAATCTCTTCAAAATAAAAAATGACCTTGATATGACAAGTCAAACTTTGTCTTCTCTCGCCTGACGAATCTGACGGTATCTCCAGTGACGAGTCGCCTCGTCTTCCTGTACTCCTGGAAACGCGTAAACAAATCCTTTTCCCACTTGACCTTTCAAGTAACCGAAACGACGCATTCAAAGCTATAAATACGGGGTTCCAGGTTCTCCAATCTTCATCCATCTCTTCAGTTTCACCACTTCTACCATGGGCCGCAAGAGATGCGTCAACCCTAGGTTCTCGCAATGGCTCAACACCAACTTCACCGGCGCATCCGGTTCTTCTTCCTCTGCCCCATCTGATGAGAGCCCGGCGACTACCCTTCCTGAGCCTGTTGATCCAGCAATCCCTCCTCCTCCACCAACACAGGTGACGGATTACGGGCTTCCTCCTCTAAGCCCTCCTCCAAATCCTTCAACCATCATTGATCTGGAGGAGGACATCGACGATGAAGAATACGCCAGGCGCCTCCATGTGACCTTGAACAAAGGTTCGCGTGGCGTTCCCGCCGACGCTGACGTCATCTCCATCGACGACTCCAGCGACGACGAGTCCGCAGGTGAAGACACCATGGACACGGACATCCCTGCAGACTCCAGCTCTGCAGGCAATCCTGCTTCTGCTACGCCACCAAGTGGCGCCTCAGTTCTGCCTTCTACCGGGGTTACAAACCCGGTCCTTGACTCTAACGTGGGAAGCACCCACATCTCCTCTCGTGTGTCCTTCATCACCAGCGCAAGCGGTGGGGACACAGAGAACACTTCTTCAGGTGGCACTCAAGTTCCCTCTGAGGACGCTGATGAAGGGGGGAACTAGGGATACGAGCAGACCCCGTGCTGCTCACACCTGAGTCTTGTATTTTATTTTCCCTTGTCTTCAACCTTTCTGTAGTAGGCAAGTGCTTCCCTGAGCTTCAGATGTACCCTAGATCTTTGTAATAGGACCTTCGGCTTAATGAATGGAAAGCTGCCTTCAATCCAAAATGTGAACATATGTGTTCAAGTATGTCTTCACGCTTGGTCAATAAGTCTTCTTGATAAAACTTTGCAAATCACATATTCAAACTTCTCTGAACTCAATTTCACTGAGAAACAATATCTTCGGAGGACAACATCTTCGGGAAAATACTCTTCAAAGATCAACTCTTCAAAAGCCAATATCTTCGGGGGAAAACTGTTCGGAGAACAAGTCTTCGGGGAACAAGTCTTCAGAGGCCAAGTCTTCGGAGAACAAGTCTTCAGAGAAGAAATTAATTTCTGGTGGCAATATTTTTTCTGCACACTATTCAGAAATATCCCCGAAAACTACCATAACAAATTCCCCAAATCTCGGCAACAGAAACCAATCAAATTTCAAAATAACAGGAATGTCGCACAGCGTTGCGCTACCAAGCGCATTTATTGGGGAAGATTACCTTCCTTGAGAAGCCAAACGGTCGCGAGGGTCCATAAAACCCAACTGCAACAGTCGTCTCCCCCCTTTCGCATCACATTCTCGCCATTGCTTAAATCCTAGCCTTGCTTTCGCCGCAAACCCTAGCACCATCCTCATGGCCGACGCCGCACCCGAGAAGACCACCTCTGTTAACCAGGAGCAGCAGGAGGATTCCATCAGTTCCACCGATTCCCCCACTAAAGCCCAGCAACTAATGGCGGCGGGCGAAATTCCCGAATCCATCGATCACTGGAAACCCGGGAAGATTGATGAAGACTACATCAAGGAGCTGCGGAAGCTTGGATGGATCTCGGAGTTCGTCATCACCAAGGAGAACAAGGGCGCCATGTGCTTCAGCTTCGATACCGCGGAAATCCTGGTATTCGAATCTCATCTGATCTGTGGCTTCAACCTTCCTCCTTCCAAATTTCTTGAGCGCGTTTGTAAATACTATAGCATAGAACTTCTTCATCTGAAACCCCAAGCCGTTGCTTTACTAAGCATCTTCTCAACCCTCTGTGAGTGTTGGTTGGGCACTGCTCCTTCTCTAGATCTGTGGCGGGTGTATCATGAACTCAGTTATTACTCTTCTGGATTGGTGGGATGCGTGAGCTTCAATGTTCGGAGGAAGGCTCCGTATCCCGATTTTGCATACAGGCGTTCTTGGAGTGGTTACCGGTGGAAGTACTTCATTATGGATGATTCCTCCAAGCACGACATCAAGGGCAAAGGATTGCTACCCTTCTACCAGGCATGGAACAAATCAGTTCCGATTATCGACGAGCGACTCAAGAACATGACGGCCAAGGTTACCGAACTGGTGGCTCGGGGGCTGAGGGGTGAGCACATTGTGGAAGAGTATGTCCACAGGGGCTTCTTCCCTCTTCAGCACCGCGAGCCCCTGGCCATGTTCGGGGACGGGCCTCGGAATCCCAGATGGCTCCCTCCCGGAGGTAAAAATCCATTCTTTAGTCTTCAATATCATCTGTTGTATTTTGCAACTATCATCATCTTGAATGCCTTCACAGTTGAGAACGTTCCCGAAGACGAGGTCGAGAGGCGTCTCTGGGCTATCCTTGAGTCCACCCAGCAGGAGAAACCAGAGGGCTTCCCACTCCCGTACAGTGCCCCGAACCCAGCGGAAAAGGTAAAACCTCTTACTTGATCATTCTCTCATCGTGTAAATCACTCATCTTCTTCTGCTTTGTCAGGACATGTTCGGGCCTAACCCTTTGGAAGGAGGTGCTGACAATACCATGGTGCTGGAGAGCAACAGCAGCGAGAAGGAGCCCCAGGAACCTCCGAAGAAGAGTTCTGCTGAGGCGTTTGCCGACACTGTTCTGAACTCCCCAGATGCACAGGTTTGAATTCTTCTTTTTCAACTCACAAGATTCGATCCTTTTCTTTCTAGTAACAATCTTAATAAACTTATCTTCAGGGATCTGGCGTAGACCTGCAGAGCCTAGAGGAGAAGGTGAATGACTTGAGGTCTACCCTAGCATCCAGCGTGGCTCCGAAGACTAAAGCTCCGAAGCCACCATCTCCTCCGAAGCCTGCTGCCCCCGAATCTTCTTCTAAACCGAAGCCCAGAGCTCCCTCGAGGACCAGATCTTCAAAGGCCAAGCTTTCAGAAGAGCCGCCTAAGATCCAACTGCAGCCGGCTCGGAAGAGACTCCAGCACCCACTTCGGGGACTCCTTCAACAGAGTTGCCAGCTGTCCGCGACAACCCAAATCCGGGTGATCAGGTACCCTTGTCAATTGTGTTCGGAACTCTCTTTGTTGGATTTTTGAAGATCACTCAACTGCGCAACTCTCAGGGCAAGAAAGCTACCGCTGCTAAGAGGCCTTGTCTTCGACCTCCAAGAGGTGCTAGTTCAACTAGTGTTCCAACCCAAGCTCTCCAAGCTCCAGGAGGAACGTCTTCTTCAGGGCCTAGCGTCTTCGGCAAGATTGTGCAAGAAGTTCAGGCTGCCGAGGCCTGGCATTTGAAGACTTGCAGGGCTTACAGCGCCAAAGTTAACCTGCTTCAGCAGGAGAACAAGGCGCTACAGCAAAAGCTTTCTGAGTCCGCTCCCAGCCCCGCTTTGTCGGAGAAGGATGCCAAGATCAATCAGCTGGAAGCGGACTTAGCATCGGCGAAGCAAGCTCTGGCTGAATCACAAGCAGCCCATGCTTTAGAAGTAGAAGGTCTTCGGGGCACCAATTCTTCGTTAACTTCTTCTGTTGAAGGTAATTCTCTTTTCTGCATCACTTCATAATATTGACTGCTTACTGTCTGCTTGTTGATGTATTGTTTCTGCTTTCAGATCTGAAGAACAAGTCCAAACTTCTGGATGAGAAGTTGGCTCTCAAGGAACAAGATCTTCAGAATCTTCAGCAAGAGGTGGCTGCCCTCAACGAAGACAACGAAAAGCTGAAGGCAATCAAAGAGAAAGCTGTGGAAGAAGGCTATGCCCGTTGCATTGCGGGCAGTGCCTATACTCTCACACTGCTCAAGCATCATCTTCCTCACGTGAACCTTGACTTCGTGAGGACTGGCTTCGTTTGTGATTCTACGCAGCGAGACCTGTTGATGGATCAAGTGCATACTGAGGCTGATTCCTTTGTAACAGCCCTGCAACTTATTCTTAGCACCACTCCTGCCGAAGAAGAAGCTCCTGCCGAAGATGAAGCTCCTGCTGCAGAAGACGATGACATCGGCGATGGCCAAGAATAGATTGGCTCTTTTTTAGAAGAGCTTGTAATAAACATTTGGTTCTGTAATGACAAGGCGTAAGCCTATTTTTTGAACAATATTTTATTCATAGGGCGAAGGCCCGAACAATGCTTTAATGCCTGTATGATCCCCCCCCCCCCCCGTTTTTCAGCACACAGTTTCAACCGTGTGCAGGAAAATAGTAAATCAGTAAGGCATGTAGATTGTTCATTTCTCTTTTGTACACATTTAAGTGTTTTAAGGGTGATTGAACGTGCAACCTGTCTGGGAAAGGCCACTTATGAACCAAACAGTGGGCTAAGGGTCCCCCCAAAATTTTTCACAAGGTGGCCATGTAACTTATCAAACCACCATTGTGCCTAAGTCTTATGACTCTTTGGTGCCTGAAAAGGTTGTTCGTACCGTGCCTGTGAACCAAACGTGTGGCCAGAACAGCGGCCAAACTTGATAGACTAGCCGAAGGGCTTTGCCTTTTGGTCCGAAGGGACAATTTTAATCGATCCGAAGGGACAATTTTGATCAGCTGAACATTGCTTTATATTAATCATCTCAAGAAACTATTACACATAGAATCGACGTAATTGATCGGTGTTCCAAGTTCCTGGCAACAACCCACCATTGACTTCTGCTAACACATAGGTTCCTAGCCCTGCATCTTCGACGACCATGAATGGACCCTCCCAAGGAGAAGATAACTTGTGTTTGTCCTTGGTGATGATGTCTTTCTTGACGACCATGTCTCCCACACTTAGGGTTCTTCCAACCACCTTTCTTTGATATTGCTTCTTCAATTTCTCCTGATATTGCTTCACGTGACCTAAAGCTGTATCACGTTCTTCTTCTAGTAGGATTATATCAACTTCTCGAGCATCAGGTTGTGTTTCTTCGTAAAAATTTGTAACTCGATGAGCCCCCAGGTGTATCTCCGGTGGCAATATTGCATCAGCACCATACACCAAATTGAAAGGTGTATCTCTCGTAGCACGACTGGTTGAAGTTCTGGCTGGCCATGACACCGTTTGCAACTCTTCAATCCAGTTCTTTCCCTTGGCAGACAACTTATCGAACACTTGTGTTTTCATGCCACTCATGATGATTCCATTAGCTCTTTCAACCGTTCCGTTGGTCTGCGCATGCGCCACCGAAGAGGTGGGATGCATGATTCCATGATCGGCGCAGAACCTTTCAAACTTGCCTCCGACAAACTGCTTCCCATTGTCACTGATCAACTTCTTCGGGACTCCGAACCTTGTGACGAGACCTTTCATGAACTTCATAGCTGCCTCTTGCGTGATTCGCGTCGCTGCTTCTGCTTCAATCCACTTCGTGAACGTGTCAATGGGCACGTACAAGAACTTGTACCCTCCTTTGGCCTTCGGAAAAGGCCCCAAAATATCTATACCCCAGATGGCAAACGGCCAAGACAAAGATATGGTGTGCAACTCTTGGGAGTGCCTTGTGCTCTGCTTGCTGAAAAATTGACAATTGGCACACGTCTTCACCAAATTGATCGCATCCTACTTCGCCGTGTTCCAGTAGAACCCATGACGAAAAGCTTTCCTCACCAGGGAGCGATAAGCGGTATGCGCGCCGCAAATCCCCCCATGAATATCATGCAATAGCCTGACTCCTTCTTCAACGGATACACACCTCAGCAAAATCCCATTGCGAGCTCTTCGGTATAGCACCCCGTCAACCAGCACATATAGCTTTGACTTCCGAGCGATGCGTTCTGTAGCAGTATCATCATCCGGGATAGGGTTGTTCTCCAAAAACTGTATGATCGGAGTTCTCCAGTCTTCAACATGCCCTTCTCCTGAATCTATCACCATCATGTCCATCTCAGGCGTCGCCTTCGCCACTGAAGGCTTCGTGAGCTTTTCTAAAATCACATCATCGGGGACTGCAGATCTTGATGAGGCAATCCAAGCCAGGTGATCAGCATCCCGATTGTCTAATCGCGGTATATACCGCATTTCGAACCCATCAAATCCTTTTTCAAGCTTCCGAACTTCCTCCAGGTAATCAGCCATCTTCTGATCCGAGCATTGGTACTCCTTATGTACTTGTTTGGCGACTAATTGTGAATCCCCTTTCACAAGCAGCCGATCAATTCCCTGCAACCTTGCAATGCGTAGACCTGATACTAGGCCTTCATACTCTGCGACGTTGTTCGTAGCTTGAAACAGCAACTGAATTGCATACTTCATGATCTTTCCATCTGGTGAAACGAACACCACCCCTGCACCGGCGCCCTTCAAGGTGAAAGAGCCGTCGAAATACATGACCCAATGAGTAGGGTCCACTTGATCTTCTTCTTCACCACCGGTCCACTCAGCAATGAAATCTGCTAAGGCTTGACCTTTCACAGCTCTTCTGGGTACGAAATCAGTCTCGTACTGCCCCAACTCCACAGCCCACTGTGAGATTCGACCCACTGCATCTTTGCTATGCAAGACAGTTTGCAGCGGCCGATCCGACACCACCTTGATAGGATGGGCGAGGAAGTAGTGCTTCAGCTTTCTTGACGTCATCAGGATGGCATACAACAACTTCTGCACCATTGGATATCTTGTCTGGGCATCTTTGAGAATCTCACTGACAAAATATACAGCCCTTTGTCTTGATTCGCCTTCAGCTTCTCTTTTAACCGTCAATGCCGCACTAACAACTGACTCAGTGGCCGCAACATATAAAGCAGCTCTTCGCCAGGTTGCGGAGGCACTAACGTAGGCACCTACTTGAGGTAGGCCTTCAGCTCATAAAACGCCTTCTCTGCCTGTTCGTCCCATTCAAAGCCTTCCTTCTTACGCATCAACTTGTAAAAGGGCATACCTCTCTCACCAGATCTCGAGATGAATCTATTCAGGGCTGTCATCATGCCAGCCAGCTTCTGGATCTCTCTTCGGGTTCGGGGAGGCTTCAACTTCTCTATTGTTGCCATCTTCATTGGGTTGGCGTCAATGCCACGTTCAGAGATCATATATCCCAGGAGCTTGCCCGAAGTCACGCCGAAGACGCACTTCTTCGGGTTGAGCTTCATCTTGTACTTGCGCAGGTTGTCGAAAGTCCGCTTCAAATCTTCCAGGAGATTCTCCTTCTTCTTTGTCTTGACGACAATGTCATCGATGTAGGCTTTGACGTTCTTGCCTACCTTCTCCTCGAAGACGAGATTTACACATTTTTGATATGCGCAACCTGCATTCTTCAGCGCGAAGGGCATAGTTACATAACAAAAGATCCCAAAGGGGGTGATGAACGCTGTCTTCTCTTGATCATCAACATTGAGACTAATTTGGTGGTATCCAGAATAAGCATTCAAAAAACTTAATAATTCACTGGTAAAAGTTGAATCTACAATCTGATCTATCCTCGGAAGAGGGTACTCGTCTTTAGGACAAGCTTTATTCATACTAGTGTAATCGACGCACATGCGCCATGAACCATCTGGTTTAGGAACTAATACAGGATTGGCTAGCCACTCAGGATAGTCGATCGTTCTAATGAACCCGGCTTGAAGAAGCCTAGTCACCTCCTCATGTATGGCGTCACGCTTATCCGAAGTGTATCTCCTTTGCTTTTGCTTCACCGGTTTGAAAGCCGAATCGATCCCTAATTTGTGCTCGATCACCTCCCGGGGGATCCCGGGCATATCAGACGGTTTCCATGCAAACACGTCGATATTTTCCCGGAGGAAGGCTACGAGCGCGCTTTCCTATTGATCGGTCAGGCCCCCACCAATGATCGTAGTCTTGGTGGAGTCGACCTTGCTGAGCCCGACTTCTTTGTTCTCTCGATCACCCGCCTTCGCGGCTCCGCTAGGTGTCGGAGCTATCGCTTGGGCCAAAGTGTCTGGAGTCTCCGGAGGAGCATTGTCCTTGCCCTTCGGGGTTTGCACTGCATCACCCTTCAGAGCTTTGGCTTGAGGCAGTGGCTTCAGCGTTTCATCCTTGAAATGACCATCGCACTTTGCAGCCTGTTCTTGATCTGCGCTGACGGTGATCACGCCATGTGGCCCTGGGATCTTCAACTGGGCGTAAGCGAAGTGTGCTGCTGCCATGAACTTGAACAAGAACGGCCTTCCCAAGATGCAGTTGTAGGCGGAATCGAAATTAGCCACTTCAAACGTGAGAACTTCTGTCCTCTTATTTTCCTTGGGGCCCACAGAGACGTCCAAGTGAATTTTCCCAAGGGGCTGTGATGATACCCCGGGGACTATCCCATGAAACGATCCTTCGACAGGAGTAAGCGCAGTGAGCGGCAGTCCCATCTGGAGGAAAGTCTTCTTCATCAACAAGTTCAGGCCGCTCCCCTTATCAATCAGGGTCTTCGCAATCTTGTTCCGATGCACGATGATCTTGGCAACAAACGGCAGCTCCGGCCCACTTGGTAAACTGTTCGGGTGATCCTCAACGGCAAAGGTGATCGGGGTATCGGACCACTCCAGCTTCTTGGTGCAGGGTTCTGCGGCCACCACTTCTCGGTAAATCTTCTTGTACTGTGTTCGGAAAGCCAAGGCCGAACTTCCCCCGAAGATCATGTTGATCTCAGTGTATCTCTCCTCTTCCTCATCACGATCATGTTGCTCAACGCGGTGCGGAGCGTTGTTTCTGGGGTAGCCCCGATCCCCCTCATGGAGTCTGATCTTGCCTTCTGCCAATCGTTGTTGCTCCATCTTCTTGTACTCGTAGCATTCATCAAAGTCGTGCGAAGTGCGCCTATGTACAGGGCACCACTTCACAGCACCTTTGGGCCGGTCATGCTCACGGTCGCGCTTCTTGGGAAAACGACCATCTCCTCGTCCCCTTTGCTCTACAGCCATGACCTCACGATCATCTCCCTTCTTCTTCTGGCCCTTGCCCTTGCCGTCATTGAGACGAGCTCGGGCATCTGCTGCCTTGGCGTAGGATTCTGCAATGTCGAAGAGCTCAGCGACCGTAGTCGGCTCTTTTTCAGCGATCGTCTCCACGGTCTTCACATCCAAACACCCATCGCGATAAGCTCCGATGACCTCCACATCATGGATCTTCGGGATGGTGTTCATCTCTGACAGAAGCGTTTGTGTAGTCCCGAAGAGACTCATCTGACTTCTGCCTGATATTCTTCAACTGATCCGCGGTTCCATGGCGAGTGTAGGAGCCAAGGAAGTTTCCTTTAAAAATCTTCGTCAACTCCCCCCAAGAATCAAAGGAGTAAGGTGGCAAGTTCATCAGCCATGTTCGTGCAGCTCCAGTCAAAGCAGTGGGCAGATAGCAGCACTTGATCTTTTCGTCACCACCAGCCGCATCGATCACCGTGGAATAGATGGACGGGAATTCCCCGGGGTCGGCGTTGCCGTCGTACTTCTCTGCCAGATTGGGCTTGAACTTGTCGGGCCACTGCACTAATCGGAGATAGGGGCCGAGGGCTTGATAAGCCGGTGGACCGGTTTCTGAAGCAAGACGTGGTGGACCCATGGATCCAGATCGTCTTGGTGCTTGCGAAGGTCGTCCGCCCAGGCGCTGATGAACGGAGGGTGCCCTGCGTTGCCGATTCAAGGCATGGCGGGCGTCAGATGGTGCCAACTCCCGATCTTGGCGCCTTCGGCGGTCAGATGATGACCCATGTTCGGATGCAGATGGTCTTTGATCGTTGGTTGGCCCGAGCCTTCCCCGAAGGTTGGAGACGGCGGCTGCTGCAGCAACTCCATTGTTCGCAGGCGGCGTTGTATTGAGCCGGCCCGCGAGTTCGGCGACTTGTTGAACCAATGGGGCCACGGGGGTACCATCGGGAGCCAACCGATTCAGCGACTCCGGCGCCGTCTGCAACCGGATGGCGTCGAACTCCGGACCAAGGTTGCGCGGCGTGACAGTCGACGGAGCCTGGGATCGGGACTTGAGAGATCTGATAGTGGGCAAGCTGCTGGAGGAGGCCCCCGAATCCCGCCCAGCCATGTAGATCTGGCGAGCGGGGTCGACGCCATCGTCTTCGGAATCACCTCCAATCTCAGGCCAGTCGTCGCTGTCCCAAGATTCATCGTCACTGTCCGGGCTCCCGATCCCGAAGCCCGGAAAGTAACGTCCTTCTAGTATTGCTTGGACGACTTGCGCTTCTAGGGCAGAGCCAGAGATCGGATCCGAAGAGGATTCCGCCTCCGGTAGGGTTCCCGAAGGAGAGCCCCATACCCCTGTCGCAGCCTCCCGGAACGCATCCGCCGATTTCGTGAACCCGAACGGCATATACGCCCCCGAAGACATCGTCTCCCGCTTTTCCTGGACGACTCCGTCATGGAGGTTGATCGAGGCCACCAGTTCCGCCAGAAGCGCCTCCTGCGCGTCTGGCGGGTTGACTTGTTGAAGATCTCCGTTCCCATCGGCGACGAAAGCCAAAGATCCTAAGCGGAACTCGGCGCCGACGGGAAACTTCATGTTATTCGCATATCCCATCTGATGCTCTTGAAGGAATCTCGACGCTGCTCCCCTACCTGGCGCGTCTCTGTCGTCACCCGATTGAAAGGGGTGTTCGGCAGATATTTGGATCGGTGGGAGCAACGTGGGTGGCGAGATCGATCTAAGAACACGCAGAGGGTTTTATACTGGTTCAGGCCTCCCGAAGGATAAAAACCCTACGTCCAGTGCGATCTTGTATAATGTGGCAGCCTTTACGCTAGGGTTTCGCAAGGTGGCAGATAGGTTTCCCTAGAGGGGTTACATGAGTATTTATAGGCTAGTTACCGCCTATCAGAGTCCTTTCTAATTACAATACTCCTTCTCCGTATCTAATAGGGAGATCGTATCCTTCCCGTAAACTATACCGTGTAAGGCAAGTCTTCGAAAAAGTCTAAAAATAGTATTCGGAATATCCGGGACCTAGAGCTACGACAAAGATGATGTCCTAACGGATCAAAACTCAGGGGCTGCTCATCACTAATTAGTTAAGCATATCTCTCGACACCAGGTAACAGAGCACGATGATGCATTACAGGGCTGCTACATTCTTTTACTGCAACTACAATCTCTTGGCGTTACAACAGACAAAACAGAAAGTGGAATGAAGAGAGAAATTGGCAGCCGTTGCTCTGAAACTGCAACCAACTCCACTTCGACACTGTCCTGTACTTGTCAGTTTTAATCGAGTGCAGGCACTTTCGACGCGAATTACTATCAACATCGCACAAACATTACCACACAGAGAGAATTGGTCGCACAAACACTTTCGCGTGTTTTAAGACATCACAAAGTTAAAGAAATCCTATTGCAGACAAGCAGGTGCAAGACAAGACACTTAAGACAGGGAAGGGCGCAGTCATGGCAGAATGCACCTTTCGCTCCAGCAGAGCGGCACGAGAGGCCCTGTAATTGCGAACAAGTGACATGATGTGCGAGCACGTGCGTGGCCCGTGCTAAACTACTGCTGGTGACGAGCAGGTTAAGACGTGCATGGGACTTCAAGAAAAGGCAAAGCATGCTGAGCCGCTGCAACGGCCAACGAGGGGGCAGTGGCTAATACAGTCACGCACGCAGTAATGCGCGGTGCGATCCCATGTAATGTCAGCATTGCCATGTCACTGATCGGTATCAACGCGGTGAACGGGATGGTTAGTGACCCTGGATTCCTGGTGTCGGATCAGGGGTGGCAGGATTCTCTCATACCAGATGACACCGCGAGGAGTCGGTTCTGAAGCTAAACATTGCAAGCTGTCAATTTTGAGGCTCGTTCGTCTGTAGAGGTGGGCGTTCGGTCATACCCGATGTTTTGGTCCGGTTTTTTTTATCTTTTCAATTTTCGGTTATTTAGAATTGCTACCCGAAATGACAAAAAAATTTTAGGTACCCGACAACTTTGGGTGCCTAAATTTCGGTTCGGTCTTCGGTTATACCCGAACTACCCAAATTAGCATTAATTTTCAGAGAAAAAAAGAAAATAAAATTGATTATACCCAAAATACACCATGCAATCAACTTAATAATGAGTTACCATTATACAACAGGAGAAATATGAATATGATGAATGAGTAACAAATGATGTTATGTGACCATAGTTTGAGTCTATGTGCTAAATCCTACATCATCATACTAATTTGGGTAGTTCGGGTATCCAAAGGTACTACCCGAAATTGAACAATAAAATTCGGTTACCTAAATCTAGTACCCAAACAAGTACTTGAAGACCGAAATTCAGTCTCGGTCTCGGTTTTTTTGGTTTCGGTGTTTAGTTATCGATTTTTGTGTCCACCCCTATTCGTCAGCGCGGTGCGATAAAATTGGTCTCGATCGCGATCGGCAGCATCATTCACGTTCCAATTGTTTCCATATTTCGTATAAGTCGGCGGCCTGCGGTAAAGCCGGCCCATGGCACGCAAAGCAGTCTCCCGAAAATTTGCTAGCCAGGCGAAACGAAAGAACCGGTGGCGCGGCTGGCGCCGATCCTCTGAGCTTTTGGCAATGCCACGGTTAGCACTTGTTCATTTGAAGATTCGTAATTTCGTACTGTATTTTTCTCTCTCTTTTGTGGCCATCGCTTCAGGGTTCTTTGGTTGTAATATATTTTCTTTTCTTAAAAAAAAGGGTCTTCCAGTTCAGATGGCATTGTAGCATGAATAGTCTCAACTCTCAAAATATTAGTATCTGATGATTGTGGACTTGTATTATCTTACTTTTTATGTGGACCTATGGGCCCTCCAATCAGCCTGATTGCGTATTTTGCTTTGTTTAGGTTACAGATGATGAGGAATACGAATTACAGAACAAGTTCAGTAGAGTAGAATGAATTCTGAAGCGACCACACCACAACTGCAAACCTGAACAAGCGTACAAACAAATTCTACTCCTGTCCACAAAACGTAGTTCTTACCCCAAGGGAAGCGTACCTCTATGAAACGAGGGACATAAAAGACAATTGTCAAGAACTGGATCTCAGGCCACAATTTTTTTTCTAAGTCAAAATGTACAAGAACTATACATGAATGATGAAGTCTGAGGACATCTAACGGATGCAATTCATGAAAAATATGCTTCCATTAGCGAAAGGCTGAACAAAGAATTACAAGAACAGGCTAGAGGCGCACAAAATATTATGGTACAAGACATCAGCAGCAACGGCAGCAAATTATATCTCGGCATGTGTAACGAGCAGCTCTGGCTTCCAGCTCCTCAAGTGGGGGCACAGCTTCCAGAACAAATCCCTTCTGACCAGGGGAGCAGAAATCGTAGATATTTCTACAGATGCCTTACTGAATGGATGAACTCTGTCCGGGACTCCCCTGCAAGTGGTACAGAACCGATGTTTCACCACTGCCTAGCATCTCAAGGACAATAAATGCATGCGGCATCAGAAACAGAAAATGGAGATGCTACTATAATTTCTCACCTTAAATAGAATATCCTCCTCCTCCTGGCAACTTCATAGGTTGTCTGATTTGTAAGAGCAATGTAGCTGGAAGAGATCAAGCCATATCACTAAGTGTTATTGATCTGAAGTTCTTAATCGATATATACTATGCTCAGCAAAGTAAAATGTTCATAATATTTCAAAATGCATAATTTTAGTGCTCAGAACAATAACCAGGACAAAACGAAATCTTGGATGGTGTTTTTTTTTGTCTGCTTATAAAATCTACCTTATGTTTTAAACTCATTTGTTTTCTTTTTGGTAGATTTTATTTCCCCTTGTATTGTAACTTCAATGATAATTGAGCTCGCTGCTTTCTTTCAAAATGAGAAAAGGAAATGATTGTTAAAAGATAGCCTAAGGCAATGAATATTTCAGGATGGAGAAACTTACGAATGAAACAGCCATAGCAGCAGTAGGAATATGAGGATAAAGATTAATACTGCCAACATAATTACCCCAACAAAATCTTTCCACCTGTCATGTTGATAAAAAGAATGTCAGCTAAGATAGAAGGAAAACCAACGGCCAAACTGGAAAAATAAAATTCACAACACAGGGGCATTAATGTTTTGAAGAGAATAAATTTCATACCAGGCCTTTTCAATATCTAAACGCAGAGATTCAATGTACAGAGCAACAGTCCAGATACATAGGATTGTTTCTTCAAATATGTACCACCTGAGAAAGGATTGTTCTACAGCGGTAAAGACAAAAGGCTCCACAACAGTGTCATATAACAGGACAAGGAATGTCATGGAACAGAGCTAGGAACAAAAATACGACCATTTCAATGTGTAATGGCAGTCAGTGAGAAAATACATTAGGTCCTCATGTCAGTAGATAACACAACACATAGCCAGAGTCTTCTGACAAGGTTCACAGTCCAGAGTTTCAGATTCTTAAGCAATCACAAAAACAACAAGAGCTTACTACTTATGAATGCGTAACAGACTCATCAACAAAAAATATATATATATTATATGAATTTACGATTCACTTTACCTTATGAAAGAATACTACCTTCAGTCATCAGCATATTGTCATTGTTAAAAACATGCAGTCAGACTTTCTAAACTTTGAAAAAAAGTACCAGAATTCAGATTGATTACATGGAAAATAATATTAAGGAGTCAGTGAAAATAATTTCCCAAAATTTACACTTAATTGCTTTTATGAATAAAGAGATGCCGAAGTTGCATCTTGGAGACCTTCAAACTCAAAAACATAAATAAAAAAAAAAAAAAAAAAAAAAAAAAACTGCGAGCAATGTAGTGTTATCAGTCTATTAGTATTAATACTCCAGTGCCTTGGCTTGGTTAACATGTACTTCCAATAATGAAATTTAAATTAGCAATATCAGTGGGTACAACAGGCTCCCAAAATGTTTACCAGTGCCTCAAAACCCCAATCAAGCCAGTAAGCATACGTGCAATGATTTCATAGAAAGGACAACATGAACACATCACACCAAACTGGCGTGTGAGATCATAAATCTAAGTTAGCAATATTAGTGGGTATAGTAGGCTCCTAAAAAAATCAATGCCCCAAACCCCCAAGCAAACAAGTCAGCTACATGCAGAGATTCGTGATGTGTGAGAAGATCCAGATAATGATAGTCAAAACTCACCAAAATCGGCAATGGTTCTTTTTTCCGATACATGTTCCAAGCCATATGCAGTGATGATCAAACTGAAGGACACATTTATCACAGTCATGACAATGCCTGGTACGTGGGGGCTGCAAGGGACATCAGTACCAAAGTTATAACTTCTACTGTTAGCTAGAATAACATCACGAAAACAATTTGAGGGATGCAATAGTTCAAATCAGCATGAAAAAATAAAAAAGGAAAATGTTGGCTGGTGGGAAAAGACTGCCCCATGGTATTGTAACTAAGAAGAGCTCAACCAGAGCTCCGCCGAGAAAGGTAACGAAAGTTGTCCCCCCTTGCAATGTGAGGGTACGCCCCTTGTGAGTCAGATCTTTACCGTGCTTTGAGCTCACCCTAGCCTCTACACGAGGATCCGCACCCCCAAAGAGACCGTTTTTACCCCAGCCTGAAAATTTGCTCCCCCCAAGACCCTGAGGGTGCTACTAAGATTCATAACCACTAGCATGGCAAAATGATATTTGTGAAGAAACATTCTGCACCAATAAGATAGCAGAAATTCAATCTCTAATTTTTGTCAAGTGTATATGGACTCTATGCAAACTAGGAAGACTCTAACAAGCATTTGCATCGCAAAACTGTAGAACATTTAATACATCAATATTTTTGGATAAAGAAATACCTGAATAACCCTGCAGTAAGTGCAAGTCCAATCCCTGATGAAAATGAAAGGATATTAGACTGTGGGATAATACTGGAGAGCTATAAAGAGAAAGCTAACTAGGAAAAACACCATAAATCACGCCACTTCTCAGGGTATTGCTTCCCCAAAAGAAAACAATAAACTTCTCAATATTAGTCGCTGTACCTGCTGCTTGACCCTGGAGGATATAGATCCACAACCATCTGTGCCCACGAAGATGCAGCAGTCATCGTGGTAAGTTTCTGTAGTTGAGCACGGCTCGTCGGGGAATTTGTGCTTCCATTTTTTGAACTGGATTGCCTTTTCTTAATCATCAAAAAGACAACACAAGAAAGTATAAATATAAATGTATAGCTCCCGTAAGTTTTGCTACTGGCTACAAAATCAAATTACCAAGTGCAATGCCATGAAACTAAATACATTACTTTGATAGAGCAGCAGTGTTGACAAAGGTTGCATGCATCGTGGAGCCAGCTCTCATCACATCAATAACATATCTGATAACACAGTTGCCCCGAAAAACAGAATCAAAATACTTTCCAGATTAAAAAATACGATGTTATCAGTGAAGAATGAATAAAATTTCAAAAAGGCAACAACAGTTACCCGGGAGATGAACCAGCTGTGTAGAAGTACTGCACTAATGTGAGAAGAACAAGCACTCCATACACCCCTATATACCTGGAATCAAAAGTGCTCTGTAAAAGACAGTCATATTTTCTCACCCCAGGAATCTGAGGATCAACTGAACATTTAGTAGAACTCAGGAGATACAACATGACTTGCAAACATGCAAAGGGACTAGTCTATACTAGTATACATAGTCTATAATGCATAGTGAAAAAAATTAATGGTTCCCTGAGCACTCTAGCAGAAACAAAACGACATTATAACATTTCCACGGTTGCCTTATATATACTACATGCTGCATACAGATGTTCAGTCGAAATGCTTCTAAGAAGGGCATCATTCTCTCGACCGTCAGATTCAAATGAATTCAACTAAATCAACGATCAGATGTAGAACCATTGGTTTTGTAAGCACCCGAAAACCTATTTGCCACTCATATCATATAGATATAAGTGGATATAAAAGAGCCATAGATATAAGTGGTCATATGAGACAAGATTATAATGCATAAGAAGATAGTTACACATGTAAAGCCATAAAACGTTGCTGCATATAGATATAAACAAGCTTCTGGGCACAAATAAAGCAACCCCACAAGTTAAATTGGACACGGTCATAGCAAACACGGAAAATTTTCTACTAAATCCGGATAAGAATGGTACCACGGCTCCTCGTGGATTCGCCTGTCGAGGGTCGGATCGAGGATGAAGACGGCGCCTACGAACACGACGTGCATCAGGAGCACCATGAACCTCAAGCCCAGCGACGACCTCCTCGCTGCACAGATCAAAAAACCCCATGAGCACAACCCGCTGACCAATCGAGCCTTAACATCTGAATTTTCAACGAGGAAAACAAAATCGGAGCCTGGCTGAATCGAATTAGGCGGCTTACTTCGATCCGAGAGGCGGGTGCCGGGCTCGGCGGCGGAGGAGGACGCCATTGACGCCGTCTCTTTCGCCGTCGCATCCGACGACGGGGCGCAGGTGAGGGGAAGGTTTACCGGCGTCGCGGCTCTCGGGCGCCGGAGGCGACGATTTCGGTAGAAGAAGCGGGGGGATCCGCTCCGGCGGGGCCTACCTGGCAGCTAACACCGGAGTATTAGCCTCCGTTCGGTGGATGGGTCCCACCTGGAAGGGAGAGTGTGACGAGAGAGTAGACTTGGATTTGTTGCGCCCTGTGCACCTGTGCCCCCTAGGTTCTCGACCATATAGATTCATGCATCAGGTAGCGCTAGACGGGAACAAATCCAAGTCTACTCTCTCGTACAACTGTACAAGAAAACGGGAACAAATCCACGTCTACTCTCTCGCCCTGTGCACCTGTGACGAGATTCATGCATCAGGTAGCGCTAGACGGGACAGAAAACGGGGTCATACAAGAACATACAGGTCACGCTCAAAACATATCCGTAGCCCGTAATGATGACAAAATGATATGCATAAATGATTCAATAACGAAACATGTGTTAACCAGATAATGCAGCGGATAACTGAGCGGATAACTGGAGTCGCAACTTCAAAATTTTCAATTTCAACGAGTGATGGAGATAGAAGAGACGGAGGTATGATGTGCACGGATATGTACCACCAAGCAAAAGTTGTTCCAATCCAAAACTTACGTCAAGGTGTTGCATGCCGATTTTGCAAGAAAAAAATACATGTCAAGTTTTCAACCCTATTAAATCCCGGCAACCCAAAGGCGAGAGACAAATGTCATGTTTCACAAGCCAACTTTCAGCACATATTCTTCGCCCAAGAAAAAAAAAGTTTTCAACACATATCGTGCTGCTGCATCTTACAACTTGCACAGTGATTCTTCTTTTAATAAGAATCCTCCAGCCGTGTTACTAGCTGTTACGCAGTGATGTGATCCAATCTAACTACCGAACCACCTAAGATCTCGTTTCTATCCGACGTGAGTGCACATGGTTGAACGGGCGGCGGGAAGAATATTAGGTGGGTGACCGGGCCAAATGGGCCAGACCTGCAACACTATCTAGACTGATCCTCAATCGAAGCACTGTAGCATTGCTACAGTGGTGTTTTCCTTTTTTTCCCCTTCTATTTTCCTTTTGCGGCCCCCCCTAGCCAGCCCAAAAAAGATTCGGCCCACCCTGTGAGCTGGGTCTAGCTCCGCCATTGGCGGCGGAAATCACGAGCTTTTGTCGCGCTGGCTCCGGTCCCCGGTGGCCAGTGAGATCGTCGCTTGCTTGCTCCTGAGCTACGTGCACAAACAATTACGGGTTTAATAACTTCACAAATTTTGATTCTTAAAAAAAATACCATTAGTACCCCAACATGGAGAATCGGAGATGCAGCGTGGTACTATGTAGCCTGTTCGCCTCACTGTTTTGCAGCAGCTAAAGTGTTCGTAGTTATTTCTTCAGTAACAAAGATACTGTTCGTAGTTATTTCTTCAGCAACAAAGATAGTGTTCGCAGTTATTTTTTCAACAACAGATACAGTAAAACGGCTGCTTTGTAGTGAGGCAAACAGGCTGATGGTTTCAGATACCAGCAGTATATACTATACCTGCCCTAAAAATGTACTCTACTCACATAGTAGTACGGTAGTACCTGATAGGCTGATGCACCCTGCATGGCTTTTGGCTGCATGCGATTGCTGTTCATCTTCCATACTACTCCGTGGGCCGGGCAGGATCCGGTGCATCGGTAATCAAGTAATCAACGCGCCTTCAGAGGAGTATATAAACCTAAGAAACTCCCGGCAGCCACGCACTCACGCTGTTATTTTTCTCTCCATCCTGTGATTTGCTTCAAATCTCCTGCAGACAACGCAGCGCGTCCATGATCGCCAAGTCGGCAAGACGCACTAGTACGTGCCACGGGAAGCGAGCCCAAAAGCCCAAAGCCTAAGGCTTTGTTCGTTTCTTTTAGCGCTAAATTTTAGAGGCATCTAAATAAAGAGAATCTAGTATTAAATAAAGTTTAATGACAAAACCTTTTTATATATAGGTACATCTTTACGAGACGAATCTAACGAGTCTAAGTAAGCTATGTTTTGCTACAGTCATGCTACAGTAACCATCGTCTAACCACGGATTGCTTACTCTCATTAGATTCGTCTCGCGAATTAGACTAAGGGTTCTGCAGTTAGTTTTGTAATTAAACTTTATTTAATACTCTTAAATGATAAGATTCTTTTTTTAAACCTTTCTAAATTTTAGACCCCATAAAACGAACCCCCCTTAAATATCCCCGCGTCATGGTACAGGTTCCTGGTGCAGCCATGTGGCTGAGGAAGGAAGAATATTCGAGGAAGGAATCAAGTGGAGCGCCTCGCGTGCCCCGGCGCTGAATCGATTCCTGGAGCCCGTGTCTGCCTCGCGGTACGACGCGGGTGCAAAAGCCGGGGGCCCTGCCGGCCAGGTGCACCTCGTCGCTGCGACTCTTTTTCCAGGCCGGATCCAATGCCTTGACTAGTTTACGGGTCCCGGAAACGAGGGAGGCTTAGATTAATCGTCCTATGATCATCGGTTCACCAATCGCACCGACGTGCGCCATGGTAAAAATGAAGCTCAGTGTCCAACGAATCCATCTTGCACTAACTTCATCAACCAGCACGTAGTGGTGGTCCAAAACGCAGGCCTAATCTCGCGGTGCCAAACCTTCCTTCTTCCTTGCATCATTGGATCGTTCCTGTATGTTTAATGCGTCGAAAGGCAGTGGTTGATGCAAGCTAAAACTGTGCGCGGCGTGGCCCCGTTCTTGCCCAAAGAGTCTCGCGCGGTAGGACGGCGAAAAAGAAATCAAAAGGCCGACACGCCACCGACATTTCCCCACCGTCAAAGCGAAAGCGGAGGAAAAAGGATCAGACATCCTGGACTTTGGCGTCTCCAATTAATCGGGCTGACGATCGGGTGGCTTATCCCGTCTGGCCAAATCCACTCAACGAGCTCCCCCACCGGCTCTGCTTCCTCTGCCGTCTGCACGACGACGACAGGTTCAGTGGGCGCCATCGTTCGTTCGTTCCAGCCCCGCATGTCAACGTCCAAAGCTCTAGACTTCTCTCGTCGTCCAAGTCATATGCACCCCCGGCGCAATCGCTCTCTCTCCATGACCCGTCGCGTCGCCGGAGGGCACGTTGCCAACTCCAACCCGCCGACGAAAATCTGGAAACTCCAACTCATCAGGTTGCGACAGAGAGATGAGAGCTTCCGGTGGGAAACTGATGTGAACGCTTTCCGTTCCTCATTGAAACCTGACGAATCCAAATCGAACAAAAACGCTAACGTTACTGTGCATCATTATTTCCTTCCTTAATAAAGTACTTGAAAGAAATTAGAAAACTGATCAACGGAGGACAAGCGTCGCGTGGGCAGAGGCGCCGGCCCGGGGGGATAACGCCAACGACAACGATGCTATCGCGAGTGGAGCAGAGGAGCAGGCAGGGGCGCCACGCCGACCAATCCGATCACTTCGAGGCGCGTCATCACACTGGCCTGCCCACATGGCGCGCCGACCTCTCCCGATGCGTCCACCCGGCATTCGCGTCGAGGCCAGCGCCACGTCGGAAGCGAGCCGTCCCACGCGCGCGCGCGCCCACGCGTCGCGCCACCACTGGCCGGCACCGGCCGTGCCCGTCCTCCTCGCGTCGCGTAGCCTACGCGTCCGTGCGTTTGCCTCCTCGGTTCAAGCTGTAAAACGTTGCGTCGTGGACACCTTTCGGTTCCTGAGATCCCTCCAACTCTGCTGTGATCGGCTATATAAGGACGCCTCCAGCCTCGCAAGTTTCTCCATCCGAAAGCCAAAGCGAAAGTCACCAACCAGTCAAGAGTTTGCGGATCTCTGTTGTTTCCTTTAGTTCGAAGTCCTTAGCTAGTTCCGTTGATCATGGAGGAGGAGAGGAACGCCCAGTACCACCAGGGTGGTGAGAAGGCTGCCGATCAGGTGGAGGTGAAGGAGAGGGGTATCCTTGACACCATTCTCGGCAGGAAGAAGGCGCCGGCCGAGGATCAGGAGAAGAAGCAGGAGGAGGCGCTGGTGTCCGGCATGGAGAACGTCAAGGTGTCGGAGCCCGAGAAGCACGAGGTCAAGAAGGAGGAGCACCAGGGTGGTGAGAAGAAGGAGAGCCTCCTCGCCAAGCTGCACCGCACCAGCTCCAGCTCCAGCTCGGTAAGTTCAGAAACATGCATGATCGCATAGCTCAACGAATCTTTTTTTTTTAACCATAAATCGCCTGACAACGAGTGAGTTCTGACTTTGGTTGTCCGTGCAGTCGAGCGACGAGGAAGAGGAAGTGATCGATGACAACGGCGAGGTGGTGAAGAGGAAGAAGAAGAAGGGCCTCAAGGAGAAGATCAAGGAGAAGCTGCCGGGTCACAAGGACCATGACGTGGAGGCCGAACACAAGCCGTACGCGCCGACCCCGGTGCCCGCGGCTCACCACCTGGAGCCAGAGCACAAGCCGTACGCCCCGGCTCCAGCACCCGCACCCACGCACTTTCACCAGGAGGCAGAGCACAAGCCATACGTGCCGGCCCCGGCGCCCGCGCCCACGCACTTCCACCAGGAGCCAGAGCACAAGCCGTACGTGCCGCCCGCGGCCGTGGAGACCCACGCGTACAAGGAGGACGACGACCACAAGGCGTACGTCCCGGCCGCGGCGCCGGCGCCGGCGCCCGTGACGACGCACGTCCACCACGACGACAACGCCGTCGTCGTCCAGAAGGTCGAGGCGACACCGGAGGAGGAGAAGAAGGGCCTCCTGGAGAAGATCAAGGAGAAGCTGCCCGGCGGCGGCCACAAGAAGCCGGAAGACGCCGCCGCCGCGGCTGATCACCACCACGCGCCGGCGCCGCACGCCGAGGACGTGAGCAGCCCCGACGGGAAGGAGAAGAAGCAGGGCTTGCTGGGCAAGATCATGGACAAGATCCTGGGTACAACAAGACCCCCGCAGATCAGGAGCCCGATCACAAGCCCGCCGATGCTGCTGCCGGCGACCACAAGACCAGCAGCTATTAAGCGTGCGGTGCCGCGTGTCGCTTGCCGGGCCTTGATTTAGAAGCGCTTGGGGTTTGTTTGGTTCTGCTTTGCTTTTTAGTAAGTTTGTGTCAAGATGGGTCGGTCGCGCGGTCAAGGTCCGGTGTGCTGTGAAGCCCGACCAGTAGTACTCTGCTTGGTTGTGTTTGCTTCGGTACGGGCTTCAGTTTGGTTCAGGTTGTGTTGGGTTTGTTAATTATGAGAAGTTGCGTATTGTAATTCAGCTGGGCATTATGCCTTAATATTACTATTGGTTTCTGAATTATCTTTTGAACTAGTTATCTTTTGAATTTAGCATCGTCGTGTGCAAAGGCACTTCTTTCTCTCAGGGAAAGTCGTGAAAATGCTACCTAGAATGTTACCTCTCAATCCCTGATGTGATCTCCACCATGTTTCGGCCTTCGAACCGTGTTTTCATCATCGGCAGCATGCGTGCTGACTTTGTTGTGGTTTTTCTTTGGTGCGGCCTGCGTGCTGCTCGTTTTACCATCCTGACATTGTTCGGTATCTTTGGTGTCTTTCTCCTCTTCCTAATTTAAGCGACCACATAATACATGTGGCTTTTGAAAAAAAAAAATAGCATCGTCTTCAAGTGTTCTCCCTCGTTTGAGGAACCTCGGTAGCAATTTCAGTTGCAGACTCTGTGGGCTTCTCTTCATAAACCCATTTCATCATGGGCTCATTCATGGACTCTACTACATAACCTTATTGCTCAAGGGCTCATTCATTCATCTCTTATCACAAAAGGGCCAAATCGTGCTACTAGGCCGTCAAGGGCTTCTTGTCCCGGTGTTTTTTTTTTAAGGAACTGGAAGGGCGAACCTCTACAGATTAATACAGTATATTGATATATATATGGTTTTAATACATGTAAAGGGAAATGATGATAGAAAAACGTAAAAAACACAGGTAATACATAGTCTTAGTCTCTATCCATTGTTCCATGGCTTCAACATGTTTCTTCTTAGCTCGATGTAGCACCATTCTTGTCCCGGTGGTTGGACCAAACAGTACAAGATGGGCCAAATAAATCGTACTTATGATGAAAGGGTCCAAAATGACTCAAAGACCAATCCAGGCCTCTTTGGTTCGATCGATAGCAGAGTAGAACAACTCCAGTCTGATGCATGCGATGAACCGACAAGGTACTAGTTGCACGCGCTGCCGCACGCACGAGAAAGAGAACAAGAAACAATGGACCAGAGATGGAGGTGGCTGCAGCCAAATGCCCAAATCACGGTGCTGACACCATTCTTAGACTGACTCCAACAATAAGGTGCATTTTTGAGAGGTATGCATCTGGTCTACAGTGGTATGCATCTCCTTCCCGGGACACTATCTCCTCCAACAGACGATGAATCTGTTCGGCAGGCTGCAGCTGCGGCTGCGGCTGCAGAAAAATAACTGTGAACACTGTAGCTGTTGCTGAAGAAATAACTGCGAACACTGTAACTGTTGCTGCTGCCTGCTGCAAAACATCCAAACGAACAGGCTGGATGTTGCATTTTTCTACCTCTGCTGCTGGAATGGGGAAAAGTGACACGAAGGCCAAATTTGGCCATGGAGCTCGAGATCAACCTCGCCATGCTCGCGAGCGCCCCGCCATGCACTCTGGCTCCGAGGATGGAGCTCCAGATCCCACGCCGCGCGAGCGCGCCGCGCCGCCTCCAGTTTTCAGCGACCCATCCTACGAGGTAGACCGCGTCGGCGGCGAGGAACATCCACCTGACGCCCTCGTGCGCGGAGCGCGTCCACGCGCTGAACCGCTCCTCGTCGTAGATGCGGCACACCATCCGTGAGCAGAACGCGAAGATGACGGCCAGCGCCATCTTGGACACTTGCCCAGAGCCTCGCGCCGCCCGCCACGCTTGCATCGGAGGCCATCGGCATCTGCTCCATGGTGCAGGTCACCGACCTCAAGAACTCGCCGCCTTCCTCCCTCTCCCGAGCACCACCAGCCATGGCCGCTCTTCCTCAAATCAGCCGCCGTCCCCATGTCTCTGATCCAAATCTTCACCACAAATGGATGCGCCATGAACCGAGGATCCGAATTCCCCTCTCTGTGGCCGCCCTCCTCCCCTTCCCATGCCGAATTTGAGCTCCCCGAGCTCGGCATGGGTGCGCCAAGCTGCGACCGTCGCGCTCCCGTCCCGTCCCCTGCAGCCTCGCAGTGCGCCTCCCGCCTCCAACTAGCATCCATGGCGGCAGTGGCGGAGCCAGGCCCAAACATTGAGGTGGGCCGAACTCCATTTGAGCTGGTTTACGTGGGCCGAAGAAGGAGGGAAAAAAAGAAAATGTTATTGTAGCACTGCTACAGTGCTAGAATTCAATGTTTGAGTGGATCTGGGGGTGGGCCGAGGCCCACCCTCCCCAGGCTGGCTCCGTCCCTGCATGGCAGGTCTCCTCCGGGCAGCCGCGTGGGCGAAGCGGACGAGGCCGCAGCGGAACAAGCGGGACGCGCCACCGCCGCAGCTGCCCGACGCAGGAAGAACACCTCGTGCTGTGCCTCGTCACGCTGGCGAGAGGCCTGCGACCGCGTCCATGTGACGGCCAAGCTACTGCATCAACGCGGCCCCGCGCCGCCGAGGTCGTGCCCCTCGCTCGCCGAGGCCGTCCTCCACGGGGCAGGAGGAGGAGGAGAAGGACGACGGCGGCGGGGTGCTGTGGCGGCGGAGAGGAGCTGCGTGCCCATGGCGCGCCCATGGAGGACGGCGGTGCGCGGCGTGGTGGGAGCGTCGGAGGGCGCGGGGGCCATGGAGCCGGTGGAGGCCGGCGCGGCATCGGCGGCCATGGTGGCGGTGGCTACCGGGGAGGTGGTGGAGGCTGGTGCGGGGTCCATGTTGTGCACGGATGGAGAATGCATCGGAGGAGAGAGACAATGTATTTTTACATCGTCTCTCTCCTCTGTTGGCAAAATGCATGGTGGATTGCATCATCGGTTGGAGGCAGAGTTGATGATGCACAGTGTCAAAAGAGACCAAAAATGAGTTTGCAATCCCTTGTTGGAGTCAGTCTTAGCCTTGTTGCCAAATGCTAAACCAACCAGTACTGCGCAAGTCTAGCGCGGCCGAGTTAATTGTCATCGCCTCATCGGGCTCACCCTATGCCAGGCCCTAAATTCGGCCTCGGCGTCACTAGGCCGAGTACCTTAACCGTGCGCATGCGCACAGCGACGTTCGAGCCGCTGCTGCCATAGCGCCAAGGCCAAGCAAGCATGCTCTGCCGATGCTGTTACGGCTAAATTTGTAACCATTGATACGGACGCCCTCCCATGATCGGCATCCTCAGTTCCACGCTAGACAGCGGCATCATTGTTGGCAGTTTTGATGTGGGTGAGTGACACGGTGACATGGAAAAGTTACACAAAAAGGATGCTGAGCATGGAATCTCCATCGACCCACCAGTATAGGAATGATTACAGCTAGAACGTGTGATGGTGTGTTCTTGTAGTGCGCGATAAACCGATCGAGTGCCTCGACTGCATACGCGGAAAAGGAGTAGTAGAAAGGTAGTTCATATGTTATGAACAGTTGCACACTACAATTATGTGTCTGTGTGTAGTGGAAGAAAAGGGTGTGATAAAATAGAGTAGAACAAAAGGTACTGCTCGTTTTTTTATTCTTCTGAACACTCGTGCTGCCAACTCGGACTCACCATCAACAGTCGTCGTCAGCCCGCTGCACACTCGATGACATGTACTTACTGAAATAGTATTTGATTGAACTTTACCATGGCAACAATTGTAGATTAGCGGTACGAGCTATTCAGGGCGTGTTCGGCGTTTTAGAATCTAAAATTTAGAGGGGTTTTGGCTGCAGCATCTTGGAGGTGATTAAAGATGATGTCGCAACCTGAACGGTGACACGTGCGCGGTAAAAACCGGTAAACTAAAGTAGTGGTGGAATCGGACCATCTGAAAGCGAAAGCAAAGAGCAATTACCTTCTCCTCTGGTCTCATCGCAAAAGAAAAGAAAATCACATCTCAAAAGGAAAAGTCCTCTGCGTCCACCGCTGTCGTTTCATTTTTGTTTGCTTTCAAAAGCGAGGCAAAGGTCAGACGTATACATGCATGGGATCTTCTTTTATCTGTCCGCCAAGCAAAAAGCTGCATCTGACACGCTGCTAGGCCGCTGCAAGCTTCAGATGTAAGTAATGGTGACAACAATATGAAACGTAAAGACTGAATTATTGGATGCTTTGCGAAAAGGAAAACGAGAAAATAAAACGTAGAAGAATAAGCTAGATCGGCGACGCTGTTGTGTCCGGTGGTCTAGCTCTTGCCGCTTGTGTGTTACGAAATGCACGCATCAAATTAAAAGTTACTAAACCGCTGTACCTGTGGAGATTCCACCGGGCTTTTTCCATCCGTGAAGGTTCGTAAACGTGTTGCGGCTATGTTGTGCCTGTACAAATGCGTTAATGGCATTGGTTGGCGGAATATATTCCTCTTGACAATGCGTTGTTGGAAGTAATCAATTTAGTTAAGGCAAGGTTCCTTCAGATAGGTCTAGGTGGATTCTGTGGGAAAACTATTCTCGCTACTTTATCAGAGGAACATCATTTGAGCCTACCATAGTCTGAAGGAAAATACCCAGTTCGACTCCTTCTATAATGAAAAGGCAGGACGCCTGCCATTTGCCCTTAAAAAAAAAAAAAAAAAACCAGTTCGACATTTGACAGATTTCCAATCAGGCCCCGAATTGAGTCGATTTTATAGACGACAAAAGTACTAGATCTGCCTTTACACGTGCAAGGTGTACTAGCCACCCTCTGTTTTCACTTCACCAACGCGGCGTACAAAGATTCACGCATACGCGTAGGATATCCGGTGTCTACGACCGCGTCGATACGGCGGACCCACGGACCGGGATGCACTCGACGAACGGAGCCTTCTTCTTTACCAAAGCTAACTTTTGTACTGCTACTAATCCGTCGTAGTGCCGTGCCACTGCCACTGCCACGCCCTACCGGTCATAAAGCGCGCCACTACGGCTTGCCACCTCCCTTTAAAGCGGCAGGCCGTGCCGGCGGTCTCGGCCTTCCTTTCCCAAAGCCAAGCAGCAGCGAGGGAGCCAGCCACAGCCCCCACCTCACTCAATCACTGCCTGCACTTCGCCGAGCAGCGAGCTAGCCATCATCGTCCGCCGGCCATGGCAGCCACGCCAGCGCGAGCACTGCCGGCGCTGCTGCTTTTCGCTGTCGTCGTTGCGGCAGAGGCGGCACCGGCGGGGAGCGGCACTGGTAAGGTGCCAGCGATCTACGTGTTCGGCGACTCGACGGCGGACGTCGGCAACAACAACTACCTGACGGGCAGCGCCGTGCCGCGGGCCAACTTCCCGCACAACGGCGTCGACTTCCCCACCTCGCGGCCTACTGGCCGGTTCAGCAATGGCTACAACGGCATCGATTTCCTGGGTACGTACTGACAACGCGTCTGCTTCATTTCTGGTTGTAGCTTGAGCTTGCGCAAGTAGAATTTTGTAACGGCACCATAGCTGCACGCTTAATTTGTCACCTAAAGGATTGCTCGGCTCTTCCAATACTTTTTTTTAATAAAAAAAACGTAACTGCACAGAAAACTGCTGTCTTAATATATTTGCCTAGCTCCCGCAGTCCTTTTTTCTTTAGAAAAAAAAAACTGCATAGACGCATGCATGCATGCATGCTACAATCTGTATTTTCCCCTCTCGAGGCGCGAAGAAAACGTGAATTGGGTCAGTAAACAATTTGTTTTATCCAGCTAACAACTGATCAAATGAGTTGAATTCAGTGGTCAAAGTGAAGGCCAGTGATAAACAGCGAAATTTTCACTTGTGCTGCATAATGCCAAGTGTAAAAACTGCTGCTGCAGTATTTCAGAGAAGAGCCACACTGTCACACATGTTGCGCAACTGGCCAAAGAAGAAATTGAGCTATATCTGTTGGCTTGCAAAAAACAAGTAATACGGGAAACCATCCCCTTCGAAGAAATTGGCATCTAATAGTTTTGGGAGCCTGTCCCCACTCTATCATCCTTTTTCTCCTCTCTTTTATGACCCCTTTCTTGTTATTTCAGTACTCCAAAAAATTCGTCCAGGGGCCAGCCTGTTGGCCTACTTAGTTAGGAGTGTACTCTCTCCTGATGGCCAGCATTAGCCTCTGCTAACGTTGGCATTTGTACAAGACTATGTGTTTCTTTTTCTCTCCTTCTGAATGCATGGGCAGAACACCTGCCGTTTTCTCGTAAAAAAAAAAAGTATTTCAGAGAAGCGTTCGACCAATCCGTAATCAATTGCCGCTGCGCCTCATCTTCCCCACGCGGCGCGGTTGTTGCAGACGTTGGGAAGCGAGGCTCAGAAAGCGTGGCAGTCTACCGACGTGGTAAAAAAAGGCGAGATGAACATACATCACATTAGAGCAAGTGTAATGATTTCGCCAGCAGCCGGCGTCGAGCGGGCGCGTTTTGGTGGTGGGCTCCGCCAGAATTTAAAGCACTGCTGCAAGTTCAGCGAATGAGAGCCGCGCTCGCACGTCTGCGCCGGCTGGAGCGGGCGCGTCGTGAGACGCCCGCGCGCCTTCTCTCTCTTGCTCCACGTCGGACTCCGCCGGCTTACCGTCGATCATAATACTTGCTCTTACTGTACAACTACTCCGCACCTGGCGCGTATGATTCATGGTGCATCTTAACGCAGTGTGCCGAAATGGGGCCTGTCTGAGCACACTGACTCGCTTGGCGTTGGCGCCGGAACAGGGCAGTGACAGTGGACACATGAGAAGCATGCATGCAGCGCACATGATGTGATCCATCCCGTGGTCACCAACTCGCCCCCACATTTTTTTTCCACCTCTCTTTAGCAACTTCGAGAAATGACTGTGAAATTTCTAGTGCGATTTACTACCTCATTGTCATTGATAACTTTTTAGATGCGCTGTTTTGTCACTTTGTGTACAAGTAGTATCCAGCTAGAACAAACGGTTACGAAATGTAATAGTAAGAGGATTTGATAACATGGCTTCTTCCAACTCTGTCTGTCAGCTCTGAACATGGGATTCAAGCGCAGCCCCCCGCCGTTCCTGGCCGTGGCAAACAAGACCAACAAGCAAATCCTCAGCGGTCTCGTGGGAGTGAACTTTGCCTCTGCAGGATCAGGCATTCTTGACACAACAGTAAGCCACTCGTAACTGAAAGGTATTCTGTGTTTGTTTCCTGCACGAACACTGACGAGAGCATCGATCACTTGTTGGTGCAGGGGAATTTCATCATCCCATTGAGCAAGCAGGTCGAGCAGTTCGCCACCGTGCAGTCCAACATCTCCGCGCGCATCAGCCAAGGAGCTGCCGACACCGTGCTGTCGAGGTCTCTGTTCCTCATGAGCACCGGCGGGAACGACCTCTTCGCCTTCTTCCAACGGAACAGCACGCCGACGGCCGCCGAGAAGCAGCGGTTCATCTCCAACCTTGTAGCACTGTACCAGAACCATGTCAAGGTAGGCTCTCGCCACGCCGTGCTTAGTTTGACGCCGTGATATCGGTAAAAATCTTACGGAAACGAAACGCGTGTATGTGGCGGCAGGCTCTGTACGTGCTCGGGGCGAGGAAGTTCGCCGTGATCGACGTCCCGCCGATCGGGTGCTGCCCTTACCCGAGGAGCCAGCACCCTCTCGGCGCCTGCATCGACGTCCTCAACGATCTGGCGCGCGGGTTCAACAAGGGCGTCAAGGACGCCATGCACGGCCTCAGCCTGAGCATGGAGGGGCTCAAGTACTCCGTTGGAAGCGCCCATGCCGTCGTGCAGAGCATCATGAAGCACCCTCAAAGGCTCGGTACGCGCCTGAACAGATACTTCGCTTAAGATTCGATGCAAATGTTCGGGCATCAGAGTCTAAATTGCGATCGAGTTTGACGAGAAATTGTTGTGTGCAGGGTTCAAGGATGTCACCACAGCGTGTTGCGGATCAGGCAAGTTCAACGGGGCGTCGGGGTGCACGCCGAACGCCACGCTGTGCGACAACCGGCACGAGTACCTCTTCTGGGACCTGCTGCACCCGACGCACGCCACCTCCAAGCTCGCCGCCGCCGCCATCTACAACGGCTCGCTTCACTTCGCCGCGCCGATTAACTTTAAGCAGCTAGTGGAAGACTGCTAAGCTATGTATGCTATATATGGTTCTTTCTTCCCTGTGTCTGTGTAGAACAGGATATGCTTGGCTGTGTCCATCTCTGTTCCTTGTGCTTTTAGGAGGCGGTGGTGGTGTAACTTGGATTCTGAGATGAAACTTCATCTCCCGCGTTATATACTACCTCTGACAAATGAGTGCCTCGCTTTTATTAGGTTTACCTTGATTTTCACAGTTCAACTAAAGTTGATTGTTGAGCTTATATAGCAACCTACAGATAAGCAAACGGGAGCCGTTTGTACTTTTCTTCATGGATTCACACCTCTACTGATCAAGAAAAAGGATTTACACTTCGTCGACTGAAATTCGGAAGACCACGAAAGTTTAGGCGGAAGAGCCAAGAGCATCACGTCCGTACACGGTGCTAAGTTCGAACGCTAGCGCTAAACATGTAGGTACATTTCTGCAGGCGATGCCTTTCCAATCCCCTGCCGCGGTATGTCCTAAGCTGCACCAGTTGTGTATCTGTCGTGACGTCGCGGTCGTGGTCACCTCCGAGGTTAACCGTTCTCCTGCCCCAGTGGACTTGTTCAACTACGATTTCACCGTCAGTTTGGTCGCAATGCATGGCCTCAGGCATACACATTGTTATACAGCTATATTTTGCCTTTTAATAATTGGTAATAAGGACAGGGCGTGATTAAACTGCAAGCTGGGGTTATTCCAGAACAAACGCAGCATATTGGCGGTGCTGAATGAGAATTCTATGCTTTTTTGTAGGTTACTTTATGTCGTAATCTTGCGCTTGCAGTACATATAACTGGTCACCGATTATGAAGGTCTCGTCATCTGGAACAGAGAGCAGGACACAAGCAGGCAACAGGGCCGCGATGGCCAACCAGACTACCGCATACTTTCTCGCGGCTCTCTGCCTGCTCCTGCTCGTGGCGAAGGACGCAGAGGCGAGGCACCAGCGACTCGTCCCCGCCATGTTCGTGTTCGGCGACTCCACGGTTGACGTTGGCAACAACAACAGGTTGCGAAGCAGCAGAGCTGCCAAAGCAAACTTCCCGCACTATGGCATCGATTTCCCCAGGTCGACGCCGACCGGCCGGTTCAGCAATGGCTTCAACACAGCAGACTTGCTAGGTGCGCACGTATAGTAGTAGTAACATTTTTTCTACTTTGTTGGACGAGACAAAGCTGTGTGTGCTGGATGATCTAATTAACTGGTCTGTACCTTGGCTTGATTCTATGGTGAACAGCTCAGTTCCTTGGCTTCCCAATGAGCCCACCGGCTTACCTGTCCCTGTCAGGGAGGACCCTGAGATCTCAGATGTACAAGGGCCTCAACTTTGCGTCAGGAGGGTCCGGGCTTGGGGATAACACGGGCCGTTTGGTACACTGCTAGTTCATAAAATCACTTCATCCAACAAAAAACAGAAACCTTCAGGATTAACATGAACATGTTTTCGCTGCTGTGCAGTTTGGCGAGGTGATCCCGATGTCCCTACAGCTGGATTACTTCGCGTCGGTCGTGGAACACATGACCAAACTGTCAGGTTCGAGGAAGACTGCCAGCCTCCTCTGCGAGTCGGTCTTCTTCATCAGCACAGGCAGCAACGATATATTCGAGTACTCCGTAACCCGTGGCGACGACTCTGAGTTCTTGCGCGGACTCGTTGTTACCTACAAGCGTTACATTACTGTACGTTCGAGTAAACCATATGGTAATCTTCATGGAGTTAGGTAGAAATATATATCGTTCTAAAATTCTGGCGCGCATGCATGCAGGCGCTGTACAATATGGGCGCGAGGAAGTTCAGCATCATCAGCATCCCGCCGCTGGGATGCATCCCCTCGCAGAGGCTGCGCCGCCTCAACGAGACGGGCACCCAGGGCTGCTACGACCACCTGAACGAGCTCTCGCTTCGCTCCTACCCGTTGCTCGCCGCGATGATGCAGGAGCTGGCTCAGGAGCTGCCCGGCATGTCCTACTCCCTCGGCGACGCCTTCACCATGGTCTCCTTCGTCTACGCCAACCCGCAGACCAAGGACTGGAGTAAGCGATCGATCGCTCGACGCTTCTTGCTAGCACCTAGATGTGCCGGTTGATTCGGTCATCAACTTTCTGATCCTTCTTATTTTGTACGTGCCTGCAGGATTTACGGAGCTTGAGGAGGCATGCTGCGGTGGCGGGCCGTTCGGGGCGGCGTACCCGTGCAACGAGACGGCCCCGGTGTGCGTCCGCCGCGAAGAGTACCTGTTCTGGGACGCCAACCACCCGACGGAGGCCGCATCGGCCATCGCCGCGCAGACGCTCTTCGCCGGCAACCGGACCTTCGTCAGCCCGATCAACGTCAAGGAACTGGCCCTGCTGTGATTCAGCACAAGTTTCCGAAGTTTTCACAGTACCTAATAATAAGCCGGTTACCTGCCGGGATCAGCAGCTAGCCGGATTCAGTGCAGTTAATCTGATATAGAGACGGGCCAGAGATTTCTTTGTTGAATCTGCTTCTTACAGATATCAAAATTTCCACAAATAGTTTTTTATGAATTTTAATGTCCACAAAAATATTACTTATATCAGAATAAAAATTCAGTTCCCATTGTTTGGCAACAAAAAAAATTCCATCTACATTAGTCCTTCGCCATTCGTCGGGTTTTGCAGCCTATGTCAAACAAAGCCTAACGGCCCAATACGCTCCTTCATGAGGCCCATAAAATAGTAGAGAATAAAACCGGACAGCCTGGACAAATCCAAGCCCAAATTGGTTGCGATTCAGTTTGGGTCATGTACGCATTTGATCGACACATGCATAACAGCACAAGCAGAAGTATTGTTGTTCTTGACATGTCGATATTCCTACGTTTCCTCAATTATTATTTTCTTTAAATGGCCTCTAATTTCATACCCTAGCTCGAAGAAAAACAGTTGCGTCGCAGTACACGCGTTCTTATTAACCTTCAGTTGATCTGTACCTGAATTTGGGTTGTACTCTTTCCTGTGGTCAGCATAAAGGGAATGAGAGAAGCATGAATCCACTAGGCAGCCGAAAAGTTGTACCCTGACCCCGGGCCAGACAAGCCATTGTCGGCGGGCGAACCGTGCTACTCCACCGCAATTGCATTGTCAACACAAAACACTACTACTAGCTCGGTGATGAGCCTGCCAGGAACATCCCAAAAGTCCACACGAACCTTTTCCCTTTTCCTCGGCGAGAGAAAAGCTCCAATGCTGCAGTGCCGCACAGCATACATCTCCAGAATCTCAAACCAAGGCCACTAGTGCAACTGCTGTTCACTGCAGCTAGCCGCAGTCGTAGATGAGGATATCACAGCAACAGCGTCAGGAGGAGGAGCAGGCAAGGTAAACGGCATAATGGCGCGTGCAGCACCGTGGGGCTTCCTCCGTGCCTCGCGGATCGCATTGATCGCGCCCGTAGCTTGATCGGTGCCGCCACAGTACGCTCCACCCTCTCGTGCTCCGGCCGGTTGCCTCGTTTGGGCATGGAGAAATCTCTCGGCCATCATCAGGAGATCTTTTGGTGCGATATGAACTGACGGGCACGGACCTTTGTGCTTGTGCGAACGCAAGCATTTCCGAGCGCAGCAGCAGCGCGACCAGATCGGGTCATCTTGATGAAGAGAGCGGCTGCTTTTCTTTTTCAGACAGTTCGCAGTTTTGCACACCTTGATAGGAAGGCGCCCCAAATTCTGAGCATTTCTCTGAGCAGCTATGCACAAGCGACTTCTACAATGGCTGCATCTGACTGATACAAACGCTCTCCGCGCATACAGGTGGTGGGGAGAGAGAGAGACAGAGAGAGAGAGAGAGAATTCATTGACCATACAGAATATACGAAAGGTGTCAACCATTCATCATTAGCCATGCAGCTGTTCAATCTTGGCCGTGTCCACAATGATTTTATTCCCGCGGCGCCCTCATCACCCTACCCCTACAAATGCTTGACATGAAAGAACAGCCAAAGATACATGCCAGCACATCTTAAAAAGCCCGAGTTACCCCATTATCAAAAAAAAAAAAGAAGAAGAAGAAGAAGAAGAAGAAGAAGCATGACTTAGCCAACAAGTGGATTTTCGCTACCATATCTATATCATCGGATCAAACTACTACTTTGGATCAGACTACTGCCAATAATTTTGGAAAAATATTGGCCATTATTTTAAACAATAAAACTGGTTTAAAAATAAGCTAATGTCACGAAATAGACATAGAATATTGACTATTCAGCATCACTTAAATACGGACTAGTCAATTAGGTTGATACCAAGCCAAGACGTGCCAACGTTACCTAATTTAAAAGCACCATGTACTACCTCTTGCTTTATCTAGAGAGAATACATGCATAGTCCAAAATCTATAAATTTATGCAAAGTGCAATTAACCCTTCCATGCGGTGTCAACTTTGTATAAAGACATACATGTATCAAGCAAACAGGAGTTTCAACTTCAGTGCAAGTTTCCGACCCACTGACTCTTTCGTCAGATACATGTATCTTATTAGATTACAACATGTATAGAACAAGCAAACGTAAGCACAATAATCATATCAGATGTCTTATATACCCGCTGACATCGGGTCAATGAACGATGGTCAAACTTTAATTTCAGCACACTTACACCCGATCTGTCAAACTAAAATGACTAATGACTTGGGTATTACCAGTTTACCACGCAAACAACAAAGTACCAATAGTTTGGCGAAAATGAAACACAATAAAACATCTCAAGATAGGATGATACTGGACGTCCCCTGACGTACACTGGAGTCATGTTTCTTGGGTACAATCAGAAATTCATAATGGAAGAAAGTGGACGGACTGAAAACAGCAACGGCAATATCCACCTATGTATAACTGGATTTCTTACTGTCATGTGAGAGTATTAAACGCAAGTAGTTATTCTCAGGAACAAGAAAAAACCTAAAAGGGGCTGTTTGGCAATAGAGAAATCTAGACCCTTCATTTCTCCATCATATTATATCTCAATCCTTCATTCCCTCATGGATAATTTCTCAATCCCTAATGCAACCCTCATTTCCCAATTGCCAAACACCTACCACATACTAGTACCATTCATGATCAATTGCTGAGTCCTAGGTGATGATCAGATCTGTCTTTCAAACCTTCTCAATATAATACAGCATAATCTAGGTTTGCATGTGATAATCATTGATTCAAGCATGTAAAACAACGCTACGACTTGCAGATACAAATTCTTAATAAAGAAATAAGGCTCTACTATATTTTTCATGCTGGTAATGATGATCCTGCATTGGGTGAAGCTACATGACGCGATGGAACGAGTGGCGGTCTATGGACTTCCAGACTACTAGTAGTTCTACAATATGTATATTGACTTATCAAAAGACCAATATTCACTCGGTCACAGACGGTACAGCTGGGCCTCAGGGATGTCTGCAAGTGAAATCATGAAGCGCATGAAAGTAGTGCCTGCAACTTGGGTTCATGCGTGCATGCATTCACAGCGAAAATTTATTGAAACAAGCAAAACTACAGAAAGGAGCAGATGCACAGACGGAGGAAAATGATAAGCTAACGAAAAGAACGCCACATCTCATCATTACCATCACCAGTGTCAGGCACAAAACCCTAGCTTAGCTAGAAAGGTCAGAGAAATTCATGTAAACATATTCTAATGGCATCTAGTACGTATATACGTAGTGGTATAAGGAAATTGAGATCTTAACCAGTAATACGTGGAATAGCAAACAATCAGGGCAACAGAGCATGCTCGTGCACACTTACTGAGCTTCTCATTTTGCTGGCCTAAGTTTGAGATGTTGAAGATGATATAGGTTCTCTGAAGTTCCGAAGGCAAGGCCTGCATGAGAAACCAACATGAAAGCAAGAAACTAAACAGTCTTGGTTAGTCCTCCGAATATCTTGGCCACAAAAGAACTGTCAACGAGAGAAAGAGACAAATCATAAGGAATGACATGAGGAAGGGAGAAGACGTCTTCCCCTTCCAAACTTGGCCTAAAAAAGAAGCAAACTCAATAGCCAGCAAGAGAGCAAACCAACCTGCCATGTAGCTGGCCACAAAACTTCCCCAAAAGCGTATTTTGAATCATGATGAAGAGTAACATTAAGTAAGAAAACATCAAAAGGCCAATCAAATGAACACTCCAGAAAAAGGCAACAAAAGAAGTTCAATGAAGGTTTCTGACACAGTGATGATAAAATCTAGCGAGAAACTTTGATTTGTGTCATGTGGGCTTTACAAAGGGAGGCCTACACAGCTCCATTGGCAGTATGCCCACCTCCATCGCATCCACAAAACCAGCAGACTCAAGAGGTTTTCTGCAAGATCGGGAAGGAGGTGGACAGAATGCCAAAGAGCTCTCAGTAAGCACCCCTTTGATAAGCACACATGACTAGAGTACTACACTTGCTTGCTCCGAGCTGCGCATCGGTCGATCCATGGCTAACTCCTGCTCTCGCTTACTGTAATATGGCTGAGCTCCAATACAGGGCACGCTATTTATAGAGCATAGAGAGGAGGTGGACGGAGCGGGCTAGGGTTATGGTTCGTGAGGGATTCCTGGGATGGGTGATGGGCATGCAGATCAGATGGGATTATGCTTCTTGGTCTCGATCTGTGTGTGGGAGATCTGAAGGATTTGATATAGACGATGGCTTCAAGCAGGCCTAGGAGTAGTAAAGCCAGATCTCTCGCTCCCCATGGCTACAGATTAAACTACAACATAGCCGCAGATTTTGGGGCTGCGCACAGCTCCTTTCTTCTCCGCCTTGATTCTCCAGACAAAAGGAGGTAAAAATCATGGCTCTTTTGGCAGCTGGAGTTCAGTAACAGGGTATAAAATACTCCTAGAGGCGAGTTGGGAGACTGCAGGCAGGGTAGACGCATCGGTGGGTGACCTGAGCCTTCGGCAGTACTCAGAGCCAGTTTGCCATCACTCTTTTTCAGCTTCGGCTATACTGCACTGTACAAACAACATCTATGAGCCGGTAAAGCTAGAAAAAACTGTTTCACTGATTGATTTATCAGGAAGGTAGAGAAAAAACATCTTCACCTTATAATATGTGAAACTAAATTAGGAATAAGTCGTGCCAAAGGGAGCCTAGATTGAGGGCGGTGGGCGAGAAAGTGCAGCGGTGCAAGAACCAGGCTCGTAGTCGTAGTAGCAGGGGCTTTCAATGTGTCAAACATGATATCCGAGAATTGGAGAAAGAACCTGTGTTAATCATAAGTTCACATATGATTCCTTTTTTCAAGAAAAGAAAGCTTCAAGCTCTAAATATAAAACCCATTGCACGTATTATCACAACATCATAGACATGATGGTATATAAAAACAAAGTATGATAATAGTACAAAAATGGGTTGAGTCCGACTTTTGATTTGTGCTATAAGTTAAGAAAAAAAATGTATGTCGCACAGCTGCTTTAGTGGAGCACATCTTGCTTAATAATTCATGTTTTGCTGAAATTATTGTGTTTTGCATAATAACACACGATCAGTGCTTAATGTAAAATTATTAAATATGACAATGTTGATTGCTTCAACCTCTACCCTTCATAAAAAAACAGATTATTATAACCACACAATCTTGATGTTAAAAATGTGTATTATACTATTATTTATTGCAAAATTGCCTCCAAATTCACCGCATTGTCTCTTTTCATGGCAAACATGGTCAGTGACCTTAAAGAACGAACATAAGTCAGTTGCGATCACTATTATATAATCCATCCAACCATATGAGTCGAGCTCGAGATATCTAGCTCTGATGCAATACTAGAAGAGCAAGTTTTTTTTTTTTTTTTTTTTTGGCGGGGAATACTAGAAGAGCAAGTTGATAGGTGACGATTCACTATCGAGTCATGTAATCAATTAGCTTCAATCCCTCAAGATGCATTAGCTTGAATACGTCCCATGTAATCAATTAATAATCTATATTTCATCATACACATATTGCTCATAGCGGCTCCAACCACTTAGTTGATGAATAAAACTGTGGATACAATGATTTTCTTTTTTGTTTGTGACAAAGAGTGTTATGCGATGAGACATCATAATACATGTAGAATTTTTTTTCACCTTGCCGCAACTGGTTCGGTGAGAGATCATGAATTAGGTTAGTATGAAAACTAGTTTATGAACGGACAATATAATCATCGTCAACTCCTGGTCCATACTTATTTGAAATCTCCTTGACGAAGCATGGCGCAAAGGTATCGATTAGGTAATTGTGTCGGTTTCCTAGCAATTACTGAAGGAAAGGAACTTGCTGGTGTTTCAATGTAAAACCGCGACTACGTCTCGTGTTGTTGAAAACAATCAAGAACAATGCTGCCCTCTTGTGTCAATTAGAATATTTTTTTCTCAAAAGTCTATCCTTTTACTGACTAATTATCTTGACCTGCCCAGTAGATACTTGCAGAGCCAAAAAAGAAGAAGAAAGAAACTCTCTCATGAATGTTTACTATTGCAATTGGTAATAAATTACGATCGTAAGTTTTTGCATTGTATTATTGGTATATTAGTAAGTATATTTTTGCATTAGAGTACATTAGTACCACTGCTATCAGCAGCAAGAAACTACGCCGTAGTCATGCAGATCTTCTGCTCTCGGTTCCATTGACCAAGCAAGAAGCAAACCATGAGCAGCATGCATGCGACAGTTGAATTGAATCATGGGGGGCTTCTTAGGATGCCGATGCAACAATGGATGCACTACGAACGGCCTTGATGACGTGCGAAAAGAGACCAGCATCGTGGTCGATTGAGCAGCAGCACTAGTGGTACGCAGGAAGAAGCGCCAGAAATGTGTGGGTCGTCGCTGTGGCTGCCGTGGGCGCATCAGCCGCGGCAGCAGGCTGCTCCAAATTCTCGCCTTTTGTCCCCCGATGCACCGTCACTGATGATGCCCCCCCAGCCCCACCCCCAAATCGATCGGTGATCGTAAAACCGGTCTCTCTCTCTCTCTCTCTCCCCCTTTCCATTGGATGCTGCTGAAATCTGACCTAATACAAGCCACACAACCCGGGGATCGTGCATGCCTGCTAAACTCTGCATTTAATTGCTCCAGATCTGTCTCGCCAACTGCTTGTTCGCCTCGCTGCTTTGCAGCAGCTGTTTTGCAGTAGCTACAGTGTTCGCAGTTATTTCTTCAGCAGCAGCTACAATGTTTTCAGCAGCCGCTACAGTGTTCGCACTTATTTTTCCGCAGCCGCAGCTACAGCCTGCCGAACAGCCTCCTTAACTCTCCAATTCCCCATCCCCACAATTTCATGTGAGATCAGAGTAACGTCTTGCTGTAGCTTTTGCCACCGACACATTACACCCAGTTAAGACCAAGGTTCTAAAAACCGTTTCTCTCGGAAAAACCGGCTCCCACCGGTTGGTCCGGTTTTTCGGAAAACCGGAAAAACCGGTCGAAAACCGGTCCGAAATCCGTTTGACGAAATTTGAACGAAAAATGTCGAGATTTTCGGTAAACCGGTCCGGTTTACCGGTAAACCGGACGAAATTGCCGATAAACCGGACAAGAATTTCGCTAAACCGGTTTAAAGAGGAAAATTGAAAAAATGCAAAAAGTTGAAAATTTGAAAAAATTGAAACAAAAAATATGTTAAAAAACTAGATCATTTTTGCAATCCAATGGTGAAAACGGAACATGTATATTCGATCGTTTGGTTTGTCAAAAAAATCAAAGAAAGTTGCTAGTTTGAATTTTTGTACACAGAAAAGTTGCGTGATTTTTTTGACCCATCAAACGATCGAATCTTCGTGTTTGGTTTCCACCATTGCGCTGCAAATTTCATCTAGTTTTGTTACATATTTTTGTTTTAAATTTTTTCAAATTTTCAAATTTTTTTGAATTTTGAATTCGGAAACCGGAGAACCGGGTAAACCGGACCGGACCGGTTTTTCCGGTTTTCACGGTAACCGGTCCGGTTTACCGCGGTTTTGTGAACCCTGGTTAAGACTAGTGGTACCACATCTGAACCTTCGCAAGTAGTAGTAGTACTTCATTATGGCAGTAAATAGCAGATATCATTATAATATCAAAATTTATTTCAGGGTATTGTAAGAGTAGTGAGCATTTGAGAACCCAGTGTCTCAAGTTTTCAAAAGAGATCAGTCTCCGAGAAAATGCCAAAAAGTTCATCTTCTGCTAGTATTGATAGATTGTTCATCATATGGTTGTAGTGAACCGCATCATACATGCATGGTTCTCCTTTTTGTTAGTAATCCGGTGCTACATACTACGCCAAATAGAAGAAAGTTTAGCGTACCAATCAGCCAAAAAAGCATCACGAGGGGTAGGAGTAGTTCCAAAATGTTGTGATTGCAACTCGAAAAGGACGTATTGGGACTGAAGTGATGACTGGCACTGCATAACTCTTTTGCCTAGCTGTAGCTGGAGCCCTAGTACTGTGATTGCAACTCGAAAAAATGTTGCGACTGAAGTGATGACTGGCACCGGAGCCTTCTTTTGGCTAGACCCCTAGCTAGACGACCTGCATGCCGTGAGCACACAAAAGCGAAATTGAGTGTGGCACGTACCCATCATTTCCAAGGGAAGGCCGGGAGGCCCTCGCGCCCATCACGTCGTCGCATTGATCCCAGCGCGCGGGCGCGGCAGCTCTGATCTCTGCCGGCGAGCTGAGGGTGCGAGAGCCGATGCCGCGCATTCATTAGTGCGTGCGCCCGGCCGCCGTTTCATCATGTGCCGATGCATGCCTGTGCCGTAGCGCTTGCTTGCCCTACCCTGCCGATCCAGGAGGCCGCGCTGCTGCTCTGACGCGTGCCGCAGCGACCACGATCAGCTGGCCACTGCCAACACTACTGTGGCCGGCGTTGGTGCCGACGCGCCCGAGCGTATCATTGCGGCTAGCTGGCCCGTTTGCTTACCGCATTCATTCATGCGTGTTGCTTTGACCGGAGCTGTGGTACGTACTACTCCTAACATGATGCGGCCGTATCTGGTTTCGAGTGGAATCGCCTACGTACGTGATGGCCATGAAATGTTTTATACTCAACCAAGCGTACTAATCCAATAAAACAATCCGGCAAGGATCATTACGGGTGGCATGCTGCAGCGTGGGCATGGGGCTGCCTGTTTGTCCCAATCCCAGCCGTTTAAAAGCGTGGTGATGATCATACATTGATGGCCTAGTCACGTTATGCTATGCCTGTGCATCATGAAGGCCCTACACAATTGAGACGTTCAGCAAAATGCTTAATTAAAATCGTGTACCTCCCAAACACGGCCAAAATTTTCCTCGACAAAAGCTAAATTCCAAAGGGGCGGGCTCCAGCTAGCAAGCTCATGTGGCGAAGGAAAACAATTTTCTAACGATGGCAGCGGCAATTGGTAAATGGCGCAATGAGAGGGTTCCGGTCATTTCAGCCACTCATCTCCGACGAGACGTGGCCCGCCCGGGGATGGAATGGTTCGAAGCATGCCTCCTGACGCCTCTGACCATGGCTCAGATCTCTTGAGATTACAGATTCCCGAAGCACAACTCTACTCCCCCTCCGGGGGTGTTCGGCGTTTCAGAGACTAAAATTTAGAGGGGTCTAAACAAAAAGAATCTTGTCTTAAATAAAATTTAATTATAAAACTAACTGCAGAACCCCCCTCTAAATCGCGAGACGAATTTAATGAGGGTAGTTAATGCATGATTATACGATATTTACTGTAGCATCACTGTAGCAAAACATAGATTAATTAGGCTCATTAAATTCGTCTCGTAAAGATATACCCATCTGTAAAAGGGTTTTATCATTAAACTTTATTTAATACTATTAAATAATAAGATTCTCTTTAGAGTTAAAGTTTAGAGGGGTACAACGAACGCCCCCGGACCTCTAGGCAACTAGCAGTAGAGGTATGTCGTGTCAGTTTCAAATCGTTCTCATTAGAGCAGGTTTAACAGTTTCGCCGGCTGCCGGCTGCGAGGAGTGCTTGGTGGCAGCGGGCCCCGTTTGTATTGATTGCACAGCAGCGGTCACAGCAAATCAGAGCTGCCGCAGCGCTCCTCCGCCCGCTCGAGCGGGCGCTTCGCGAGTCGGCGGCTCTCTTCTCTCTCTTGCTTTCTCTCTCTCACACGTAAGTATTTCGCCCGCTCAACGCCGTTCATAATACTTGCTCTTATGCATGTGGAATTGACGTAAACAATTATTTTTTGGAAAAGGAAAAATGACATGAAAGCTGAGTACTGTAGTATGGTCTGTCTTGACCACGACGGCCCAAGCCCAGAGATTTGTTTGGGCCAAGCTCAAAGTGTTAAACTCCAAAAATCAGACTTCGTGCAGTTAGACAGGACGAAGGCGTGTTGCGTCCATTGGGCTTTCCCATGAGCCTAGTTTACATCAGCACGCAAGACACTCGTTTTGGTTTTTTTTTTTTTTTTGATAGGACTCGTTTTGGGGTTTATTCACTGAAATAACTAGAAGTTGTATCAGACACTAGAATTCTACAGTATAGCTTATTAATTTAGCACATTCTAAGAATTTAAAAAAAAAAGCAGAAGCGGTTTAACCAGACAAAAGCAATGGCGTCTCCGAATTCTAGTCTTGAGGACAAGGAAACGGGCGCTTCAAACTTCTAGTAGAAAAATTGACCTTTTTTATTTTTGCGAGGATAGAAAAATTGCGCTTCAAACTTCCCTCAGTTTAGATTTAACTTTTGATTACTTGTATACATTTGTAGCACAACTACTCCGCCCACCCCTGCGAGCCAGGCTATCAAAGAACTTGATGCCACACTAGTACTGTGATCCGATAATAACAGGAAAAAGAGAGCAAAGTCTAGTAGTAGCTATTTGTTATAATGCAATTAGTAGTGTCGTCACCCGATTGAACGGGGTGTTCGGCAGATATTTGGATCGTGGGAGCAACGTGGTTAGCGAGATCAATCTAAGAACACGCAGAGAGTTTATACTGGTTCAGGCCTCCCGAAGGATAAAAACCCTACGTCCAGTGCGATCTTGTATAATGTGGCAGCCTTTGCGTTAGGGTTTCGCAAGGTACCAGATAGATTTTCCCGTAGGGGTTACATGAGTATTTATAGGCTAGTTACCGCCTATCAGAGTCCTTCCTAAACTACAATGTTCCTTCTCCGAATCTATCAAGGAGATCGTAATCTTCCCGTACACCATGCCGTGCAAGACATGTCTTCGGAAATGTCTTAAAATAGGGTTCGAAATATCTGGAAACTAGGGCTACGACATAAGCCCCTGAACATGTCACTTGACATCCTCATTCTCAAATGAGAACATGACGAGGGATATGTTCTGCCGTCCACCTAGGATTCAGACATACCGAACTGTCTTCATTTGTCAACTGCCATCTTTGGAAAATAAGAGCTTCGGAACAGATGCCTTCGGAACAAGTATCTTCGGAATTCCGAACACCAAAATCTTGGTTCATCTTCTCTTACTCTCTCTGAAGAATCTCCCAACAATAAAAAAAGATCTTGACTTGACAAGTCAAAATTTGTCTTTACTATCTGACCAATCTGACGGAATCTTCAGCGATGCGTCACCTCGTCTTCCTGTACTCTTAGAAACTTGCAAAATAATTATTTTCCCACTTGACTTTTCGAGCAACTAAAACGTCACCCCTCAAGGCTATAAATCCAGGGATCCGGCTACTCCAACATCATCTTCTCTACCAGTTTCACCATGGGACGCAAGAGATGCGTTAACCCTAGATTTTTCCGGTGGCTCAACACCAATTTCACCGGCACATCCGGTTCTTCTTCCTCTGCTCCCTCCAACAAGAGCCCGGCGACTAGCCCTCCTGAGCTTGCTAATCCATCAGCCCCTCCTCCTCCTCTTCCAACAGAGGCGGTGGATTACGGGCTTCCTCCTCCAAGCCCTCCTCCAAATTCGGCAAACATCATCGATCTGGAGGAGGACATCGACGATGAAGAATACGCAAGGCTTCTTCACGTGACCCTGAACAAGGGGTCACGTGACATCCCCGCCAACTCCGACATCGTCTCCATCGACGATTCCAGCGACGACGAGTCCGGTGGCGGCGACTCAATGGACATGGATGCCCCTGCAGATCCCAGCCCTGCAGGTCTCCAGCTTCTGTTATTCCTCCGAACGACGGTTCGGTTTTGCCTTCTACCGGGGTTGCAAACCGGTCCTTGACTCTAACATGGGGGGGCACCCATATCTCCTCTCGTGTGTCCCTCATCAACAGCGCAAGCAGTGGGGGCACAGAGAACACTTCCTCTGGTGTCAAGGAGCCCCTTCTAAGGACGCTGATGAGCGGCAGAACTAGGGGTACGAAGTATCCCCGTGCTGCTCACACCTGAGCTTTGCATATCCCTCAACCTTGTCTTCAACCTTTCTGTTAGGGTCAGGTGCTTCCCAAAGCTTCAGATGTAACTTAGATCTTGTAATAGGACCTTCGGATCAATGAATAAAAAGCCGCCTTCAATCCCATATGTATATGTGTGTTTAATCTCATCTTCATATTTTTGCAATGATGTATATCTTCTGAGAATGTCTCTTCTTTAAATAAGTCCTTCGGGAAAGAACCTATTCGCAACATAACCTCGATAATGTAATAATCCCTTCGAGGAATACCTTCTTGGGGAAATACTCCTCTTCATGAAATAACAATCTTCGGAGAGTAGCAATCTTCGGAGAGCGACAATCTTCGAAGAATGGTATAATTTACGGCGGCAATAACTTTATGCACACTTAACGGAAATATTTCCAAACTTGCTATAACAAATCCCTCCAATCTTGGCAACAAAATCCGAATAACTTTTAAATTAACGGGAATATCGTGCGGAGTTGCGCTGCCAAGCGCATTTACCGGGCAGGGTTATCTTCTCTGAGAAGCCAAACGGTTGCGATAGCCCATAAAACCCAATCGCCACAGTTGTCTTCCTCATTCCGCATCATATTTGCTGTTGCTTAAACCCTAGCTTCACTTCCTCCGCGCGCAAACCCTAGATCAATCCTCATGGCCTCTAATTCACCCAATAGGGCCGCCGCCGCTGCTCAGCAAGATCCTGAGCACCAAGATGACTCCACCAGCTCCACCGGCTCCCCCACCAAAGCCCAGCAGATGATGGCCGCCGGTGAAATTCCGGAGTCCATTGATCACTGGAAGCCCGGGGAGATCGATGAAGCCTACATCCTGGAGCTGCGGAAGACCGGGTGGATCTCCAATTTCGTCATCACCAAGGAGAACAAGGGCGAAATGTGCTTCAGCTTCGACACCACCGAAATCCCGGTATTCGAATCTCACATGATCTGTGGCTTCAATCTTCCGCCTTCTAAATTTCTTGAGCGTGTTTGCAAGTTCTACAAGATAGAACTTATTCATCTGAAACCTCAAGCCGTTTCCTTGTTGAGTCTGTTCTCCACCCTCTGTGAATGTTGGCTTGGTACTGCTCCTTCTTTGGACTTGTCACCACTGGAATTCTCCGGTTTCCCTAGGACCGAAATCCTAGGGAAAGACCCTGAATACACTAGGGAAACAGTTTCCCTAGAAAGTTTCCTCGGGACAGATTTGTAGGGGTAAAGTCGACGGGAAATCACAAGTGCCCTACGGTTTTGGTCGGAAGTCGTAGGGAAGTCGACCTTTCCCTACGAAATCCAAAGTCTCTAGGGAAACTTTGCAGGAAATAAAAAAAATATAAAATGGCCTCCGCTACTGCTAGAGGCCCAGAGCCGAGCTGCTCCCAAAGCTGAGCCGACGACCGACGCTGCCTGAGCCACCGATGACCGACGCTGCCAGAGCCACCGCTGAGCCGACTCAGCCGGAGACACCTTATGTCGTTGTTGATGCTGCCCGTCGCTGCAACCGCCGGAGTGAAATCGTGGACTCTCCCGCTGCCGCCGGTCACCGTAACCGCCTAATCCGAGTCGCTGCCAAGCCGCCGCCGCAGCCTCTGCTGACGCCGTCCAAGCTTGTGCAGTAGAAAACTGACGAGATTGCAGGTTATGAGTGCTGGATCTGTAGAAGGCATGAGAAAGAATTAAGCACAAGATTAATTTGCAGAAGATTGAAGAGGCACTTTGAATTAGGCAGGTGCGTGCACTGCTAAGGATCAACAAACAAGGAGCAGGTGTCAAAAAAAAAAAACCAGGAGCAAATAGAACAATAACAGTAATTACATGAGCAGAGGAAACGAGATCCAGTTGACAAATCGAAATGAGGACGGGCCACCAGTACGTAATGCCATCAGATCTGAGCAAACCCAAACATGGAGCTGTGACGGAAAAAAGGGGAGGAAACAGGGGTCAGAAGAAGAAGGCTCACCCGGTCACTCGTCGTGCCTGTCCTAGGCGAGCTCGTCGAAGTAGGGGGCGGAGCATGCTGACAATCTCGGCTTTGCAGCATAACACGATGAACCGGAGCTGCTCGTAGATCTGCAGCCCCCCCCCCCTCCCCCCCACCTGTTGGCCTGTGGCAACACGCCCTTAATCCTGGACGATGACAGCTTCCCCGCCGGCTCCGGCACCCATCGAAGGAAGCAGCCATTCAAGCAAGGAGCTTTGGTGAGTGAGGACCGGAAGAACAGGGCTATTGACTGCTCGATTTTGGACAGAAGACTTAGAAGAGAGGAAGATGGCTCTGGAATCATGGGGAATTTTAGTTTCCCTACGATGAATCCGGCGAAAACGGTAGGGATTGTTCTGCTGTGGGGTCCACCTCTTTTCTTTCCCGACGAATCCAGCGAAAACGGTAGGGATAGTTTTCTTTCCCTAGGACTTTCGCACCGAGTACCAGGGAAACCAACGTTCCCTACCACTGCTCAATTTTTACTAGGGAAACAATGAAAACGGTAGGGAAACTCGTCGATTCCAGTAGTGTGTGGCTGGTTTATCATGAACCTTGCTACTATTCTTCTGGGTTAGTGGGTTGCGTGTCCTTCAATCGCCGAAGGAACATTGTATATCCCCCTTTTGCTTACCGGCGGTCTTGGAGCGGCTACCGGTGGAAGTACTTTCTCATGGACGACTCCCACAAGCACGACATCAAGGGCAGAGGAACGCTGCCTTATCACCAAGGATGAATCAAAGCTGCACCAGTCAGGGACGAGCGACTCAAACGAATGGTCGCCAAAGTTACTGAGCTGGTCACCAATGGACTGAGCGGTGAACACGCGCCCCGAAATCCGAAGTGGCTTTCTTCCGAAGGTTAAAGTCTGAACCTTGTTTTCATCTTCGCATCTTTATCTTAATAAATCATCTTTTCTTACTGTCTTGAATCTTCTTGTAGTCAACAAAATACCTGAAGAGGAGGTCAAGAGGCGCGTGTGGAGCATTCTCGAGTCTGAGTTGCAGCCCAGACCCGAAGGCTTCCCAGAACCATACAGCGCCACGAACCCCGCCATTGAGGTATGTATCTTCATATTTGCTCTGTTATCTTGTCATGCGAATCACTTATCACTTCTTGTGCTTCTAGGATGTGTTCGGACCTGACCTTTCTGAAGGGGGTGCGGAAAGCACAATGGTGCTGGACAGCAGCAGCAGTGAGAAGGAGCCCAGCGAAGCTCCGAAGAAAAGCTCGGCTGAAGCATTTGCGGACGACATCCTCACCGTCCCCGAAGTCCCGGTCAGAATTATTCCTTCAATCTTGATATCTTCAATTCATCTTGACTTTACCTCATTGTCTTCTCGCATTTATCTTCAGGAGCATCATGTAGACCAGCAGAGTTTAGAGGAAAAGGTGGCAGCCGTAAAGGCCACATTGATGTCCGATGTGCCCCCGAAGCCTCGCGCTCCGAAGTCTCCATCTCCTCCGAAGTCTCGGACTTCTCGGAAGACTCGATCATCCAAGCCCAGCACTTCGGGAGAAATTGTAGTGCCGCAAGTGCAGCCACTCCGTCCGAGGAAGAGGAGAGGCCGAACTCTGCTGCTTGCTCCCGTGCCTCCTTCAGTAGACTCTCCACCAGAAGTGCCAGCTACTCGAGGCACCGCTAATCGGGCAACCAGGTACCTTTATCAATTGTGTTTGGTACCCTCTTCAGCGGATTCTCGCGCATTTCTCAAGTTCGTGCATCCCAGGGTCAAAAGAAGCCAGGTGGCAAAAGGCGTCGGGTACTAGCGGGAGGAACTGAAGATGTGGCTGCCGGATCTGAAGATGTGGAGGCAGCCACAGTGATTGTATCGTCGTTGCCGACAGCCTCATTACCTTTAGGTTCTTCTCCTGGGCCCGCAATGTTTAGCAAGATCATGGCAGACGTTCAAGCTGCAGAAGCTTGGACTCTGAAAACTTGCAGATCCTATGGCTCCAAGGTTCGGGATCTTCAGAAGGAGAACGCAGAGCTGAAGCTGAAGCTTTCTGAAGCAACTCCCAGCCCAGCATTGGCAGACAAAGAAGCTAAGATATCAGAGCTAGAAGCAGCTTTGGCAGGGGCCAACAAAGCCTTGACTGACCTCAAGACAGCCCATGCTTCGGAAGTGAAGGCTCTGCAGGACGCCAATGCTACTTTGGCTACTTCGGTTGAGGGTAAGTACTTCTGCATCAATTCTTCATAGCCATCATTTGATCAACAATGTTACTCTCAGATCTCTTCCTCTGCCAGGTTTAAAGGATAAATCCAAGGCTTTGGAGGAGAAGCTGGTGCTCAAAGGCAAGGAGGCAGAACTTCTTCAGCAGCAATTGTCAACCTTCAAAGCTGAACAGAGCAGGTTGAAGGCGGAGAAGGAGGATGTTGTGGAAGAAGGGTACGCCCAATGCATCTCAGGCAGTGCCTACACCATCGCCTTGTTTCATCATCATCATCCGAGTCTAGACCTCAGCCTTCCGGACGTTGGCCTCAAGTGCGAGGCGACTCAGCGCGACACCCTGATGAATCAAGCCCACGATGCCGCTGAAGCCTTCGTGACCTCCTTGAAGCTGATCCCTGAAGCTGCTCCTGCCGAAGAAGAAGAATCTGCCGAAGATGAGGGTCCTGGTAATGACCAGGAATGATTTGGCTCTTCTGTAAAGAGCTTGTAATAAACAATAGTCTTCTGTAATGATGGGGCGAAAGCCCAATTTTTTGACCAATGGGGCGAAGGCCCTTCTTTTGAACAATGCTTTAATGATAATTGGGCGAAGGCCCGAACAATGCTTTAATGCCTGTATGATCCACCCCTGCTTTTCAGTACACAGTTTTAAGTGTGTGCAGGAAAGTAGTAAATCAGTAAGGCATGTAGATTGTCCTATTTTATACACATTTTAAGTGTTTTTGGGTCGAACGTGCGACCTGTTTGGGGAGATCCAGCTTATAAAACCGATATGGGGCTAAGTGTCTCCCCCCAAACCTTTACACAAGGGGACCATATAACTTATCAAATCACCATTGTGGCTAAGTCTTACGATACTTTGGTGCCTGAAAAGGCTGTTCGTACCGCGCCTGTAAACCAAACGTGTGGCCAGGACAGCGACCAAACTTAGTAGACTAGCCGAAGGGCTTGGCCTTTGTGTCCGAAATGGCAAATTTCATAGGTCCGAAGGGACAATCTTATTTCAGCTGAACGTTGCTCTTTATTGATCTTACTTTAAAAATCTTTACACATAGAACCGACGTAACTGATCGGTATTCCAAGTTCCTAGCAATATGCCTCCATTGACTTCTGCTAAAACATATGCTCCTAAACCAGCATCTTCAACCACCAAGAACGGACCTTCCAATAGAGAAGACAATTTATGCTTGTCTTTAGTGGTGATGTCCTTCTTGATGACCATATCTCCCACACTTAAAGTTCTTCCAATCACCTTTCTCTGATACTGCTTCTTCAGCTTCTCTTGGTACTGCTTCACATGTTCTAATGCTGTATCACGCTCTTCTTCAAGCAATATCAGATCAACTTCTCGAGTATCAGGCTGTGGATCTTCATAGAAATTTGTTACGTGATGAGCCCCCAGGTGTATCTCGGGTGGCAACACTGCATCAGCACCATACACCAGATAGAACGGTGTATCTCTCATCGCGCGGCTTGTTGATGTTCGGGCAGACCACAACACGGTTGGCAATTCTTCAATCCAATTCATTCCCTTAGCAAACAGCTTGTCGAACACCCGTGTCTTCATTCTACTCATGATGATGCCATTAGCTCTCTCAACTGCTCCATTGGTCTGCGCATGTGCCACCGAAGAGGTGGGATGCATGATCCCATGATCGGCACAGAATCTTTCAAACTTACTACCCACGAATTGCCTTCCATTGTCGGAGATCAACTTCTTCGGAATTCCGAACCTTGTCACCAAACCTCTCATGAATTTCACCGACGCCTCTTGGGTGATGTGCGTGACCGCTTCCGCTTCAATCCACTTCGTGAACGCGTCAATGGCCACGTACAAAAACTTGTATCCTCCTTTGGCCTTCGGAAAAGGTCCCAAAATATCGATACCCCAGATGGCAAACGGCCAAGACAGGGGTATGGTGTGCAATTCCTGTGCGTGCCGCGTGCTTTGCTTGCTGAAGAACTGGCAGTTGGCACATGTCTTGACCAGGTTGATCGCATCTTCCTTCGCCGTATTCCAGTAGAACCCATGACGAAAAGCTCTACCTACAAGGGAGCGGTATGCGGTATGAGCGCCGCAAATCCCCCCATATATATCATGCAGCAGCCTGACTCCTTCTTCTTTGGATACACATCGTAGTAGAATCCCATTACGAGCTCTTCGGTACAACACTCCATCAGCCATCACGTACAGCTTGGTATTCCGAGCAATACGCTCCGTAGCAGCATCATCATCCGGGATAGGGTTGTTTTCTAAGAACTGTATGATCGAAACTCTCCAGTCTTCCACATGCCCTTCTCCCGAGTCAATCACCATCACATCCTCTTCGGGTGCAATTTTCGACACCGAAGGCTTCATGAGCCTCTCCAGAATCACATCATCAGGGACTGCAGATCGAGACGAGGCAATCCAAGCCAAGTGATCATTATCCCGATTATCCATGCGTGGTATATATCGCACTTCGAATCCATCAAACCCTTTCTCAAGCTTCCGAACTTCCTCCAAATAGTCAGTCATCTTCTGATCTGAGCATTGGTATTCCTTCTGTACTTGTCTGGCGACCAATTGTGAATCCCCTTTCACAAGCAGCCGATCAATTCCAAGTGACCTTGCAATGCGTAGACCCGAGACTAGGCCTTCATATTCTGCGACGTTGTTCGTAGCTTGAAACAGCAACTGGATCGCATACTTCATGAACCTTCCTTCGGGTGAAACAAACACCACACCTGCACCGGCGCCCTTCAAGGTGAAGGAGCCGTCAAAGTACATGACCCAATGAGTAGGGTCGACTTGCTCTTCCCCTCCATCATCAGTCCACTCAACAATGAAATCTGCTAAGGCTTGACCCTTCACAGCTCTTCGTGGCACGAACTCAATCTTATACTGCCCCAGCTCGACAGCCCATTGTGCGATTCGCTCCACTGCATCATTGCTATGCAAGACAGCCTGCAAGGGTCGATCCGACACTATTTTGATGGGGTGAGCGAGGAAGTAGTGCTTCAACTTTCTTGATGTCATCAGGACGGCGTAGAGCAGCTTCTGTACCATCAGATACCTCGTCTGAGCGTCTTTCAGAATCTCACTGACGAAGTACACCGCGCGTTGTCTGGTTTCGCCTTCAACTTCTCTTTCCACCGTCAATGCTGCACTGACCACAACATATGTCGCAGCAACATATAAGAGCAGCGGCTCCTCAGGCTGCGGCGGTATCAGGGTAGGCATTTGTTTGAGATACGCCTTCAACTCATGGAACGCCTTTTCTGCTTGATCATCCCAGTCAAAGCTTTCCTTCTGCCTTAGCAACTTATAAAATGGCATACCTCCCTCTCCCGATCTCGAGATGAATCTGTTCAGTGCCGTCATCATACCGGCCAGCTTCTGAACTTCTCTTCTGGTCTGGGGAGGCTTCAATTTCTCGATCGCCGCCATCTTAGTGGATTAGCATCGATGCCACGTTCGGAGATCATGTATCCCAGGAGTTTACCCGAAGTAACTCCGAAGACACATTTCTTTGGGTTAAGCTTCATCTTGTACTTGCGCAGATTGTCAAATGTCTGCTTCAAATCATCGAGGAGATTCTCTTTCTTATTAGTCTTGACGATGATGTCAAGCTTCGATGTTCTTCCCGATCTGCTCCTCGAAGACAAGGTTCCCACACTTTTGATATGTGCAACCTGCATTCTTCAGCCCGAAGGGCATGGTTAGATAACAAAAGATTCCGAAGGGCGTGATGAACGCCGTCTTCTCTTGATCATCAACATTGAGACTAATTTGGTGATACCCAGAGTAAGCATCCAAAAAACTCAATAATTCACTAGTAGAAGTGGAGTCTACAATCTGATCTATCCTCGGAAAAGGGTACTCGTCTTTCGGACAAGCTTTATTCATGCTAGTGTAATCGACGCACCTGCGCCACGAGCCATCAGGCTTCGGAACTAATACAGGATTGGCTAGCCATTCAGGATAGTCGACCGTTCTAATGAACCCGGCTTGAAGAAGCCTAGTCACTTCCTCATGTATGGCATCGCGCTTATCTGAAGTATATCTTCTTTGCTTCTGCTTCACCGGTTTGAAAGCCGGATCGATCCCCAATTTGTGCTCGATGACCTCCCTGGGGATCCATATCAGACGGTTTCCATGCAAACACGTCGATATTTTCCCGGAGGAAGGCCACGACCTCGAGTTCCTATTTGTCGGGGAGGCCCCCGCCAACGTGCGTCGTCTTGGCGGGATCCGAGTCACTGAGTCCAACCTCCTTCTTGTCAACGTTGCCCTCCTTCGCGGCTCCGCTAGGTGTCGAAGCTAACGCCAAGGTTAGGTTGTTCGGGGCCGCTGGAGGAGGTGTGTCCTTGCCCTTCGGAGTCTGTGATGTATCTCCCTTCTGGGTTTTGGCTTGAGGTTCCTCCTTCGGGGACTCATCCTTGAAATGTCCAGCCAGCACGAGAGCATCAAGGTCGCACTTCACCGCCTCCGATTGGTCCGCACTAATGGTGATCACACCGTTTGGGCCAGGAATCTTCAGCTGGGCATACGCGAAGTGCGCTGCCGCCATAAACTTGAACAGGAAAGGCCTGCCTAGGATGCAGTTGTAGGCAAAGTCAAAATCAGCCACTTCGAAGGTAAGGACTTCCGACCTCTGTAACATCCCACGCTAATGAACATCTAAATCTTGTGATTAGTGCATGTTGATCACAAATGCCAAATTGATCGCTTTAGAAAACATGTTTAAAAGCAAATCATTTGATAATGGCCAAATATGAACTTGAACCACAAATTCAAAAAAAAATTGTATACAAGTGGGCCCATTTGAAAATTTCCTTGACATCCATGGCCAAAGAGAAATTTTTGGAGAATTTTGTGGATTTTTCTACAAAAATAAATGGGCTCAAATAAATCAAAGATCTTTATTCAAAATTTGACTTAATTGAATTTTAATTCAAAATCTAAATCGAATTAGCAAAAGTTGTAATAAGGAAAAATGTTCATCTCAGTGAAACCTTCCAGAACTGATTTTATCAGATGTTTTGGAGCACAGTAAAGTTGGGTTTCAATCAAATCAAGTCAGCACGTGCAAAATTCAACTGAAAATTCGAAAAATGAACTGTAGCGACTCGTGTCGACCTCGCCGTCGATCTTCAGCCGCTGCCCATCCCGCCGGACTGTGGCCGCCGTCAGCGCCGAACAGCGTCGAGGACCGATTCAGCCCCCCGTTCTTGGCCCGTAGACTCAGCTCGCACTCCTCCTCGTCGTTTCCCTCGCCGCGCGCACACGAAGCAGAGCCGCCGCCATTGCCGCCTTCTCTGGAGCTCGAGCTCACCGCCACCCCCGTCCCTCTCCGAGCTCGGCCCCAACACAGAAAAGGTGCGTTAGGAGCCCCTCAACCGCAGCCCCAACACCAACTTCGAGTTCAGCCACCCTGCAGAGAGAATCAACGCGAAGACCGGCCATGGCCGTCGGATGAACTAGCTCGACCTCGCCGGTGAATTTGTCCAACTCGGTGAGCGATTCTTCGATTCCTTCCGCGCGAGTCTCCCTCACTTCTCCGCACACCTCCAGAGCTTGACATTTTGGTCAATGACGCAGCATACTCGCCGGAATCCACTTCTTCCCCGCCGCCGTTCACCGGACCGCGCCGCCCCTCCGACGAAGTCCCATCTCCGGCCTCCCTCCACGTGCACACGTGCTACGGTGAGCACCTCCGTCCCTCCGTGAAGCTCGTGCGCGCCCTAACTCGCCCCCTCGCTGCCTCCTCTCGCCGGAACACGTCGCGCCGCCGCTCGCCGCCGCCGCCGCTCGCCGCCGACCACCTTCTCGGCCGCGCGCACGTGCCCACCTAGGTGCGTTGGAGTCGCCTCGTTGTCCTCTACGTGATGCCGTTGACCATCGCGTGAGGCTCGCCGTCGTTTAGCCGGAACGGCGTCCTCGCCGTCGCCATGTCGCCGCGCACTGGCACTGCTACAGTGCCAGTCAGTTTTCCTTTTTCCTTGTTTTTCTCAGATTTTGGCCAAACTTCTAAATTCGATAGAAATTCGTAGAAAAATCGTAAAAATGCAAACTCAAGTGTTCTGGAATCCTTGAAGTGAAACCTATCCAGTGGTACAACACGAACATCTGAATTCTTTTCAGTTATTTTTATAAAATTCAAAGAAGAGAATCAGGAAATAAATTCTATAAAAAGATCTGTAAGTGCAAAAATTCTAAATTTTGGCATGCACACTCCTAATAGGTTCCCTGAACATCCCACCAAGTGGCATCTTCAAATACATCTTATTTTGGGAGTAATTGCATTTTGCAGTTGCTAGGAAAATCTTTTTATTGATTTTATTCCTGCACCTTTTTGCACCAAATTTTGGGTATGTTACTGTACCTAGGATGGAGATGCTAAATAAAAATACAAATGTAATTTTAGGTCTTCCAGAACCCTTTTTAAAGAATTTAGAAGAGGAACCCTTAATTGCGCGTAAGGAAATTCCTAAGTCCGAGGTAATTGTATGAATCACTTGGGGCCAAACTGCAAAAACTTAATGAATGGCCCTGCAAGCATGTTGCATTTGCATCATAGCATCACCATGTCATATTTGTCAAGGAAGTTCCATGAACTATCTTTGATTTTGTATATATTGTGGCATTCATTTAGGAACCGACGCCGGACTCGAGGACTTGGAAATCGTGGCCGAGGAGACCGGCGCTGACCTGAACGTGCTTGAGTGTGCTAACCACCAGCCCCAAGGCAAGCCCCGGTGCACTCCCATATTTGCAAAGTTTCATACTTTCTCATATGTACTGCGCGTCGTGAAATGTGCATTACGTATAGGACTTGATTGAAAACCTAGTTGCATGTATCTCCAGATACTCCTATGGGTTTGGTTAGTTTAAGTTCTACCACTCGTTAGTTTGCTATGCTTAATAAAGTAGTGTTGTCGGTAGAATATCGAGTGGTATGGAGACCGCTCGGTAATTTGGGGTCGGATTTACTTTATGTTCTCACATGATGATGGTAATGAATTTGAGACCGAACGGGGAAGTTCTTGTGTAGGTTGGGGTGACAAGGCTCGCCTTGTTCGCCATAGCCCCGTTTGTGTCGGTTGAGGACCGTTCGTTGTGGCCCCGCTGAGCAAGTTTGAACAGTACCGGATGCATGCTAGGAGAATGGGAACTAGTAAACTTAGTAGCTCGATGCTATATTGTTGGACGTGAACCCACCTCTCTTTTGGTGATGAAGATGGTATGGTGGAATTTGGGACAGTGTTTGAAGGGAGGGTGCCCGGGTGAACCACGGTTAGACCAGGCATGGCTATCGCGTGGGGAGACGTGTACTCGGGAGAGGTGTTAAGCGGCTCGACTTTATGGTATCTTGTAAACGGTTGCCGTGCGTGACTCTTTCGAGTAGCGTACGTCGTGTATCTCGGGTTTCGCCTGCAGGTGTAAATCGATTCGAATCGCCGTCCCTCGCGGTTATTGAGTACCACTTGTTCACTGCGTCACATCGTAGTAAGAAGTGCACATGATGATGTTTATATGATGTTGTATTTCAATTAATTGTATTGCAATCATGTATTGCTTAGTTAGATTGCTAATATTTACATTTATGCAAAAACCCTTTTAATTTTGGCTAAAACATGAAAATAAGGATCAAATATTAGTGCCGTTTTTGCAATTAAATTCCCACCCCGGGTCAACCCCCCTGCATAATAGAAGTCGGTCTTAGATGGCCAATTTTGACGGGTAAGACTTGCTGAGTATTAGTTGCTCAGGGTTTCGATGTTTAAACTTTGCTGCAGGTATCCCCGATTGTAACTTCTGCGGTTGTTGTGGTAAGGTGGTGTGGGAGGGTGAACCGCCCAAGGATTGGTCCATTGAGTGGGTTCCCTCTTCTCCCCGCCAGGAGCAAGGTGAGTGAGATCATGTCTACGGGCCGGACATGGTTTCATTGTATGTATGTATGTATCGTCGTGTGTTTCGCTTCCGCTCGTGTTTGTAATCGAATTTCGAACTCCTTTTATGTAAAATAAATCGAACTTCGAAATGGAAATCTTATGTTAATTATGGAACCAATGTAATAGCTGAACTTAATGTAAAATTATTTTATGTATGCTTAAGTGTGTGGTCTATACATACTTGCTTCGCCAAGTATTTCCCGATTAAGATCCTGGTTAGCTAACCCCTCATTGATTTGAGGCGGGATGCTACAGCTGGTACCAGAGCAAAGTCGGGTTGTACCACACTAATGAGCATTATTTTCGAAAACCACGCTTACGGTGAGGTACGGTTTAGTCGGCCCTATATAAGGATGTTAGTGGTTTAAGGTGGCAATTAGCGAGTCTTGCTTGAATAGGTTGATTGTTTTCTTTTCTTTTCTGAAATGTCGGCGAGAAAAAGGTAAGGTTTGTGGTTTGGCATGGGTCGATGACCGCATGGCCGATGGTTCGTATGTTGCTCACTTGCTTGGTTAGGCATGGATCGTTGATCTCATGACCTTTTTGTTGTTTATGCTTTATTTTGTTGTTTGTGAATCTTCTGCAGGTACCAACCACGTTAGAGGTCACACCGTTTGCTAGACTAACGCGGTTGAGAGACGTTTTGCCGCCGAAACGAAATTGCCGATATAATGGCACCCTTTTCTTTTGGTGAGGAACGAATAAACTAGGTTAATAAAAATAGTTGCATTGCATTTGCATTTAGCATGTTCATGAACTCAAGTTGCAAAGAAACCTGGTTGCGTTCGTTAATATCGGAAATTGTAATGAAACAATCCATTCAAACGAATTTGAAAACATTCAAATGAAGAAGTCCAAATCTGCCGCCGGTTGAAATTTTCAGTCAACTTCAACAAGCCATAACTCCTCCGTCTTAAATCCAATTGTCGTGTTTAAGCACTCTATGGAAAGATCACAGAATTCTCTACAAGTTTGGTATGTAACTTTTTCTGTGATTCGCCCTGGAACCTGACGAAATTTGGTGGTTAGTAAATCGAGTTCAGTCTGTCCAGAACAGAAATTCAGCAGACAAAGGTCGAACTTTGAATTAGCATAACTTCCTCTATACTGATCTGGTTGAGGTGAATGAGTACTTGTTGGAAAGCTCTTGAAGTTATCTACAACTTTCATAACTACCAAATTTTCTGTTTCTGCTTAGAAGCTTGTCAGTTTTCGTTTTAGTAATCACTGCCAGTTTTCGACAGATTTGGGTTACTTATGTATTGCAAGTTTTGAAGTCCATGGTTTGAATTCCACCATTGTTAATCGTTGAAGATGCTATATGTTAATTCCTTAACATGTTTTACTGCTGGGCATTATGGTTTGACTTTATCAAACTTGACCCCGCAGATGGCGTTCAACGATATCCTGGCGGAAAATGCCGCCATGGCTGCACGCATCGCCGAGCTGGAGGCTCAGCTCATGGAGTCCGAGCAGCGATGCATGGTGTTGCAGCGGCAGAACGACCTGTTGAAGGAGGATGTGGATGACTTCCATGGGTTAGTGAAGGACCTCGCTGATGAGAAGGCCCAGATTGCAGCAGAACATAACGAGGAAGTCAATCACCTTCAGGCGCAGCTGCACGTCGCTCAGGCTAACCTTGCTCAAGCCCAGGATCAGATTCAGCACGTGCAGGCCGAGGCTGATGCAGCTCACGATGCTTTTGTTGAGCTGATTCAGATCCAAGTGGCGCACCACAACCCTCAGCCACTTGCCATGGATGACCAGCACGTGGTGCAGGGCGCGTCGGGTGTGGACTACGAGCCACCCGCTAACCCTAATGATGAAGACGTGCTTTCCGATGCGGGTAGCAATATGCCACACGAGTAGCGGTCTTCGAGTAGGCTTTGAAGTAGCTCACTAGTGTGTATGACTTAGGCTAGTAGTAACTTGTCGGTTGACCGAACTCTTCGAGTCCCGCAGCTCGTTATTTTGGAAAGCGTTGCTAGCAGTGTTGTAATCTAATGATGATGGGTCGGTGCGTTGCAAGACCTTCGCGTAACTTATGGATGTCCCGTGCGGTGTTTGGTAGCTGCACACCGCCCTTTTGTGATGTAACATAGTTGGGAACATCCGATGGTTGCGTTGTAAAGTATATGCTTCTAATGGAAGAAAGTGCTTGTATAGAAATGGTTGTTTATCGTTGTTTGTCTACGTGGGTTAAATTCTGAAATTTTGCCATGCATGCCTTGTAATTTTATTACAGCATTTTATCGATCATTAAATTTGTATTTAATGGTGCAATGCTTTATGGCAGATGGCAGACCCTCGTAGCGGACAGGTTCCTACGGAGGAGGGCGATACTTCGGCCCAACGTGATGGAGCACCACCGCCTCCACCACTACCGGGCAGCATGGAGCACTTGCTCTCGACTCAGAACGATCTTCTCCGTCTGCTACTGGGGAACACCGCTCGCCAAGCGGGCCGAAATGGACCACCTCCTGAAACAACTTTTGCGGATTTTCTGGCTACTCACCCCCCAGTGTTCACTGAAGGAAGTGAACCGCTGGAGGCCGATCACTGGCTTCGCACCATCGAGTCCAAGTTTGGGCTCATTCGCTGCACCGAGTATCAGAAGACCCTGTTCGCGGCCCAGCAACTCCGTGGGTCCGCGGGCGCATGGTGGGCGAACTATATGGAAACTCTTCCAGCTGGCTATCAAGTTTCATGGGCAGAGTTTCGCACAGCTTTCCGTGAGCACCATATTCCCCAAGGTCTCATGGATAGGAAGCTTCGTGAATTCCTGGATCTGAAACAGGGCAACAGCAATGTGCATGAATATTCCCGGAAGTTCAACCATCTGTCCCAATATGCCTCCTACCATGTGGACACAGATGCAAAGAAGAGGGATTGTTTCCGCCGAGGACTGAACACCAAGTTGCGTGATCGTCTGGCACTTCTCTCTAACTGCACTTACAATGAGTTAGTGAGTGCCGCGATCGTGCAGGAGGATGCTACACATGCCCATCAGGAGGAAAAGAAAAGAAAGCGTGTCGGTGGGAATTCATCCGGTTCCGCTCCTCCTCGGTACCGTTTGGCCATCACATCCCCCACTGGACAGCAGTACAGAGCCGCCATGCCACATGGTGGTGGACACCGTGCTCACTCCAATCAGCAGAGGAGTGCTTCTCAGGGCTCCGGCCAGCAGCGCTCTTTTACTTCTCGGCCGTCACAGCAGAGTTCTCAAGTGGTGGCAACCAATCCATACACTTGCTTCAATTGTGGCCGCACCGGTCACTTTTCAAAGGATTGCCGATTCCCGAAGAAGTCACAGGGCAGCAGCAGTAACAACAGCAGCAGGCAGAGCTCTCAGGCGTCTGTGAACAATCCCAAGAGTGGCCGTGTCAACCATACTACGGCCGAGGACATTCAGGACGGAGAACCAGTGCTTGCGGGTACGTTTTCCGCTCACAGCCACCCCGTCCTTGTGCTATTTGATTCTGGTGCAACGCATAATTTCATAAGCAGAGCATGTGTGAAAAGGTTGCATATCACCCCTACCACCCTAAAAGCACCGTATTTAATTACTTCGCCTGGTGGAAAGATATTCGCCACGCAAGGGATTTTTGCCTTGCCTATTATTTTAGAGGGTGTGGCATATCCGACAAACCTCATCATTTTGGATGGACAAGGCTTAGATGTGATATTGGGTATGAAGTGGATGAAGTATCATAAAGCCGTGCTGCACATTGATTCGCGGGAAATCCATTTGGACTCCCCCATCAATGGATCCGCCGTACTTAGGTTGCCTGTTTTACCAACTAGAGGCCCCCTAGTTCACAACACCACCGGTAAATGTCTCGAAGAAATTCCAGTGGTTTGTGAATATCCCGATGTGTTTCCAGAGGACTTACCGGGTTTACCACCCGACCGGGATGTGGAATTTAGGATTGACTTGCAGCCGGGAACCGCCCCAATATCCCGACAACCGTACAAGATGGCACCAAATGAGTTAGCAGAGTTAAAGAAACAACTTCATGACCTTTTGGACAAGGGTTTTATTCGCCCGAGTTCTTCTCCCTGGGGTTGTTCGGCACTTTTTGTGAAGAAGAAGGATGAGTCACTGCGGTTATGTGTGGATTACCGACCGCTGAACGCCGTCACCATCAAGAACAAGTATCCTCTTCCGCGGATTGATATCTTATTTGATCAATTGGTGGGTGCAAAGGTCTTCTCAAAAATTGACCTTCGCTCCGGCTATCATCAGATTAAAATTCGGGCTGAGGATATTCCAAAGACAGCTTTTTCTACGAGGTACGGTCTATATGAGTATCTCGTTATGTCTTTTGGACTAACAAATGCTCCGGCCTATTTCATGTACTTGATGAATTCGGTGTTTATGCCGGAATTGGATAAGTTTGTGGTGGTATTCATTGACGACATCCTAATCTACTCCAAGTCAGAAGAAGAGCATGCGGAGCATCTCCGTATTGTACTCCAGAGGCTCCGTGATCACAAGCTGTATGCAAAATTCAGAAAGTGTGAGTTCTGGTTGAGAGAAGTACCTTTCTTGGGCCACATTGTTTCCGATGAAGGTATTTCAGTGGATCCAAGTAAAGTGCAAGAAGTGCTGAATTGGAAGGCTCCTGCATGTATCAAGGATATCCGTAGTTTTCTCAGGCTTGCAGGATATTATCGGAGATTCATCCCCAATTTCTCCAAAATTGCAAAGCCTATGACGGAACTGCTGAAAAAGGCTATCAAATTTCAGTGGAGTGATGTTTGTGAGAAAGCTTTTCAAACTCTCAAGAAACATTTGACCACCGCCCCGGTGTTAGCTCAACCCGATGTCACTAAACCATTTGATGTTTATTGTGACGCCTCGGGCACAGGTTTGGGTGGTGTCTTGATGCAAGACGGTCGTGTCATTGCCTATGCATCACGACAACTAAGGAGACATGAGCAAAATTATCCTACTCATGATTTGGAATTGGCCGCAGTTGTTCTTGCTCTGAAGATATGGAGACATTATTTGCTGGGCAATTTGGTTCACTTATACACCGATCACAAAAGTTTGAAGTACATTTTCACACAACAAGAGCTGAACATGAGGCAAAGAAGATGGCTTGAGTTGATCAAAGACTACGAGTTGGAAATCCATTACCACCCCGGAAAAGCCAATGTTGTTGCCGATGCTTTGAGTCGGAAGTCACATTGCAATAATCTGGTGGTTCGCAAATTGGATCATGCCGTATGTTGCGACCCTAGTGAACCCAGCCTCAGGATTATCCCTCATGGTGCTTTGTATAATCTCGCTCTCATTCCCACCTTACGGGAGGAGATTATCGCTGCACAAAAGAGAGATAAAGGGATGGAGTTTATCCGGCGAAGACTAGAAAATGGTGACATCAAATGTTTCCGACAAGATGAGGATGGAGTGTTATGGTTCAATGACCGACTTGTTGTGCCTAAAGTTGTGGAGCTGAGAAAGAAAATTTTAGATGAAGCTCACTTGTCCAAATACTCCATTCATCCTGGTAGCAACAAAATGTACCAGGGTTTGAAAACCAAATTTTGGTGGACGCGCATGAAGCGCGAAGTGGCACGCTATGTGGCGGAGTGTGACACTTGTCAGAGAATCAAGGCTGATCATTTGAGAAAAGCCGGTCAGCTACAACCGTTGAGTATTCCGTCATGGAAGTGGGAGGACATCAGTATGGATTTCATTGTCGGGTTACCCCTCACTGCTCGAAAGCATGATTCTATATGGGTTGTAGTGGACCGATTGACAAAGTCGGCCCATTTCATTCCGGTCAACACTAGATACTCTGCCAAGGTATATGCCCAGTTATATATCTCGCGTATACTGTGTTGGCATGGTGTGCCGAAGACCATTATATCCGACAGAGGACCTCAGTTTGTTGCTCGCTTTTGGGAGCAGTTACATGCTTCATTAAAGACCAAGTTAATCCGAAGTTCCGCTTACCACCCACAAACCGATGGACAAACTGAGAGGGTAAATCAAATACTGGAGGATATGTTGAGGGCATGTGTTTTATCTGAAGGTGGCAATTGGGATGATCACTTATCATTGGCAGAATTTGCGTACAACAATAGCTACCAAGAGAGTATAAAAATGTCTCCATTCGAAGCTCTTTATGGTCGCTCATGCCGTACTCCCTTGAACTGGTCAGAACCGGGAGAAAGGGTGAATTTTGGACCTGATTTGATAGCTGAGGCCGAGGAAAAAGTCCGCCTTATTCAAGCAAACTTAAAGGCCGCAAAGTCCCGTCAAGCTAGTTACGCCGATAAGAGGCGCCGTCCTTTGGAATTTCGACAGGGCGATCACGTATATCTTCGTGTGTCGCCAACCAAGGGTGTTCAGCGCTTCGGAGTCAAAGGGAAGCTTGCTCCCCGTTACATTGGCCCGTTCAAGATTTTTGAGAAATGTGGACCCGTCGCTTACCGATTGGAGCTACCCGACAAATTATCTGGAGTTCACAATATTTTCCATGTATCTCAACTCAAGAAATGTTTGAAGCCTCCTATTGATGTGGTACTCGATGATGTGGAAGGCTTGCAAGATGATCTCACTTATTCTGAGTATCCCGTCAAAATTATCGACCAAAAGGATCGAGTGACTCGCAACAAAACCATTACTTTCTACAAAGTGCAATGGAGCAATCACTCGGAAGAAGAGGCTACATGGGAACAAGAGGACTTTCTTAACTCCAAGTTTCCGGACTTTCTCGCTTCGCAATTGAGGTAACGCAAGCAAATCTTTACCAACCCCCTCTTTTCCGCACTTATTGCAAATCTCGGGACGAGATTTTTTGTAAGGGGGGAGGGCTGTAACATCCCACGCTAATGAACATCTAAATCTTGTGATTAGTGCATGTTGATCACAAATGCCAAATTGATCGCTTTAGAAAAGATGTTTAAAAGCAAATCATTTGATAATGGCCAAATATGAACTTGAACCACAAATTCAAAAAAAATTGTATACAAGTGGGCCCATTTGAAAATTTCCTTGACATCCATGGCCAAAGAGAAATTTTTGGAGAATTTTGTGGATTTTTCTACAAAAATAAATGGGCTCAAATAAATCAAAGATCTTTATTCAAAATTCGACTTAATTGAATTTTAATTCAAAATCTAAATCGAATTAGAAAAAGTTGTAATAAGGAAAAATGTTCATCTCAGTGAAACCTTCCAGAACTGATTTTATCAGATTTTTTGGAGCACAGTAAAGTTGGGTTTCAATCAAATCAAGTCAGCACGTGCAAAATTCAACTGAAAATTCGAAAAATGAACTGTAGCGACTCGTGTCGACCTCGCCGTCGATCTTCAGCCGCTGCCCATCCCGCCGGACTGTGGCCGCCGTCAGCGCCGAACAGCGTCGAGGACCGATTCAGCCCCCCATTCTTGGCCCGTAGACTCAGCTCGCACTCCTCCTCGTCGTTTCCCTCGCCGTGCGCACACGAAGCAGAGCCGCCGCCATTGCCGCCTTCTCTGGAGCTCGAGCTCGCCGCCACCCCCGTCCCTCTCCGAGCTCGGCCCCAACACAGAAAAGGTGCGTTAGGAGCCCCTCAACCGCAGCCCCAACACCAACTTCGAGTTCAGCCACCCTGCAGAGAGAATCAACGCGAAGACCGGCCATGGCCGTCGGATGAACTAGCTCGACCTCGCCGGTGAATTTGTCCAACTCGGTGAGCGATTCTTCGATTCCTTCCGCGCGAGTCTCCCTCACTTCTCCGCACACCTCCAGAGCTTGACATTTTGGTCAATGACGCAGCATACTCGCCGGAATCCACTTCTTCCCCGCCGCCGTTCACCGGACCGCGCCGCCCCTCCGACGAAGTCCCATCTCCGGCCTCCCTCCACGTGCACACGTGCTACGGTGAGCACCTCCGTCCCTCCGTGAAGCTTGTGCGCGCCCTAACTCGCCCCCTCGCTGCCTCCTCTCGCCGGAACACGTCGCGCCGCCGCTCGCCGCCGCCGCCGCTCGCCGCCGACCACCTTCTCGGCCGCGCGCACGTGCCCACCTAGGTGCGTTGGAGTCGCCTCGTTGTCCTCTACGTGATGCCGTTGACCATCGCGTGAGGCTCGCCGTCGTTTAGCCGGAACGGCGTCCTCGCCGTCGCCATGTCGCCGCGCACTGGCACTGCTACAGTGCCAGTCAGTTTTCCTTTTTCCTTGTTTTTCTCAGATTTTGGCCAAACTTCTAAATTCGATAGAAATTCGTAGAAAAATCGTAAAAATGCAAACTCAAGTGTTCTGGAATCCTTGAAGTGAAACCTATCCAGTGGTACAACACGAACATCTGAATTCTTTTCAGTTATTTTTATAAAATTCAAAGAAGAGAATCAGGAAATAAATTCTATAAAAAGATCTGTAAGTGCAAAAATTCTAAATTTTGGCATGCACACTCCTAATAGGTTCCCTGAACATCCCACCAAGTGGCATCTTCAAATACATCTTATTTTGGGAGTAATTGCATTTTGCAGTTGCTAGGAAAATCTTTTTATTGATTTTATTCCTGCACCTTTTTGCACCAAATTTTGGGTATGTTACTGTACCTAGGATGGAGATGCTAAATAAAAATACAAATGTAATTTTAGGTCTTCCAGAACCCTTTTTAAAGAATTTAGAAGAGGAACCCTTAATTGCGCGTAAGGAAATTCCTAAGTCCGAGGTAATTGTATGAATCACTTGGGGCCAAACTGCAAAAACTTAATGAATGGCCCTGCAAGCATGTTGCATTTGCATCATAGCATCACCATGTCATATTTGTCAAGGAAGTTCCATGAACTATCTTTGATTTTGTATATATTGTGGCATTCATTTAGGAACCGACGCCGGACTCGAGGACTTGGAAATCGTGGCCGAGGAGACCGGCGCTGACCTGAACGTGCTTGAGTGTGCTAACCACCAGCCCCAAGGCAAGCCCCGGTGCACTCCCATATTTGCAAAGTTTCATACTTTCTCATATGTACTGCGCGTCGTGAAATGTGCATTACGTATAGGACTTGATTGAAAACCTAGTTGCATGTATCTCCAGATACTCCTATGGGTTTGGTTAGTTTAAGTTCTACCACTCGTTAGTTTGCTATGCTTAATAAAGTAGTGTTGTCGGTAGAATATCGAGTGGTATGGAGACCGCTCGGTAATTTGGGGTCGGATTTACTTTATGTTCTCACATGATGATGGTAATGAATTTGAGACCGAACGGGGAAGTTCTTGTGTAGGTTGGGGTGACAAGGCTCGCCTTGTTCGCCATAGCCCCGTTTGTGTCGGTTGAGGACCGTTCGTTGTGGCCCCGCTGAGCAAGTTTGAACAGTACCGGATGCATGCTAGGAGAATGGGAACTAGTAAACTTAGTAGCTCGATGCTATATTGTTGGACGTGAACCCACCTCTCTTTTGGTGATGAAGATGGTATGGTGGAATTTGGGACAGTGTTTGAAGGGAGGGTGCCCGGGTGAACCACGGTTAGACCAGGCATGGCTATCGCGTGGGGAGACGTGTACTCGGGAGAGGTGTTAAGCGGCTCGACTTTATGGTATCTTGTAAACGGTTGCCGTGCGTGACTCTTTCGAGTAGCGTACGTCGTGTATCTCGGGTTTCGCCTGCAGGTGTAAATCGATTCGAATCGCCGTCCCTCGCGGTTATTGAGTACCACTTGTTCACTGCGTCACATCGTAGTAAGAAGTGCACATGATGATGTTTATATGATGTTGTATTTCAATTAATTGTATTGCAATCATGTATTGCTTAGTTAGATTGCTAATATTTACATTTATGCAAAAACCCTTTTAATTTTGGCTAAAACATGAAAATAAGGATCAAATATTAGTGCCGTTTTTGCAATTAAATTCCCACCCCGGGTCAACCCCCCTGCATAATAGAAGTCGGTCTTAGATGGCCAATTTTGACGGGTAAGACTTGCTGAGTATTAGTTGCTCAGGGTTTCGATGTTTAAACTTTGCTGCAGGTATCCCCGATTGTAACTTCTGCGGTTGTTGTGGTAAGGTGGTGTGGGAGGGTGAACCGCCCAAGGATTGGTCCATTGAGTGGGTTCCCTCTTCTCCCCGCCAGGAGCAAGGTGAGTGAGATCATGTCTACGGGCCGGACATGGTTTCATTGTATGTATGTATGTATCGTCGTGTGTTTCGCTTCCGCTCGTGTTTGTAATCGAATTTCGAACTCCTTTTATGTAAAATAAATCGAACTTCGAAATGGAAATCTTATGTTAATTATGGAACCAATGTAATAGCTGAACTTAATGTAAAATTATTTTATGTATGCTTAAGTGTGTGGTCTATACATACTTGCTTCGCCAAGTATTTCCCGATTAAGATCCTGGTTAGCTAACCCCTCATTGATTTGAGGCGGGATGCTACAACCTCCTGTTTTCCTTGGGCCCCACAGTCACCTCCAGGTGAACTTTCTCTAAGGGTCGAGATGACACCCCAGGAACTATCCCATGAAACGATCCTTCAACCGGAGTAAGCATGGTGAGCGGCAGACCCATTCGCAGGAAGGTCTTCTTCATCAGTAGATTCAATCCACTCCCATTGTCGATCAGGGTCTTCGCGATCTTGTTTCGATGTTCAATGATCTTGGCAACGAACGGCAGTTCTGGACCACTTATCAGGCTCTTCGGGTGATCTTCAGTGCCAAAGGTGATCGGAGTACCCGACCATTCCAGCTTCTTGAAGCAAGGCTCAGCCAACATCACCTCTCGCTGGATCTTCTTGTACTGTGTTCGGGACGTCAAGGCCGAACTTCCCCCGAAGATCATGTGGATTTCGGGGTATCTCTCTTCATCATCATCACGATCTTGCCTTTCAGCCCGATTTGGACCATCGTTCCTGCGATTCCCCCAGTCTTCTTCGTGGAGCCTGATCTTCCCTTCTGCCAGGCGTTTCCGCTCCATCTCCTTGTACTTGTAGCAGTCATCGAAGTCGTGGGAGGTGCGCCTATGAATGGGGCACCACTTCTCAACTCCTTCGGGGCGGTCGTGATCACGACCCCGTTTTCGGGGAAAGCGACCCTCCCCTCTTTCTTTCTGCTCAACGGCCATGACTTCACGATCATCCGTCTTTTTCTTCGGACCTTTACCCTTGCCATCATTGAGACGAGCTCGGGCATCCGCCGCTTTAGCACAAGATTCTGCAATGTCAAAGAGCTCAGCGACCGTAGTCGGCTCTTTTTCAGCGATCGTTTCCACGGTCCTCACATCTAAATACCCATCTCGGTAGGCTCCGATGACCTCCACGTCATGGATCTTCGGGATAGTGTTCCTCATCTGGCAGAAGCGCTTCGTATAGTCGCGAAGTGACTCGTCCGCCTTCTGCCTTATGTTCTTCAGTTGGTCCACCGTGCCATGGCGAGTGTAGGAGCCTTGGAAGTTTCCTCTGAAGGTCTTCGTCAGCTCAACCCAAGAATCAAAGGAATTGGGTGGCAGATTCATCAACCACGTCCGCGCAGCACCGGTCAGGACGGTGGGTAGATAGCAACACTTGACCCTTTCATCACCTCCAGCTGCATCGATCACCGTGGAGTAGATGGATAGGAACTCCCCGGGATCAATGCTACCATCATACTTGTAGCATCCCACCTCAAATTAATGAGGGGTTTGCTAACCAGGATCTTAATCGGGGGATACTTGGCGAAGCAAGTATGCATAGACCACACACATAAGCATAAATAAAATAATTTTACATTAAGTTCAGTTATTACATTGGTTCCGTAATTAACATAAGATATCCAGTTCGAAGTTTGATTTATTTTACATAAAAGAGTTCGAAATCCGATTACATAACACGAGCGGAAGCGAAACACACGACGATACATATATACAATGAAACCATGTCCGGCCCGTAGACACGATCTCACTCACCTTGCTCCTGGCTGGGAGAAGAGGGAACCCACTCAATGGACCAGTCCTTGGGCGGTTCACCCTCCCACACTATTTTACCACAACACCCGCAGAAGTTGCAATCGGGAAAACCTGCAGTAAAATTTTAAACAGCGAAACCCTGAGCAACTAATACTCAGCAAGTCTTACCCGTCAAATTGGCCATCTAAGACCGACTTCTAATATGCAGGGGGTTGACCAGGGGGTGAAGTTTAATTGCCAAAAACGGCACTAATAATTGATCCTTATTTTCATATTTTAGCCAGATTAAAAGGGTTCTTGCATAAATATAAATATTAGCAACCTAACTAAGCAATACATGGTTGCAACACAATTAATTGAAGTACAATAACATATAAACATCATCATGTGCACTTCTTACTACGATGTGACGCAGTGAACAAGTGGTACTCAATAACCGCGAGGGACGGCGATTCGAATCGATTTACACCTGCAGGCGAAACCCGAATACACGACGTACGCTACTCGAAGGAGTTACGCACGGCAACTTTTCACAAGACATCATAAGGTCGAGCCGATTTCACCTCTCCCGGACACACGTCCTCCACGCGATACCCGCGCCAGGCAATCCGTGGTTAGCCCATGTGCCCTCCCTTCCTACACAAACCCGCAACCACCATTCTATCTTCATCACCAAAAGAGAGGGGGTGCACCGTCCAACACAGGCAACATCGAGCTACTCAGTTTACTAGTTCCCATTCTACTAGCATGCACTCGGTACTGTTCAAACTTGCTCAGCGGGGCCACAACGAACGGTCCTCAATCGACACAAACGGGGCTATGGCGAACAAGGCGAGCCTTGTCACCTCAACCTACACATGAACTTCCCCGTTCGGTCTCAAATTCATTATCATCCTCATGTGAGAGCATAAGGTAAATCCGACCCTACTTATACCGAGCGGTCTCCGTACCACTCGATTTTCTACCGATGACACAACCCTATTAAGCATAGCGGAGTCTATCACGTGGCTGTATAAAACTGAACCCACCCATAGGAGCATGTAAATCAAATGCAACTCCGGTTCCATACAACTCCTAAAACGTAAATGCACAATTCATGACTCCATATATAGTGATAAAAGGAAAATCTTTTAAAACAAGGTGAGATGCACCGGGGCTTGCCTTGGGGCTGGTGGTTAGCACACTCGAGCACGTTCAAGTCAGCGCCGGTCTCCTCGGCCACGATCTCCACGTCCTCGGGTCCGGCGTCGGTTCCTAAATGAATGCAACAATATACACAAAATCAAAGATAGTTCATGGAACTTCCTTGACAAAATGACATGGTGATGTTATGATGCAAATGCAACAAGCTGGCAAGGCCATTCATCAGGTTTTTGCATTTTGGTCCCAAGTGATTTACACAAATTATTTTGAACTTAGGAATTTCCTTACGCGCAAATAAGAGATCCTCTTCTAAATTCTTTAAAAAGGGTTCTGGAAGATCAAAAATTACATTTGTATTTTTATTTAGCATCCTACCCTTAGGTACAGTAACATATCCAAAATTTGGTGCAAAAAGATGCAGGAATAAAATAATAAAAAAGATTCTTCTAGAAACTGAAAACTGAAATTACTCCTAAAAGAAGGTGCATTTCAAGATACCACTTGGTGGGATGTTCAGTGAACCTATTAGGAGTGTGCATGCCAAAATTCAGAATTTTTGCACTTACAAGTCTTTTTATAAAAATTATTTCCTGATTCTCTTCTTTGAATTTTATAAAATTAACTGAGATGAATTCAGATGTTTATGTTGTACCACTGGATATTTCTTCTCATAAGGAAACCAACAAATTTTGTTTTGGATTTTTCTGAGCTGTATCTGAATTTCTATCGATTTTACAAGTTTGACCAAAATTCTGAGAAAACAAAAAGGAAAAAAGACAACGCGGCACTGTAGCAGTGCCATGGCATGGCGGGTGCGCGCGCGACAGGGCGACGGCGAGGACGCCGTTCCGGCTAAACGGCGGCGAGTCTCACGCAACGGTCAACGGCAACGTGTAGAGGGCAACGAGGCGATCCTAATGCGGGCTGGCGTGCACGTGCGCGCGGCCGGGAAGAAGGTCGGCGGCGATGGCGGCGGCGGCGAGCGGCGGCGCGCGGTGTTCCGGCGAGAGGAGGCAGCGAGGGGGTGAGTTAGGGCGCGCATGAGCTTCACGGAGTGAAGGAGATGCTCACCGTAGCACGTGTGCACGTGGAGGAAGGCCGGAGAGGGGAGTTCGTCGGAGGGGCGGCACGGTCCGGCGAACGGCGGCGAAGAAGAAGGTGATTCCGGCGATTCCACTGCGTGAAAGGCGACGAGGTCAGCTCTGGGGTGTGCGCAGGTGAGGTGTGCATCACCCAAAGCAAGGAATCGAGGAGAGGCTCACCGAGATGATCGAATTTCGCGCTGAGCTCGACGACGGTCACCCGGCGGCCATGGTCGTACTTCGCGTCGATTCTCGCTGCAGGGTGGGGGAACTTGAAGTTTGTGTTGTGGCTGAGGTTGAGGGGCTCCTAGCGCACCTTTTCTCTGTTGGGACCGAGCTCAGAGAGGGACGGGATGGCGGTGAGCTCGAGCTCAGTGGGGGGCGGCAATGGCGGCTCGTCGCGGGTGGCAGCTCTTGGCGCGGACGCTGGCGAAGAGAGCAAGGGAGAGCGCCAGCTGGAGTCCACGGGGGTTGAACCAGTCCTCGCCGCTGTGCTGCGCTGACGGCGGCCACAGTCCCGGCGGGATGGGCAGAGGGAGAAGCGCGCGCGGCGGCGGCGACACCCGGCGCTACAGTAAACATTTCGAATTTTTCAAATTTATTTGCACGTGCTGACTTGATTTGATTGAAACCCAACTTTACTGTGCTCCAAAAAATCTGATAAAATCAGTTCTGGAAGGTTTCACTGAGATGAACATTTTTCCTTATTACAACTTTTCCTAATTCGATTTAGATTTTGAATTAAAATTCAATTAAGACAGATTTTGAATAATGAACTTTGATTTATTTGAGCCCATTTCCTTTTGTAGAAAATCCACAAAATTCTCCAAAAATTTCTTTTTGGCCCTGGATGTCAAGGAAATTTTCAAATGGGCCCACTTGTTTACAAAATTTTGAATTTCTAGCTCAAGTTCATATTTGACCATTTTCAAATGATTTGCTTTTAAATAACTTTTCTAAAGTGATCATTAGCATTTGTGATCAAAATGCACTAATCATCAGATTTGGGTCTTCATTAGGGTGGGATGTTACAATACTTCTCCACTATGTTCGGCTTGAACTTTTCGGGCCATCGCACTGATCGGAGATAGGGACCAATAGACTGATCGGAGATAGGGACCAATAGCTTGATAGGCAGGTGGCCCGGTTTCAGATGCCAGGCGAGGAGTGCCTGTGGACTCAGAATGCTATCTTGGTGCTTGTGAAGGTCGTCCTCCCAGGCGCTGATGGACGGAGGGAGCTCCACGCTGTCGATTTAAGACATCGCGGGCATCAGACGGCGCCAGGGGTTGACCTTGTCGCCTTCGACGATCAGAAGATGACGCATGCTCAGATGCAGCAGGCCTTTGATTATTGACTGGTCCGAGCCTTCCTTGGAGTTGGTGACAGGAGCTGCAGGAGCGACTTCATTGTTCGCGGGTGGCGTCGTATTGATGCGACCCGCGATCTCGGCGACTTGTTGTACCAATGGGGCCAAGGGAGAACCATCTGGAGCCAGCCGGTTCAGCGACTCCAGCGCTGTCTGAAGCCGGATGGCGTCAAACTCTGAACCAAGGTTGCGCGGCGTGACGTTGGACGGAGCTTGAGATTGAGATCTGATAGATCTGATGGTGGGTACGCTGCTGGAGGACGCCTCCGAAGCCCGCCCGGCCATGTATACTTGGCGAGCGGGATTGATGCCTTCATCTTCAGAATCGCCTCCAACTTCGGGGCAGTCTTCACTGTTCCATGGTTCATCATCACTGTCCGGGCTCCCGATCCCGAAGCCCGGAAAGTAACGTCTTTCCAGTATTGCCTGGACGACTTGCGCTTCTAGGGCAGAGCCAGAGATCGGATCCGAAGAGGATTCCGCCTCCGGTAGGGTTCCCGAAGGAGAGCCCCATACCCCTATCGCAGCCTCCCGGAACGCACCCGCCGAGTTCATGAACCCGAACGGCATATGCGCTCCCGAAGACATCGTCTCTTGCTTTTCCTGGGCGGCTCCATCGTTGAAGTTGATCGAGGCCACCAATTCTGCCAGAAGCGCCTCCTGCACCTCTGGCGGGTTGACTTGCTAAAGATCTCCGTTCCCGTCGGCGACGAAGGCCAAAGATTCGAAGCGGAACTCGGCGCCGGCGGGAAACTTCATGTTGTTCGCAGATCCCATCTGATGCTCTTGACGGAATCTCGACGCTGCCCCCCTACCTGGCGCGTCTCTGTCGTCACCCGATTGAACGGGGTGTTCGGCAGATATTTGGATCGTGGGAGCAACGTGGTTAGCGAGATCAATCTAAAAACACGCAGAGGGTTTATACTGGTTCAGGACTCCCGAAGGATAAAAACCCTACGTCCAGTGCGATCTTGTATAATGTGGCAGCCTTTGCGTTAGGGTTTCGCAAGATACCAGATAGATTTTCCCGTTGGGGTTACATGAGTATTTATAGGCTAGTTACCGCCTATCAGAGTCCTTCCTAAACTACAATGTTCCTTCTCCGAATCTATCAAGGAGATTGTAAACTTCCCGTACACCATGCCGTGCAAGACAAGTCTTCGGAAAAGTCTTAAAATAGAATTCGGAATATCTGGAAACTAGAGCTACGACAAGTAGCATATGGAGAAGTACAATGTGACAAAATATAAACTACCCCAATGCAGATAGATCTTACAAAACTGGTGGAATCGAAGTCAATTTTTCTATAGAGGCAATCCAGAGGCAATCCAAATCGAGTCCCCTGACCGAAAGCAAGCTGCCAACCGAACCAAAGAAAGGCGATAAGGCCAGGCAAAATAATCCGGTGCCCCCCGGCCGCCGCCCACAGAAACGACTGCCCTGTGGGTTCCTGCTCTCAGCAGATCCCGCGAGACGGAGGCCGCGGACGTGGCCCTCCTCCCCCGCCCCGATCCAATCCGCTCCATCCCCCAACCAAAATATGCCCCGCATATTCCCCGGGATCCCGCATCCACCGCCCGCGCCCATCCTCCGGGCGACGTCCCAGTGGCCGAACCCGCGCCGCGCCGTGACACTCCCCATCCACGGCTAGCCGCTCCTCGGACCGGAACGCCAGTATTTAAACGCGTACGCGCCCGGCTTGACCTTCCCACACAAAACACACGACTCACTCGCACACCCGTACAAACACCGCGTACACACGCACGCACACAAGAGAGGAGGAAACAAGAAAGCGATGGAGGTTATCGTTGAGAAGGACGCGGCGGTGGAGTCGGAGCTGCTGCTGCTGCTGGAGCGCAGCCGGGCGATCACCGTGCAGGGCCGTGACAGGAAAGGCCGCGCCGTCGTCAGGGTCGTCGGCAACCACTTGCCAGGTATTGTACTGTACCGCTTTACCCGTACATCAGATTCTGTGTGGATCACAACTCACGAGCGTTTTGACAGTGATGAATGAAACTGATGTCGCCGTCTGTTCTTGCAGCGCGTGAGCTGGGCGTGCGGGCGGAGGAGGCGCTGAAGGGGCACCTGCGGGAGCGCGTGCTCCCGGCGATCGGGGACCGGGACTTCGTGGTCGTGTACATGCACTCCCGCGTCGACCGCGCCCACAACTTCCCCGGCGTCGCCGTGATCCGCGCCGCCTACGAGTCGCTGCCGGTCGAGGCCAAGGAGAGGCTGCGCGCCGTCTACTTCGTCCACCCGGGCCTCCAGTCCCGCCTCTTCTTCGCCACCATGGGCCGATTCCTCTTCAGCTCCGGGTACGAACACAGAGATCTCGTATCGCGATCCCGATCAGCTGCGCTTTTGTATTCACCGTCTTGTAGTGATGCTGAAATTTACTGGGAATTGGGATCGTGCAGGCTGTACGAGAAGATGAGGTACATGAGCAGGCTGGAGTACGTGTGGGCGCACATGGACAAGGGGCAGCTGGAGATCCCCGACTGCGTGCGCGAGCACGACGAGGAGCTCGAGCGCCGCCCGCTCATGGACTACGGCATCGAGGCCGCCGACCGCCGCTGCATGTACGACGCCGCGTCCATGGACACCTCGGCGTCCCTGCACTCGCTCCGCTGCATATCGTAGTTGCCTTTGACCTTGGCATCCCGCCTCAGCCTTGTTCGCCGGACTGGCTTTTGCTGCTGAGTTTTTAGAAGAAAGTAGTACTACAAGGCCTAGGTTTCGTAGTTATAAGATGTAAAAAGTAATAAGTTAGTATTAGTGGGAAGGATCAAAACATCCAAATGTCATGTGAGCTCGGAGATGTATCATCTGCAACTTTGCAAGAGTAACATGGCGAAGCACCTCACAGAACGTGATTGCTAAACTATTCGTTAGTGGCTACTACCACCAGTCCATTCCGAAGCAACAGATCGTGCCTACACCGAAGAAAGTTTCTTCTCAGCCGTGTGCACATAAAAAGGCAACAATATCAATTATCCTTTTTTTCTTGGCAAACAACAATATCTATTATCGAATCAACAAATCGTCCAGAAATAATCTACCGAAACATACTAGAGCAGAAATTTCTTGTCGCTCATGTACCGGGTGGAGGCTTCAAGCATGCTACTTTTTTCTTTCTTTTTTTTTTAGCTCTCAGTAGTCAATAGCATGCTAGTACTGGATAAGGTGGTGGAGTTCCCTTTCCGACATGATAGCTTCAAATTATAAAAATGTTACACCATCACTTAACAAATATGCTTTCTATGCAAGTGCTGCAATCATGAATCCAGTAGTACTGTATGTAACAAGAACTCTAAAATACGAAGGGATATTACGCTTTCTCTGCAAGTGCTGCAATCATGAATGCAGTATGTAACAAGAACTCTAAAATAAGAAAGGGATAGAGGAAAAAGGATTCTTTCCGTAGCATTGTTGACAATTCAGTTTCACCTACAAAGACTACTATCAGGAGATAAATATCATTTTGCAACAAACAAAAGCATGAGCTACCTGCTTCTGTAGTCTCTACTCTTGCTTGATCCAGCCAACATGATTAATCAGGTAGCATGTTATCCAAGCTCTAAACAAGCAAGCAGGGCACAAGAAAGAAACATGACTGATCAAATTAGATTACTTGAACTAAGTATTTGATATTCAAGGTCAGATGTATGTGTTACTGCAACAGTAGTGTTACCGAGACAAGCATCTCAAAATCTCTATTTCTTGTATCAATTTAGCTCTATGTATTCGAAACAAGATGTGTTAGTAACAGCAATAGCAGCTATGCTGCAAGTGAACATGAAGTGACACTTTCATACACGATGGAGTGAATGGACAAAATATCGCAACACCTCAGCATGGAAAATTGAAGAAATTGCAGCAATATGCCACAAGACAAGAAAGAACCTACAGAATCCAATGATGCAAACAAAACATTGCTGAAGCATATCAGGCACAATTTCACAGTAGTCCTGGCACAACTAAAGAAGTACAAATATAAGATTAATCGATATGTATATAGATTTTTTTCTCCTGGAAGATTGATCTAGGTATCAGGATGTCCTGCCTAACAAAAGGACTATGACATGCCACCATGCACCTAAACCTTGTGATGACCCTTCCAACAGATGCAGCCTCTGCACTCTAATAATCTAATTATTTCATAAGCAATGTTTAAAGCCCCACTTTGAGTACATACAACAAACAGGTATACTCTTCAATGTTGTGAGCTCCTTAACAAAATTGATTACTCGCTTACAGTATCATTTGGCATTGGGACTTCTTCTATACTCTCAACTTCAGCACCAACCTTGGCCTCCATACCCGCATTATCCATGTCACGGAAATCTGGATAATTTCTGTGATTCAGCGAGTGCAGCCACAGAGCTACAGCTCCCTCCTTGTGTTCCATCGCCGCAATATGAGGGAAAATGTACTTGCCGCGGAACTCTTCAGCAACCTCACAATAAGGTTCCATGGAAACGGCTTCATGTGAATCCTGCCATTTCTTGTTGTATGAGGTGAACATGCATTCATCCAGGTACAGCCCAACCTCTGGTGCAGTAGGCACATTAAGATTGATATCCCTGCAACAGAAATATGACAGAATTAATCATTTCGCAGGCAAATACATGGTGTATATAGTGTTTACATGTGCAGCTTATAAGAACATTACTTGCGAAAGGCAACATCATAGATTGATTCAGGCACACAATTCCTCATCACTGCTACGGCAAGGCCAATCATCTTCCGAATCTGATGGAGCATGAAACTCTGCCCGATAACTTCACATCTGACAAAATCAATCCCATCCAGGCTGACAACACGATTGGCGTCAAAGGAAATGATAAATCTTTTGGCAGCAGGATCCTCTGCCTTAGTTCTTGTGGTGAAATTGTGGAAATTGTGGGTTCCAACATAATACTTGAGAATCCTGTTGAACCTCTCCTTCACTTCATCAGTGTAAGAAAAGGTGCCCTTCTTTGGGGGCATCTCTTCTCCATTGCTCTTCTCAAAATCCACAGCTGGCAATTTCTCCTCCTCAATAACTGGAGTCTCAAGCTTAAGATCATTGGCGACGGAGGCATCAGTCGAACCTGCATTCAGAATTTCAGATTGGAACAAGTCGAATCAACAACAATGGCTAGCACGGATTGAGATTAAAATGTAACAAGATTTGGTTTCTACTACCTGAAGGAACATCACATTTTCCTGCACCATTTAATCCCTGCTCAGACTTTTCCACTTCAGTTCCATCACCAGAGATTGGTAAATCAACCTTCTCATTACCGCTCAAGCCAATTTCACCATCACCATTAGCATCACCGCCACCTGAGATTCCAGACTCCTCAAGACCAGAAACAGCTTCCTCCATAGCAGCATCAACACCATTCCCTCCGGGGCTGGGCACCTTGCCTTCCCGGCCCATGACACCAGGTATCTTCCTGCCCCTCTCGGAGCACTCCACACACTTCGCAAGCTCGCTCCCACTCCCCATACTCGCCATGACGGCCTCACGGTCCGGGTGCGCGCTGGGATCAAGCGCGAACACGGGGAGCAGGTAGACATACCTCCGTCGATCGCAGAACTTCTTCGCATTGAACGAGTTGGTGACGCGCACGTAGCCGAAGGCGCGGATCTGGGGCGCGAGCTGGGCGTTGAGGCGGTCGGTGAAGCCCGGCGGGTCGACGTAGAAGCGCCCGGAGACGACCTGCGCCGCGGCGCTCACACCCTTGTCGGTGCGGGCGGCGCGCGCCCAGTCGTACCTTCGCGGCGCAGCGCGGTCGGCCTCTGGCACGGCGCCGGCCTGGTAGAGCGCCTCCTCGAGGTCCCCCTCGATGGTTCGCGCGCCCGGGTTCTTCTGCATGCCCTGGTATCCCGCGCCGCAGTACCCGAGGAGGATGGCCACCTTGCGGCGCTTAAGGCGGCGGCGCGGCTGCCCGGGATCGGCGCCCTCGCCGGCGGCGGAGGGCGAGGTGGGCTCAGCCTCGGGATCAGAGGAGGAGGACATCTTGGGGCGCTTGGGGCGGGGCGGGGAGGGCGGCGGCGAGGCGGCGGCCATCGGAGTAGAGGTTTTAGAGGGTTAGGGTTTGGAGGCGGGTCGGGTAAAGAATGGGACAGGAATCGAATCGGAGGTGAAGGCCCTGTTTGTTTCCGCTTATAAGCGGATTACAGGTGAAAAAACGCTAAAATCCCACCCAAACGGCGCGATTAAAATCCGCTTACCAGAAACGCCGCGTCCCAGCGAAGCCGCCCGCACACGCGAGGCTCGATTTTCTCAGACGCCCTTCCGAAGCCGCGTACGAGAGAATCCTTCTCCTTTTCCCTCAGCTGCCCTCGCTCTCCCGTGCGAGCTCCATCCCGACGCCGCCGCTCCTCCGCGCCCCGGTGGTCCGGTCCCCGCGCCTCCTCGCCGCGTCCATCCCGGAGACGCTCGGCCCGCGCTCCGCTTCCTCCGTGAAGCCAGGGGGCTTCCCGACCCGCCGTCTGCCAAGCGCGCGGCATCGCGCTATGGCTTGCCCAAGTACCTCGCGGATAGAAGCAACAACAAGCGCGGCCGCCCGTACACCGCGAACAGGAGCTTGCTCCGTCTCACAGGCCCATCCCGAGCGCGCACTCTAGCCCTGTCTTCTTCAGTCTCCGACTTTCCGTTGCTATCTTATCTCTTTCTGTCTCGTCTCTCTCTCTTGTTCTTGTTTTTTTCCTTTCCCATTCGTTGTGCATCTCCCCTGTCCTCGGTGAGATCTGGAACCAGAAATTAGCTTTAGGGGTACACTCTGAATTCTGGAGCAAATTTGTGAATCCGTCTACTTGATCTTTGATTGTTTCCTGATGACGAGTTGTGTTATCGATGACTGATTTAGGGGCTGTTTACACCAGCACAACCAAATTTGGTTCGTCAATTTAGGAGGAAATTTGGATCTTACCAATTGATCTGTGATTGTTTCATGTGCTTTTATACCTGATGACGACTGTGTCATGACTGATTGTCTCGTTTACACCAGCCCAATCAAAATTGGGTCATCAATTTGGTGGCCCTGAATTTTGCCAACTATTAATATAATTTGTATTGAACAAATTCGGAATATACTATCAGTATCATCTTCTCCTTCTAACCAGAACAAAAAAGGGCTATTACCAGCCTTAAGGGCATTCAGGTCATTTTAACACCCAGAGCAGACAATCGAATGAAAATAATCAGAATTACCAAACACCTAGTTTATTTACACAGTGGATTCTTCACACAGCGGCTTACCAGCAAAATCTGCTTCTCAGATAAACGAGTTCCAGATAAGCGGAAACAAACAGGGCCGAAAGAAAACGGAAGGCAGCAAAGGAAGAAACCGAAAGAATATCATTGTTCCTTAAAAAAAAAGAATATCATTGTAATCTGACACACTGGCCCCATTTGTAAGTCACTTGGTACTGTAAGTATCTACTGCTCCCTCTCTCCTAGAATAATGGTCATTCTGGTTTTTTACCAGATTCATTGAACATTCTCTGAACCTGGATAATCTGTCCGTCTAAATTCACTGAACATTCTATGAATTTGAACACTCTAAAACACTCCCAGAATGACAATTAAACTGGGACGGAGAGATTATAAAAAAAACCGAAAGTATCTACTATTATCAAATGTGATCGGAATTTCGACACTATGCAAGTCACTTGCCAATCGGTACTATCTTTACTAGTTTCCGAATGTTGATGGAGTGTAAACACTCATTCCTCCTGTCACTTGACTGTTGGATCAATGTAGTGATTTGAAGTTTCCAACAGAAGTTCCTTTCAAACTAAAAGCCTATTTGTTTTCTTTAGTCTTAAAGTTTCGTTCAGAAAATTTTGCTATTTAAAGGTATTAAATAAAGTTTAATTACAAAATTTTTTTACAGATGGGTGCTAATTTACGAGACGAATCTAACGAGCCTAATTAAGCTATGTTTTGCTACAGTGATGCTACAGTAACCATCGTTTAATCACAGCTTAATTACCCTTATTAGATTCGTCTCGTAAAGTAGCCTGGGTTTCTGAAAAAGTCTTGTAATTACACTTTATTTAATATCTTTAAATAACAAAAACGTTAGACTAAACTTTAATCCTAAACGAAACGAACGCACCCAAAAGCTGCATCTACGCATCACAAACCTGGAACCTGATATTTGGGCCATTTGGTAGAGTTCACAACTCCGCCATCTAGGCTGTGCTTATTCTTCTATCAGAACTTTTGAACAAAGCTGTACATTTGGTCGTTTCTCCCTTCGGTACACCGCACACTGGGCACGTTAGTTTTTTTTTTTAGTACCAAATCAGTATCAAATCCAGCTTTGCTCTCCAAATAGTTTAAGCCCATTATGCTAATCTCGGCCGAACAATTAGGCCCATGATTATCCGGGCGCAAAAACGAGGACTGAAACGCTGCCGAGTTGCGCGCGTGGAAGTAGGTCGGTTGCCGTTTAGTACCACATCGTGAGGATTGGCAATAGCTGGTCCGCTGGTCTCGTATAAAACCAGGCTGAAGGCGAGCGTAGAAACTCATCTTTGCGCTTGGGGCAATGACGCAGCTAGTGAGGTAATACCGAGGCGCGTCAATTGCTGGTTGAAAACTATTTCCAAACCCCCTCTTTGGCCCTCTGGGCCACTGAGAATTTCTGGAAGGGCTCCCTTTAATTAGGGTAAAGCCCACAATTCAAAACATAAATCTTTTGCATTTGGCACCATAAAATTGGTTCTCTACTCTGAACTTTAGCATCTTATTTGGCAGGAATTAGCTGAGGAATTAACTGCAAACTGAACAGATAATAGCCATGTACCTAGGATCCCAGGGTATGTTATAACAGTTCAATTGCAGACTAACTTTACTAATTTTGGCCTCACTGCGGTTACAAAGCATCCGTCTCTGCTTGTTTTATGCGTGACCACAAGTATCCTACACGGCCACCATGACACCCCAATTTCTTCTCTCCATTCTCATCATCCTGTGCTCGTCTCACCTCACCTCATCCATCCGTCGAGCGTCCGACAATGCGAGCCCAATCGGCGCGTACCTCGTCGCCGTCCGACGCCCGGACGGCCTGCTCGGAGTCGACGAGCCGGAGGCGCTCGAGCAATGGCACACGCGCCTCCTCGAGCAGGTGTGCAACACCAGCGACCCGGCGACGTCGCAGCGGTTCCCCACGGCGGAGTCGCGCCTCATCTACTCGTACAGCCATGTCGTGAGCGGGTTCTCGGCGTGGCTCACGCCGCAGGAGGTGGAGAAACTGGCGATGTATTCCTGGTTCGTCGAGGCCGTTCCGGACAAGAGCTACAAGCTGATGTCCGTCGACACGCCGCCAAAGCCGCAGCTCTCCGGGCTCGACCATGTACGGGACGACGTGTGGAGCAAGGGCAACATGGGGGAAGGCATGATCATTGGCATTCTTGACGGCGCTGGTGCTGATGCTGGCCGTGTCCCGTTCGTCCCCGAACCCGAAGGGATGCCGCCGCCTCCGGCCAAGTGGAAGGGCAGGTGCGACGACAACCAAACGTGCAACAAGAGTCTTATTGGAGTGAGATCATTCGTGGACACAAGCAGTTCTCATGGCACCGATATGTCCGGCGACGCCGGCGGTTCCGTGCAGCACGCATCAGCTCTTGGGATCGATTACGCCACGGCGTTCGCGGTGGCGCCCAAGGCGCACCTGGCTCTCTACCACGTGTGCAACGACGAACGGGGGTGCGACCCGAAAGCCGTGATGGCAGGGATGAACGCCGCGGTGGACGACGGCGTGGACGTCGTATCGCTGTTCGTCGGCAACGATGACAACACGGTGTTCCAGGACGATGACGCCGTGACGGTTCCGTCGTACAGGGCCGTCGCCCGGGGCGTGTCGGTCTGCACGCCTGCCGGGAGCAGCGGCCCAGACATGTACAGGGTCGAGAGCAACGGGCCATGGCTGCTCGCCGTGGCGGCCAGCGACACGGACGTCCGCGTCGTCACCAATGTCGAGCTCGGCAACGGGATCCTGAAGCCCGATGTCAGCGCACCCGGTCTGAGCACATTCGCTGCGCCGCCACACGGCGAAGACGTGGAGGAATCCGACGAGCAACTCGCGGCGGCCGCTTCCATGGCGGCCGCGCACGTCAGCGGCGTCGCGGCGATGATCAAGAAGGCGCACAGCGACTGGTCGCCGGCCGCGATCAAGTCGGCGCTCGTCACGACGGCGCACCCGCTCGGCCCTGCAGACGCCCTCACGGGCGGCGGCGCGAGCTACTTCGTTACGGGCGCCGGCGAGGTGGACGCCGCGAAAGCCATGGACCCGGGCCTCGTGTACGACATCACCGCCGAGGACTTCGTCCCGTACCTCTGTGGGATGAAGCTGAGCGAGGACCAGATAAAGAAGATCGCCGAGCCAGCGAAGAGCGCGTCGTGCGCGGAGGCCGGCGTGACCGCGGCGAAGGACCTGAACTACCCTTCCATCATGATCGTCATGGACGACGACGCGCGGCAGGTCGAAGCGAAGCGGACGGTGACGAACGTGGGTGAGCCCGAGGAGACGTACAGCGTGGAAGCCGTCGCGCCGGGCGTCGAGGTAGTCGTGCGCCCGTCGACGCTGGCGTTCACCGAATTGGGCCAGAAATTGGACTTCGTCGTCACGGTGAAGAGGGAGGCGACCACGCCGGCGAAGGCGGTGATCGAGGGGGAGCTGAAATTGGTGTCCGAGAAGCATGTGGTGCGGAGCCCCCTGGTCGTTGTCGTCGGAGAAACTGCTGCGTCTTCAGTCAGTGACTCTAACAGGGATGTAGCGAGTCCTGAGAGTTGAATCACCGGGTTGGGAATCGGAACCAGCACGCGTCTGAGCAAAATGTATTGTCTATCGGTAATCGTCTGACACTATCTGTAGCGCTCGTTCTTATGTGAGAGAACCTGTCATCTGAAACATATCAGGAGATTGATCGAATACTATGGAGTGACCACAACAGTCCCGACCTAACAAGATACTTAATTGACATATCAACGTAGTAGAGCTATGTAGGTTACTCGCGCAATTCTTTTCTTATTCAACAGGTGATTATTGATGTGGAACTGTTGTGAGAGAACCTGCCATCTGATGCTATTGGTACAGAAATACAGAAAACAAATTAAACAGGTAAGTCAGGGAATCGACTTGGGGGTTTAATCTTGTTTTGATCACCTAGAATGGATTCTAGGAAATATAATGAGGATTTGTGATCCATAAGATCCTTAATTGCTTAGGTAAAAAACAGGTATATTCTTTTTTTTGAGATCATCTTGCTTAAATATTCATGAAGCTTTTATTTGTAGTTCTAGTAGAGAGAAGGGTTGTGTCCTTGTAATAAGTTTATTAAGGCTACATGAATATATATATTTTAATTAAGTAAATAAATGATGACATTTTTCAGATGTAAATATGTCATGTTCTCCAAAAATATACATGTCATGTTCATTTTTAGTTTACTTTCTTTTCGTTCACATGAGGGGCATATGCACCATGTCCTATTGGTAATGTATGCGAAGCAATCTACTCACCGTCTGTCTTGCCTCGAATTCAACCACTCAATGAGATATCCTTCGAAAGAAAAGGAAAAAAAAACTGTTGGAACGGCGTGGTGGTAGTGTCGCAGTTGTGGCTGCACATGAATTTCATGACCTTAGCGGTGCAAATGCGGTTGCAAAGCAGGTGCAACTCGCTTAAGGCAATGATGTTGGTCACCTCTGTCGCGTAAATGTGAGGTGTTGTCAGCTTGGAGAATTGAAACTAAGAGCAGTTGTGTCATAGAATGGAAGAAAGATAGAAACACTACACCATGGAAAATGTTGAGGAGCAGATCAGGAGCAGTGGCGCTCGTGAAGATGGGCACGTTTCCCCTCCCACGGTGGAGATGATGCCTCCATGACGCACTGAAACCAGATGAACCATGCCATGTTCTTCAAAATATACATGACATGTGCATACGATACCATTTTTAGTTTACTTTTTTTATATTCGGAGGAGGGGCATATGCACCATGTTATAACTTATATCCGTATTGTATGCGAGGCAGTCTACTCACTACGTGCCTTGCCTCGACTTCAACATTCGATGAAATAAGTGGTGAAAATGCCTAGCCATGGTTGATGATAGTTTCATAATTATCGTTAACTATTCACTTGATGTCGAATATCGTTGTTTGTTCTTATCAAAACATTTTATTAGTGAAAAATTGTTACCACAATAGAAATTTCTAAATATAACAGAGTGCAAAATATGTATTATGTTTGTGTAGATTTTCACGATGACCTGATGCTTATGAGAAGAAAGGAGCATGGATGAAAAAGAAATAATGGAATTTAAAATGGCCGATGCAAAGACAAGTATTGAAACTTTACTGGTCACTTTAACCATTTGTATGACTCTCCCATAAACTCCAAATTCTAAGGGTATATTATGATTGTGAAAGGGGAGAACAAAACCACCACGAAATACAGGTTTGATTTTTTTCTAAAAGAATAATTTAGAAATAAAATAATCTGGATGCACCTTTGATCATGCTTATGTAAATGTTATTGAGAAAAAAATAAAAGAATTGACACTACGCTGAAAGAAGTTTACTATCAAAACAATTTGTCACTACTGCTGAGAAAAACCAAACCCAGAAGTGAGGAACTGCCTAGTACATTGTCATCACCACGCACCCAACCCGAGTCCACGAAACCACATCCGGACCCCAATCCCACCTCCCTTCTGCATCGCCATGGCTCTCTCCTCCCTCCTCCTCTCCGTCCCCCTCCCCAAGCTCCCCCCACCGGCTCCAAATCCCGGCGATTGGTCTCCGTCCGGGCCTCTTCCACCGCACCCACCGCCTCCGCTTCCTTCGATCTGCGCCGCTACTGGACCTCCCTGATCGCGGAGGTGGAATCCGAGCTCGACGCCGCGATGCCCATGCGCCCACCGGAGAGCATCCACTCCGCCATGCGCCACGCTGTCCTACCGGGCGCCGGAAAGGAGGGCGCCGCCAAGCGCGCGCCGCCCGTGCTCTGCGTCGCCGCCTGCGAGCTTCTCGGCGCCCCCCGCGCGGCCGCGCTCCCGGCCGCCGCGGCCCTCGAGATGCTCCACGCGGCGTCGCTCGTGCACGACGACCTGCCATGCTTCGACGCCGCGCCCACGCGACGCGGCCGCCCGTCCACGCACGCGGCATACGGCACCGACATGGCCGTCCTCGCCGGCGACGCGCTCTTCCCCCTCGCCTACACCCACGTCATCGCCCACACCCCGTCCCCCGACCCGGTCCCGCACGCCGTCCTCCTCCGCGTCCTCGCGGAGCTCGCGCGCGCCGTGGGATCCACCGGCATGGCCGCGGGCCAATTCCTCGATCTGGCCGGTGCCGCCGCCCTTGGCGAGGCCGAGGTCATGCAGGTCCTGACCAAGAAGTTCGGCGAGATGGCCGAGTGCTCCGCGGCCTGCGGCGCCATGCTCGGCGGGGCCGGGCCCGACGAGGAGGCCGCCCTGCGGCGCTACGGCCGCACTATCGGCGTCCTCTACGAGCTCGTGGACGACGTCCGGAGCGCCTCTGGTAACGGCAAGATGAGGCGCAACGCTAGTGTCCTGCGTGCGTTGGGCATGGACCGCGCGCTCGGCATTGTGGAGGAGCTCAAGGCGCAGGCCAAGACGGAAGCCGACAGGTTCGCGGACAAGTACGGCGATCGGGTGCTGCCCTTGTACAGCTTCGTGGACTACGCGGCAGAGAGAGGATTTGAGCTCCAAGACGCTGTGGCAACACCTTAAGAGTGAGGCGATCGCTGCTGTTACTGAAACTCGGGCTAGCAATATAAATATTGATATGTAGTACTCCTATATGTTTTGAAATTTGATGAGTGCTTCACTTGTGAACTTCTAATCCTTGCTATAGATATTTAGGCGTTTACATTTTAGAACCTCGAATGGTAACTTTATAAGACATTCATATGTACAATGCTTATCCCTGCATTAGATGTTAAAACCTGGAACATGGAATTGATGTCTTGGTTGAAACTTCTTAAAATAAGACGGGACTAAAAGCAAGATCTTTAAACTAGAAATATAGAGGGCACACTGTCAACTTCAAAATCCAACAGTTCATTTTGCTGCTCAGTAGTACATTCAATTCTTTTCTGCATTTGCATCTTTTGCTGTTTCAAGTTTGGATCGATTTACCATGATGATAGAGACATTTAGTCGGATCTGTCAAGAAAATCGTGCTGTTTATAGAAGATTTGAGTTATTTGAATGCGAAACATAAGGTTCAACGGGCCAAGTGCATTTCTGATTGTTATTCTGTAGGGTGAAAATTCAGAACAGATACAGTGCAGCAGTGTAGAACTCACATTTCGTGTCCAGGACTGCCAGTAGAGAACTCAGAGCTCTAGATAGCCATGTCTCAACCATCCCTGCAGCACCCAAACACACTTCTGCATTGTCAGTGCCGTCATCCAGCTCCTGAATCACCCCACCCATTCTGCTTTGGGAGATGCTCCAGGTAAGTCGACTTAGATTTTGTATTCGTGTAAGTTAAATTTTGTAGCCGTTGGATCTGGATCCAACGGACAAGATAGAACAAAAAATTCGACTTAGAATTTGACTTACACGCATACAAAATCTAACGGCTACAAAATTACAAAAGTACAAACAGATACAAACACGTCGACCGTCCGATCAAAATCTAACGGTTACAAAATTCGACTTACACGCATACAAAATCTAAGTCGATTTACATGGAGCAATTCGTTTCTGCTTTGGCCCTGGTGAGCGAACATCTACAGACGACGGTGACGGCAACCGGGAATCAGGCAATGGGGTGACCGGAGCTTCATGACCATATCACCACAGGCAACTGCTCGGAGCGCGCGAGCGGTCGGGCACCTGCACGTTTACCGTGGAGCTCGTCTGAGGCGGACGGGATCAGAAACATTGAACCAGATGCCGCCAATGAGCGCGGCAGGCGGCGCCACATCCACAAGTGCGGCGGTCAATGAGCGCGGCAGGCGGCGCCACATCCACAAGTGCGGCGGTCACATGCCATGTACTACCAATGAGGTGACGGATCGGCATCCAGAATCACAAAGTTTGACTGTACAATGTCACGCTCACGCCTTATTGCAATCTTGAACTATCAAGCCACTGTTTTCCACCAGATGTAACAAAACTATCATCACACAATACAATAATTACAGGGTGCACAACAGCACAAGTGACCGCTGCTGGCCCACTAAAAGCAGCGGCTATGCTAATCTGCAATTTTCTAGTTGCTACCAGGTCCCTGCAGCTCAAACCACCTTTTCTACAATGCTTACTGCCACCATGATCTTTCAACTTAATGGAATGTTATCCCTATGTAATCTCATAGCTCAACTGGCTGCTCTTAACGTAACTTCAAGAATAACTCCATGTTGTAGGCATCCTCGTAGATTGGATAGGAGGTGCATTTCGGATATTCACATCCAATGGCAGCATCCGGTACTCTATTTCGAGGTCCTTCAGGACTTTGATCATCTCCTGGAGCACCAGCTCCCTCCTCACGAACCTCATACCCATGTCCTGGAAATTGAGTGTGTGCCGGAGCCATATTGATACTTTTAGCTTGTTGGTGTCGTCAACATCGCGGAGGACGACCATGGCGCCAGGGTACCAGTGTTCCTTCTTGTTGTCGATGTAACTGCAATTTACAAGTGAAATTGTCAGGTCAATGCAGTAAAATCAGCAGCAAATTCAACACACGCTCCTAATGGATTCTGTGATTCAGTAGGAGGTATTTTACTATAAATTTAGACTTCACATGCAAACTCAGTTCATTTTTAACACATTATTTGCGAGCATTGCACTAGGTTTCCTAAAACATGTTTATATTCAGAAAGGTTTTTCATTAAAGTTCTCCATTGCAGTCAAACAGGCAGTATGGCACCTAGACCAAGCAACACTTAATATGATGTCTCTCTTGTGAGGATCCAGTTTACCTCAAGCACCAAATTTGTGGTGGCACATTCTTACATTAAGCATAAACACCCACATTCTAGACTCCATTAGATGAGGCAGAACAAAATACTGAGATCACATTTGACATTCCAATGCCAATCCACTCATAGTTTAAGAGATTATAAGCACTCTTATTTGACTGAAATAACTGAGTATACTGTATACATACCGTAATATCCGTTCTTTCATGAGGGCCAGTTTCTCCACCGGTGTAGCAACATGAATGGAAAAGTCAATCGCGTCACCCATATCAGGACTTCTGTAGAAGTTCATAATTGGTTTGGTGGCAAGCACACTATTTGGATAGTAGATCTTCAGGTTATCGTATCGGAGAAACACTGTTGTCATGATGTTCATTTCTTCAACCACCAACTGGAATTAAGACAACAAAAATTATGTCAGTAAGTATAAAAGAAGGTATCCAGTATTCTAGTAGACATAATATAAGGATTTTAACAACCTGAACTTCATCAATTTCACAACGGTCACCAACATCGAAAGGATGCATCGCGAACAAAAACACAATTGCCTCAAAAACTGTCTTCAGAGTATTCCCAAATATGAAAACTGCAACAAGCAGCTGTGAACTAAGGAAGACAAAGAAATGTGTTGTTGCTATGCCCAGGATAAGAAGCCAGAGAGCAAATACAGTGACCCCAACAATAACATTAGCCATCTGGTTGAGCTTGTTCACTGCAGTCTTTGTATCGTTGAGAGTTAGGGCAAGAGCCTTACGCTCTCTAAATGCATTCACCTACCCCCAGAAAAAAACCATGGTAATGTTAGGACAGTCATCTTCATAACACAAACATAATAACTCCATTTTGCAAATTAACGAGTTCGGACAAGATCATTACCACCCAATTCTTGAGAGACCTCTTGCTGATCCTGTTCTGCTCCTGTGCTCCTTCAAAAAGATTCATTGCTTTGGTGGCTTCTTCCTGTCTCATGAATCGCATCAAGTCTGACAAATATATGTACCTGTGTTATTCAGACATTCAAGACAAACATTAGAATCAGAAAGTTGGATCTCAACTGCAAGACTATGTAACGAAACAAGAGCATTACGGTTTCTGCTGAAATTATGCAATTTCTATTTGCAATAAACATTAATCAACTGCGGCTCACTTTCATGAGAAATAGGTAGCATCCAAAAAAAATATAAAGTTTTTCATGACCTGAAATCCTACATTGCAGATGAGCTGTAGTTCATATCATGATTAATAACTAACAAAGAACATGTAAATTAAGAGATTGGAACACCTAACTAAGATAATGTACAATTTACTTACTTGGAGCCATATTTCGCTACATTGTGAAAGATTTTCTTGGCAGCTATTTTTGCCTCATATTCACTGCGAATCTGTGTTGCTGATTCATCCCCCTCGCCTGTTGCCTGCTGTATCTGCTCATCCATTGTCATCAGTGTCCCAAACCGAACAATCCTCATCAATCTTTTCATGTTCCAAGCAGAGACATTTTTCTGGTTGAGCCTATGAAGCTGGTCGATAGAGATTCCCTCTCCTTTCTCCTTCGACAGCTGCTTGCTACCTTCACTCTTAGGCATAAGACCCGATAACCGAATGCTCCTTTGCTCGGAGACATTCTTGGTTGGCACCGTGCCACGAAGCTCTTTGGGGATAGTTGCGCCTGCGCGTTGGAGCTCATGAACCTCCTCAAGCACATGGTTTTCATCAACAAGTGGTGGCCCAGAGAGTGTCTCAATGACATACTGGTTGAACAATGCCTCCTGAATCCGATCAAAAAATGTGGAGACATGAAAGGAAGAGGCCAGCACCTTGAGTAGCAGGGTTTTGGCAAGGCGGACGAGCGTCGCGACGAGCAGACAGAACAGTATCTTCGTCACGTAGGGCAGCACTGGCGTGTTCGTCTCCCGCTGGACATCCTTGTCAAACATGAAGTGCCAAGAGGCTAGCACCAAACCAAGCCAGAGTGCATTCTGCACGGCGCTGCGCACGCCATACACGAAGTAGAGCACGCGCTTCCGCAGCACGAAGTTGCGTTCGACGAAGAACACAGCAATCCTGATGACCCAACCGAGACGAGACGGCCACAGATGAGCACAAACACCAGAAGCTCCCACCTCCAGAGGTGCAAACCCCACACCTTCTTGTCTTTCAAGATCTTTATGCTGAGGCTGCAAGCCAATGCCCCGATGATGAGGAACAAGCCGACCCACTGCAAGATAGTCAGGGCATCCAGCTTGCCACGCTTGAATTCGTCGGGAATGTCCTCGTCCAAGAATGGGTCGTCCTCCTCGTCAATGGGGCCTGACTTGCCGATTTGGCCGGACTTGTTGCCGGACACAAGCCCCGAGAAGAGGTTTCCGGACTTTGAAGGAGTCCGCAAGGGGGATGATTTCCGCTCCTCGTCTATGACGGGAGCCGGCGGCGGCTGCGGCTGCGGCGGCGGGTCCATGAGCCGGGAGCGCGTCTTGGCTCGCAGCAATGGTCCCCCTCCCGCAGCAGTGGAACTGGACGTGCAGCGAACCACCTCGCCGTCATCGCCAGCCCGCTTACGGCCGTCGCCGGCGTCGGAATCCGACGAAAATGACGATGTGGAGCGCCGCCTCTCCGGTTCCTGGAACGAGACACGCGTGTCCCGCTCCAGCGAGCTGGAGAAGGACGGCTGCTCCCGCAGCTGCGCCGTCCTCCCGAGGTCCTCCATCTCCGGGTCGAGGTCGAGCGACAACTCGGCGCCGGACGCCCGCTGCTTCCGGAGGAAGTTCCCGATGAGCCGCGTGGGCGGGTCCTCGGCCCCCTCCGCCACGGGGTTGAGGTTCACCGGCAGCTGCGGCGACAGCGAGGGCGACGTCGTCTGCGACGCCGGCGGCACCTCGGGCTGCCGGTTCTTGAAGCTGAACGCCTCGTGAGCCGCGGGGCGCGGGCCTTCTCCCACGCCGCCGCCGCCGCCGCCGCCATTACTCCAGAACTCGTAGCTCCCCTCCCGCCACACCTTGGCCGGAGACCGTGGCGAGATGGACCCGCTCGACCTCTCCCTGCTCGCATCCCGCGGCGTGCTCGCCGTCGAGTTGGTGCCGCTGAAGCCCGCATTCGCCGCCCGCCCGCCGCCGCCGCCTTCTTCCGCGCCGTGGAAGGAGAACGGGGCGTGCCCGTTCCCGTTCCCGTTCCCATCGACCTTCACGACGACCTCGGGCGGCTCCACACCGCCGTCGTGGTCGCCGCCCAGCACGGGCAGCGTGTCGAGCGCCCCCGACCCCGGCCGCGGCGAGGACTTGCCCGACCCGTGCGAGGACCGCAGGCTGCTCTTCAGCCGCACTCCCTGGTCCATCGCCGCCGGGGCCAGCGAACACTCTCCAAAGATATACAGGCACACACACACACACAGCTAGCTCTCCCCTCCCCTCACAGTTGCGCCCGCCTTTCCGCGCTCGCCAAACTTGGGTGGCAGTAACTCGAGCGGCCTGGATTAAATAGTGTTCGTTTCCGGCTCAGTGCTCTCTCGCTCTCGCGGCGGTGATGGTCGCGAGGGGGAACAACGTGGAGGCCGCAGCGTGCCGCCAACGCTCGGCCACCTTTATGCCTGCGCTCCTCGCATCGGGCCGGGCGCCGGAAGCTGGCAGCGTGTGTCGTGGGAGATCGCAGCGCCTGCTTCCGTTCAGACCGCCGCGCCGCACAGGCCACATGATTTGGTGGCCGGGGCCGCGTACGTGGCGTGGCATGGTCGGCTGCTCCGGTGCGAGGCGTGATTAGAGAATCCGGGTAAGTGGAAACCGAGATTTGGGTGCGTGATTTTGGCGCGAGCGTGCCTCCGTGCGCGAGACTGGCGCCGCGCCGCCGAACCGGGGAGTGCGTGTCCCAGTTAGCGAGTGGCAATCGGGGCGCACGGCAGCCATTCACTGGATACATTTTTTTTTTCTACGCCCACTGCGGGTAGTGGTGTACCGTCGACTCCGGTAATGGACGCTCGGTGGGGAAACGTTGCCGTCGGTCGGCCGTCGTGGTAATCATTCTCACGGCAACGTCGGCAAGGTAAGCACGGATTTTGCCGGCCATGTTTAACCGTTGGGGGCGAAAGGGAGGAAGAAGATGGGTGCTCCCACGCGCAACATGTGATCTCTGCCTTTTCCGGTTCCGTGTTCACAGTAACGAGTCAATCCCCTCCCTCCGGTGCACCACTGGCATGCACGTCCGTTTCTTCGCAACTGTCACGATCTCGTGATTTCATCGCTAGCCATATCTACAGTGGCATGAGTTGGATTCAGACTGGGCTACACGAGGACGCTAGCAGGAGTATACAAGTAGCCCTTGTTTTCCTTTGCGAGAAACTGAGGAACTGGCCGTTTTGTCCTTCGTTTGGCACGAAATGAACAAAACTGGTAACCTGGACATCTGGGAACGGAAATGGATTAGCGTCTGCACATGAACAGCTGCAGAACGTGTAGTACAGGGCAGTGTGGTCCTCGAAATCACGCTCCCAGACAGGTGACGGAACCTTCGTTCCTTTGAGAGGCGGCGCACGCGACGTGGCGAAACTGAACAGGCTTAACTGCATAACCTAATCTTAGTGGGGTTGTTATCTATGGTTAATGAGTGTTTGAGCAAGGGTTAACGTCCTACATGAATGACAGGCGTCCACCCCGATTCGTCAACCTCGCACCACGCCTGTCCTTTTTCTCGATAGGACGCTTGACCAGAGAGAGATTACAAAAATCTCGTGACTCTTTCTGTTTTTCAGAGATAAGGCCAGCTCGTGACTCGTCTAGTCTAGATTCTAAACAAGTCCATGATGCCGGTAAAGAAATGCTCTGTCGATCGATCGGACTTTACTACCATCCACTGGAGGGGAAAAGGAAGTCTATACGTGTACGACCGAAATCTCGCGATAGTGCATTCATACGCAAGAGACGTAGAGCTGCAATTGCAGGTAGCCATGATGCACATCTCTCCAGCTGCGTCCGTTCCTGTTGGCTCATCGATCAGGAAACGCGCACACGCACGCGCGTAGCAAGTCCAACAACTACGCGCACCTTTGTTCACGAGGGATGCCAGCTACGCTAAGCTTCGGTTTGGTCCCCGGAAATCTGGGCAGGATGGCAGATGAGCTGTGCACTCGACGCTTCCAAAGGGACGGTGCCCGGCGGACGCGCTAAGAAGTAAAAACTGCTGCTGCCGCTCACTGTCTTGGGCGGCTGGGCTCGTGTCGTCTCGTTTCCACACACCGGCGGGACGCGGCAGCGCCCGTCCAGTCGGCCACGGCGCTGGGTCGATATGATGGCGCGAGCGCACGGAACAGTTGTCCGGGCCAGAATCGATCGCGCCGGCGTGTTGCGTGTCCGGACCAGAATCCTATCATGGTTTACAATAAGCATAATTCCTTTGGCGTCTTCCCTTGACCGGGATGTGCCCATGCACGCACGACGCACCAGCCGTTTTCAGGTGGAAGGACGACGTCGCGTTTTTGGCTTTCGGTCGTCGTGGCGTCGCGTTGCAGCGACGTACGTGCATGAGTGGTTGCCGTCAAGCTGTGTTAGCGTCAGGAGGTTTTTGTTTTCGTGCGTCTGAATGAACCGGAGATGAACACGAGTTACCAAGTTGTTACGAGCAGATAACCCCTGGAGCCTGTCTTTGGTGTTCTGATTGGTGACAATCTTCAGTTTATTCAGAGGTTCCTGTCGATTCAAGCTATTGTAGTCAAAGTCTGTAAGCTTTGTTAACGTAAAACACGCTACTATATAGTCATCCATTAGCCGTTAAATGATGGATCATGCAATCCAACTTGTTTGTATTATACCAGCAAACACCCGTCTTCTTCATGCTTATCTAAAAAATGCTGGTACTCCAAAAATAAAATTTGATTCCTTATCACAACACAAGCAAGTTGGTCAAAACTTATCTAAGAACTTCAATTCAGGAAAGAGAATTGTAATGACGCATTTTCAATATCTTCGTACAGAAAAGAAGTTCCAAGGATCCGATCCGATACAGCAAAATGTCTTGCGTTCTACAAAAAATAAACGATAGAGCAACAACTGCACAAGACCTTGGACGTAATTCAAAACTTATATCCGTGGAATCAAATTGAAAGATGCGAAAACTACAGAGCAAAGAGATAGTGACAAGTTCGGCCAATTTCTCTCAAAATTTTGCAACCGTGGGAAAAGAATCCATTGCTGTCATTTCTTTATCTACGGGAAAAGCACTTTGAGAATCTGCTACGGTGAATGTGGCCAGGGTTTCTCTGAAAATGGCAGGAAATGGAATTCTCTCGTTTTTGTTTCGACAAAGAAAGCCCAACAAGGTTAGCAGAATGGGCATTGGGCCCAACTTGGCTAGATGGTCTTAAGGAAACGAAGCCTTTTGCGAGTCCAACAAGAATGATGTGGTCCATTGGTATGCCCAAAACTAACTACCCAAAACTACAACACGAATTCCTCTTTGGGCCTAAAGGCCTTAAGCGTCAAGCCCGTACTGGTTAGCAAATGGCTGGGAAAAAAAAATTTCTCCGCAGCCGTCTTACAATTACAAACCGAACATTTGCAACCTTGTCTAGATTTGTGTCACGTGTCCTCATCACATAATCTCAATGTATCTCAAGGCTCGCATGTATAACCCTCACCCTGTTGCTCCCACGCACGATGATCGGCTCTGTTGTCGTACCTGCAAACCACCACCCGCATTGTTGGAATACCCATTTGGATGTGCGGGGAAGCACCAGGAGCAAGGGCTGCATGTGTGAGCCTTAAGATACATTAAGGTTCGGTAAAAAGGTACACGTAATGCAACTTCAGGGGCAAGAACTGTACGTGTGAGCCTTAAAATTCGTTAAGATTAAGTGAAACTGAACACCTGGTGTAAATTTACAAAAGGTTGCAAATCTTTTGTTGACGGTTGTAGACATAGGGCGGCTGCAGATAGAAAAACAAATTCTACAGCCGCCCTGAAAACAAAAGATTTGCAGCCCTACAGGCCATCGAAGCTGATTTTATTCCCTAAAAATATAAAATCAAAGTTGTATTCATGTTTCTTTAAAAAAAAAATGCTGATTTCGTTGCAAACAATTCTCAACAGTGCAAGCTCAATCCAACACAGCTACTCCACACAAGTGCGCCCCGCCTGCACGACTGCATCCAGAACGAGTGAACAATTGGCCACGCAGCCCGCGCAACGTTCTCAAAACCCTTGTTTCACGTTCGCACCACTTAAAACCTTCGTCAAACACCCGTTGCTCTTCTCCCTCCGCCGTCCCGTCCCACAGTCCCCACGCCCTCTGCGCCGCGCGGCTCCCGAGGATGGCACGCCACGCCAAGACGGACTCCGACGTGACGAGCCTGGCGCCGTCCTCGCCGCCGCGTTCGCCGCGCAGACCGGCGTACTACGTGCTCAGCCCGGCCGCCTCGCACCCGGACGTCCTCCTCCCGGCCTCCGGCGGGCCCGCGGCCGCCGAGAAGATGTCGCTCGCCGGCTCCACCCCGGCCGACTCACCGCTCCACTACCACTTCCACCGCCACTCGGGCGCCGGCGTGCACCACTCCCGGGAGTCCTCCACGGGCCGGCTCCTCTTCTCCGACCAGCTCCGCTCCGGCGGCGGCGCGGCGGTGAGCGGCGCCGCGTGGCGCCGCCTCGGCCACGGCGGGAGCGGCGCCGGCAGCGTCGGGGACGACGAGGACGAGGAGGAGTCCCTGCGCGGCGGGGCGGCGTCGCCGTGGAGGTGCTACGCGCTCGGGGCGTTCGCGTTCTTCGCCGTGTTCGCCTTCTTCTTGCTCGTGCTGTGGGGAGCGAGCAGGTCGTACAAGCCGCACGTCGTCGTCAAGGTCCGTCCTTTCCTCGCCACAATCTTCTCCCTCCTGTTCGTACTCATGTTCTCCTTAGCTCCCTCCTGAGAAACCAAAACTGATAGGAGTACAAACTGGTGTCCAATGCAGACAGCAGTTTCTTCTCCTCGTTTTCTAAGACTTCAACAGTTCTTCATTCGAGGGCTGTATTACAATCTGTTTTACCCAAACATTTGAGAATTTGATAGGAGTAGTACTTTCAAACGTCCATAGTCAAACCATTCAAGAAAATAGGACACGCATTTACTAGACGAGCATTCATACCGAATTGCTTGAATTTGGCCAGAAAACAGCCAGTCATGCCATCTCACACTCCCGAGAACACGCAAACATCATTGCAGCGCAATATGGAAAGCACCCACACAACACGGCCGAATTGCGCGTCGCTTTGCTCATGTTGCTCTGTGTGCTGTGTTGCAGAGCGTGGTGTTCGAGTCGTACCACATCCAGGGCGGCACGGACCGGACGGGCGTCCCCACGAAGATGATGTCGGTCAACGCGACGGTCCGGCTGCGCTTCCGCAACCGCGGCACCTTCTTCAGTCTGCACGTCACCGCCACGCCATTCATCCTCTTCTTCGACGACCTCACCGTCGCCTCCGGGGAGGTTCGTGTCATTTGCCCTGCCAGCTTCTTCACTGCTGCCGTTTCTTTCCCAGTTCTCCGTAATAATTGCATTTCTTTCCCATTTTTCGGTAGTACTACTAGTACTGTGGGCTCTTCGTCTTGGTGCTCAGATTAGGCAATGAATCCCCTGTGGTTATTGCTCGTAAACACGGCAATGACCAGCCTTAAATTAGATGACGCGCGCATGTGACGAGCCTGAGCTGTGGCTGAGCTGCAGGTCTAGCCGTCTAGCTCATGTGCTGAACAGCAGAACCAATCGAAATGGGAAACTTTTAACGTCGATATACCGTGAACACAAAAGAGAGACGTGCAAAAGATTCCAAACAGAAAGAGGTTACTATGTGAGAACGGGTCGGAGTCGATCCCGATTTGACTCGTATGAACAAGGGAAAATTCCCTATTGGCCATAAAAAATATTGCTTGTTTTTTTCTGGCCACTGAAAATTTTCAAGTTCCTTATAGGCCATCGAATCTAAATTTTGTGCCTTATTGGCCACTCTGTTAACTTCCGTTAGGTATTTGGAGTTCAGACTTGTCATTTTTTTCAGATAATGACCAACAATGCCCTTTGTCTCCTGGTTTGATCAATCGTAGACGAGAAATTTGCTATTTTGCCCGCGGCTTTGGTAGGCTTCCTTATAATGCTCATTCAACATTGGGCTTCGTTAAAATACCCGCTGCTACATTGTAACACAGCTATTATGCCCACGAAATAATTTTTTAGACAAAATTGCCCTCACCCTTCTTCTTCCTTCCCTCACCTAGCAGCTCCTCTCATTTTTCTCAACCCTCCCGCTGCCACTGCCATTGCCGGCCAAGCTGAAAGCTTGAGCTCGCTCATCGCCAAGGGAAGAGAGGAGCAGGCACGCGCGCGTAGCGTTCAGGCGGGCGCGGTCGCCATAGCCGTGGACCTCGCAGGCGAGCACAGAGCGTCGGAGGCAGTGTCCTTCACGTGGTGCCCGGGGAAACGTTGGTCGACCGCGCGTACCTTGACCAGTAATCATTGATTAGTAAAATACTAGCTTTGATTAGTAACCGAAAGGGACATGCTTGTTCATCGGCTATTATTGCTTTGTTTGTACGCGACACACCAAATGCTAGCACTAGCAGCAGGCAAGGACCATGCTAGCACTTGTGCGCGGCCTGGGGCACGAGGCATGTGCGCTGCGAGGGCACGGCGGCCTGCGTCCTCCTCGGCGACGAGCGAGTTCAAACTTTCAGCTTGGCCGGCAATGGCGGCTGCGGCGGCGGGAGGACTGGAGAAAATGAGAGAGAGCTCCTGGATGAGGGAAGGAAGAAGAAGGACGAGGGCAATTTTGTCTAAAAAAATGTTCGTGGGCATAATAGCTGTGTTACAATGTAGTAGCGGGCATTTTAACGAAGCCCAATGTTAGATGAGCATTATAACGAAGCCCACCGAAACGCCGGGCAAAATAGCAAATTTCTCGTCGTAGACAGTAGCATCTTATTTGTCCAATTCGAGCCATCCCAAATCCAATTGATTTGGGTGCATCAAACCCGAGCGGCGGCGGCTGACCAAACTAGGCGACATCACGCGGGCAAGGCCTGCTGCACGGCACCGTGGACCTCGCGTGCTGCTACGGCGACTCCAGAGGGAGGCTGCGAGCGAGCGCAAGCGTCCTGTGCTGTTGGAGTGGCGAGCGCAGCCCCGACGCTGGTCTAGGCATGGCGTCGGATCAACGCAGCCCCGACGCTGGTCTAGGCAGAGCTTCACAGGAAGGCGTCAGTGCGTCACACACAATCTGACTTTTAATTCCAAAGTTTTTTATTCACAGATCGATTCAAAGGTTTTTAACTCACCAAGGGATGGTGCTGTTGCTGGTGTGATGCGGCTCAGGTCAGAGGCAATTCTGTTGTCAGTAGGGAAACTTGACAAAATATTGTTGTTAGGGGCAATTTAGTCTTTTATCATATTAGTTAACACCGTTCATCCATGGAATGGATGATAGTGGCCAATAGGGCATAAAATTTAGATTCGATGGCCAATAGGGAAATTGGAAAAATTCAATGGCCAGAAAGGAACAAGCAGTTTTTCTAATGGCCAATAAGGAATTTGCCCGAACAAGAAAGAAGGTTGCATGAGCCCATGTGAGCGGGGAGGTTTGGGCTGCTTTTGTGTTGGGGCGACCAAATTGCCCTCCTCTCCATCCGGACCGTAATCCCACTGCCCGTGGAATTTTTGCCGGTATAGAGCGCGGCTTTTTAGCATCCCCATGAACACTGGGTAGTGCCCTAGAGCTTGTGCTACTAGTATATCCAATGACCTAGGTACCGGAGAAAGGCAGACCCAACAGCACGATTCCCTTCTTCGTTGTCGCTCTTCTTGATTGTTTTTTACAACTTGAAAAGTATAAGAGCGTCCCCAACAATTGCTTTTTAGCTAACTTTTAGAATTATTTATTGAAGAATAAGAAGAGAGAGAAGGTTGCTAGCTCTTTTTCAAGAGGCAGCCTCTAACATTTATTGAGACACTGACATGCGGGACTATTTATTAGCTTAGAGTTGATATGAACTCTTACGCTACCTCTTACATGACGTGAAGAGTCAGCTGTTGTCTCTACTTTGGGACGCTCTAATCTTGTCACCCACGACGCAGAGAGTGGCGTCCGTTGTGAATTGTTGGTTCCTCGATCGAGACACGAGAGACCGGAACGTCAGTTGATTTCTGACTTGGCGTAGACATGCATTGGTCCTCCATGAGGTTCACTTGGAATTTAGTTGGATAAAGTTGGGTTCACTTGGAATTTAGCTTGATAAAGTTGGTGTGTGCTGTAGCAGCTTGCACCGAGGAGGACTAGCTAGGCCGCATGGGAAATGCCTAGACGGGACTCGTGGTCCATAGCCAGAACGAACAAAAATCATCTGGCAATCCTGTCAATTACCCTCTGGACCTGTGCGATGCTTCCGTATATTCTCAAAAATCATCTTTCGATTTAATCTTGTCAATTACCCTCCGGAGTACTAAATTTTACACGAAATTAACACGGGTGGTTAATTAGCTCGGACCCAGTGATGTTCGTTGGGTGTGGGCATGGCGTTCACGTGACTCGAGCCAGAAGCCATAAACGATGAACAGATTTTTCTTCCATCGGTGATGAAGACTGGCCGGTAGAGCCACTGTGGCGATCAGTACTGAAACGACTCGCCAATGCCCAATAGCCTTGCTGCAGGCCACTGCCGCAACTGTCCAGTGTGGAACGGTACAACGGGACGACGAGCCCCTGCGCCGCGCTGACACAGCCTGGCTCACTTTGGCAAAGGCCCCAGTTGTGGAACGGCACAATGCAGGCCTCTGCTCCGTCTTTCAACGCCAAAAAGGACGCGCCTTTGCCGTTCTCTGGATTTCACACATCACGCCTTTTACCGGTTCACTTTAGCCGCTTTGGCTGTTGCCTGCCTGCGTACTTCTTCAGCTGCTGCTGCTGCTGGCTGTGAGGTGCGAGAGAATCCTATGGCGGACATGATGATGGATGGCCCCCAGTGCCCAGCGAGACGATGCCATCATGTCTTTTGTTACAGTTTTTGTTACCCGTGCTTTGCTGTTACTTCAAAGGACCCTGTACATGTTTAGCTTTCATCTGGATTATGCTAATATGCTTCGTGTTCAGCTTATTAAAGTAGACAATTCACTTTCAGTTATCTGAGTAACAGTTTTTCTATATGCTGTGGATGGATACTGACGTTGTTCGGTGCTGCTCATGTCATGCGCGGTGCAGATGAAGGAGTTCTACGAGCCACGGAAGAGCGGCCGCGTGGTGACGGTGTCCGTGGTGGGGAAGCAGGTCCCTCTCTACGGCGCGGGCGCGAGCCTTCACAGCAAGCCCAACAACGGCCGCCTCGGCCCGGCGGTGGTACCCGTCAGGCTCGCCTTCACGCTGCGCGCGCGCGCCCACATCCTCGGCCTCCTCGTCAAGTCCAAGTTCTACCGCCGCGTCCACTGCCGCCTCAACATCCACGAGGCGCGTCTCGGGAAGCCCGTGCGCCGCGTCGCCGCCGACTGCGAGTACCACGACGGGAGGTGACGGCGATCCGTCGTCCTGCGGTCGGCAGGCCGGATTAGCTAGTCGTACTGGTTGGTATTGGGCGGCAAGGTCTGAACTGGGACCTCTGTGAGATGAACTGAAGATTATAGTAGCTTGAGACTGTAGTGTTCGTGGCATGGAAACGAACCATTCTGATGTAAACTGGTACATTGACGAATTCTGGGGGAACATGGATAAATGCTAATAGTACTGCTATAGTTTCTTCTGATGAACTAAGGATATGAACTGGAAAATGCTAGCACTGACTTCTAAACATTGGTTCATCCCCAATCTAAAGCAGCCATAAGCAAAAGATGTACTGTATTTTTGTACAAGGAGCTAGTTTACAACACGACTGAACTAGCTGGACGGCACGGCTGTTGTCGCTGGTCAGCACTCTGCAACGTTTCCGGGACGAATAAAAAGTCTAGTTGCAGAGGATAATTCCTTTGTTGTTCTGAAACCATGCAAATGCAAACTAGGCCTTGTTTCTCCAAGGAAGGCTTCTATACTTCGCTTTTGCATCAACGCGTATACGTTCGTTTCATCCCGTCGCTTTCAGTCTATATACCTGGACGCTAATTATACCTGTACATCGTATATATTTGTCACCGGTTGTTTGTGATGAATAGTGCTCGACTTCATAACTTGTTACATGCACTAGATTGCCCTCCACGCATCCTCAAACTAATGATAAACGAAATGAGCTGCAAAATATATCAAACTTTCAGCACTGCATGTTATAATTTTTATCGAACAAAACATATGAAAAATACTCCACTAAAGACTTACGGTGCAAAAGCCAGCACACATAATGCTGAAACCTTTGAAGTCGAAGGGCTCTGTTTCTGAGAGGAACCATGCTGGCACAAGAAAGCAAGATAAGACCTTTTTGCCAATTACAACTTGGTAAAAGAAATACTTTGTGTGCTTCTATGGATAAGATATGGCGCTTGCGCGCGTACCTGTCAATGGAGTAAAGATGATGGGGCCTAATATGCTAGCAAAAGAGCTAATTCCAGATATACACCCTTGAGCAATTCCCTAACAGATGAAACGTAGCTGTGTCAATTTCTCAGCTGTCAGGTATTCCAGATGAACATAGGAAATTTGCTGCTTTCAGAACTGAAGTTACCTGCTCGCTTGATCCGACATTTTTCGAGACGTTGCTTCTTATCTATAAAAAAAAATTAGAAATTTCATCAAGATCGTTTGCAATCTTAAACAAGGAAATGCGAATGAAATGGTCAGAAAACGATGGCTTACAGATGGGTGAACAAAAGCACTCAAAATTACAAATGCAGCAGCAAAATAGGGTACCTGAAAGATGATTTAGAAATAGGTGAGGAAGAGGAGAGATTGGGACATGAAACAAAATGTCATCAACTAACTGATTGCCTACAGAAGAGGGAGAGAGAGTACCCAGTATGACCATGCGATGCCGTATAAGAAAACCTGCAATTTTTTATAATTTCTTAAGCCCTAAACAATCATTGAAAGCTGCTTATTAAGGATGAAATAATGGTTACGGTGCAAAGAAATTACATGAGTACATCCTCCTAGTATCCCAACAATAAGAAGCATCTCTTCACCCAATAGTGGAGCCAAGATAGGCATTACTGTAAGCTGCACAGATGATCATAACTCTGAAAACTGTCAACTGTATCTCAATAAATGGGACTAGCATTCTTGAAATTTTAGTTCAACACTATAGTTTTGACGTCTCTAAAAATCAAGTACGCCATTTTACTACTATCACACAATAGCTCTTTTATAAGTGTTGGTACCTGTGATAGCATTCCAGCAGCACCGGCAATTAGAAGTAGATTAGCAAACTCATCTTTGCTGTATCCAAACTGTGCCTTGAGGTAGTACTGCAAATGAGTCGACAATCGATTAGCACATAACAAATATATAAAAAAAAGTGGCTATAACTGAGGACGGTAATTTCGCGAAGTACATGTAAGGAACTAAGTTAAAACAAGAAAATACAGCACACACAAACAAGCAGGCCAGAAAACCAGGTTTTGTAGGCATCTTGAATGCTAAGAACTCTTTAATATTCTGAGGCTACAAACAAATCAGAAACATGATGGAAAGGGCCGAGTTGAGTTTTGACCCAAAAGGGTCAAGTTTAGTTTAACATGCGTCAGGTTAACCCACGAAATATCAGATTATCAGTGGGAAATTGCTTTTGAAAGATCTATATGGCAGCAGAGAGGGAAATAGATACCAGCAATGCAGTCTGAAGGCCATGTTCACCTAGACTGTAAAAGAAAGTGATCGTTGCTGCCCCAGACATGGCCACACTGCACGGAGCAAGCAGTAACCATCATCAGCAAATTATTTAGAAATTCAAAATGATGTACAAATAAAAGTTCAGTAAGAATGATACTGTGAAGAGCACTATCAGTCTATAACTAAATGATTTCACCTGCTAGTGAGAAGCGCGGCCATGTCTCGAAGCGACGGCAGCCCGCCCTTGCGTGGTGGCAACCTCGGCGAGAGCTCTTCATCAGAGGATGAAGCGGACGATGAGGTGGAAGAGGAATCTTGGAGAAGCGGATCGCAGGCTTCGTCACCGCAGAAGGAGGCACCGTTAGAATCGGGAAGGAAAACTCTGAGGTAGAGCGCGGCCGCTGCAGCGACGGCAGCGGCGACCTTGAAGGTGGAGGAGGTCGGGAGGAAGCGCGCTGTAAGCGTGCCCGAGACGAACCCGGCCGTCGACACGCCGGAGAGGAGCCCGAAAGCCGCCGCGCGCCGCCTGGGGCCCACGTGGTCAGCCTGCGTCCACAAACTTGACCTGGTCAAGAAGGACTCGCGGTCGGGAGTTGAGAGAATCTGGATCGTCCTCTGTTCGACTGACAGTGGGTCCTACAACTACGGTATCAGTTTTTCTTTGATGAATCTTTCTTCCTTCTCCTTATCTTTTGCTTTGTTCCTTGTTTTACGTTTACGTTTGTTGGCCCGCTCGCAACCTTTTCTTTTCTTGATGACATGGACTGTTGTCGCAACTTTGTGCTGTAACGATCATGATACGTCATGCGTACATTTCTTTCAGCGGAGTTGCAGAGGTTTTTACCACGTAGGCGAGGCAGAGGCATTGCACGCTGCCCTCGCAGAACATCCCGGCGATGATCTTCGCCACGTAGTACACGTAGAAGTACACCGCCGTGCGGTTGCAGGCCAAAACAACTGTGGAAAAAAACAGGGAACCGTCCCCGAGATCTGATGAGCAATTCACTTATCTTCATGAGAAAACCAATGCAAACCATGCCGCAAAAGGTTCACTTACACAGCGGCACAATGGCCACGGTCACCGGCAGCGACATGAGCGCCTTCCGGCCGTACCTGTCCGACAGATTTCCGACGACGGGAGTCACCACGAGCGCTCCCAACCCAGTGACCTGCGTACCGGAATCCAGCGTAAACCCACGCAAATGTAGTGAAACACGCGAATTACGATGGTCACTTACGGCGTTCTGGAAGCCGCTGAGGTAGATGGCGATGGAGCACTCGTCGCGGCCGGGGCAGACAGCTTCCATGGTGACGTCGGTGATCGCCGGGATCACCATGAAAGAGGAGAAGGTGAAGAGGAAGGAGACCACGAACAGATGCCCCAGCCCAGCGAAGTCACCCATGGCCAGTGCCTTGTGCTTGTCCCGTTTGCTGTCTCAGTGACGCTTTGATCAATTATATTCCACGACTTGCGGAAATGCTGATCCGTTCCGGTCTCTTATATCCCGCGCAGGTCTCACCCCGCGACAAAGCGATTGCAATGCTTCCAAGTAAGGCCCCCTTTGGATTGCGGGATTTTTTCCTATTCCTGCGTTTTTCCTGTGAACAGTCAACTGATTCCTGTGAAATTCCTGTACAATTCCTGTGAAAATCCTGCGTTCCAAATGGGGCCTAAGAGAAGGGAGCTCGCGTCAACAATTCACCCTTTGCTTACGGTGGTTGGTCTCCTGATTCCACTAGAGTCCGCCAGTAAAAGTGACCTGACCCTCTCCTCTGCTTGCCAAGTTCGTGGCACTGTGCCTGAATAAGCTGAACAACTTTCTAACCGCGCGCGCCTCTGTCGTGTTACAGCGTTGTCACTGAAGCATTCGGCGTCGCGACGTTTGCATGCCACGATTGCGACCGCCGGGAGAGAGGGGAACGGAGTTCCGGGGTTCCAGTGGCTTGTACGCATGGGGCATCGACAGGAGCGGTGTGTTTTGGAGTGCACTCCACCCTACTCTCCGCAAGCCCGCGACGCTGATTGGGCGATCCGATCCCGGTGGCTTGCTGCCCTCGAATTCCTGACGGGAATGGAAGGACGCGATGGCGCGGTCTGATGCCGTTCACTGGCCTATGACATTTGTGTTCCTGCTTCGGGGAAAGATGATGAGCTTGTCCTGTTGGCCTGGGCATGCCCTTGGCGCCTTGTGTAGTCGAGATAGTTTGATGCCACGAGCAGGTTGCTTCTTCGGCGGGAGAAGCTGCTTTTGTGGCTTGCTGCCGATCTTGATGTCGCATCGCGTGGAGGCGTAATAATGCTGGCTTCGGATATTATTAGGGGTGGCGATGGTGAGCTGCGATTTTCGTTCGGTTTGTAGCTAGGCGTTGCAGGCTGCAGGGGTGATGATTGGTTGGAGGGAATCTGAAAGTTCCTCACAGGATTGAAGAACAATGATCTGCTCAGGGGCTCCTCTGAACTTTAATACCTTCCGTCTGATGAAGTGCTAGCTTGATGACCTTCGCCTCAGTAAAATTACAGTATTTTTGCTTCAACAGGAATGTTCTTCAGTTTTCCTGGTGCTGAATTTCTCTTATTCTGAGCAGCAGAGTTGTGTGAAATTTCTAAAACTAGGCAAAAGCCCCGCGCGTTGCCGCGGGCACTATTGATATTAGTATACAAAAATTAAGGACATCATTTTAATCTTCCAATGAATAAACACAGTGGCACACATTCATTTTAACTGTGATAGAAACTCATGTAGAAAAGCGCTTACATTCATAAAAGCACCACACACCAGAAGTTTATTAGTATAAGAATCATTCTTAAGGTAACAACATTTACAACTGTTGAGGTAACCAAAACATCCAAGTTCACAATAAGCTGAGGTGTGACTTCTAAAAGGAAGAAACGGCATCTACAATTATGTTAGGCTACCACCTGAATCATACAAAGGTGGTTGTAAGCATATTTACGTATTTAGTTGACACAGATACATAATCCAAAATCATACAGAGGCATTTTTTTCATTGCATCAGTGTACATGAACATAAATATCTATTTTATGGATACAGACTTGCAACTTGATGGGCTAAATTGTTTTTCAGTCTTCAAAGTGATTGTGTGTTCTGCATGGGAATATGTACTCTTGCAAAACAAAGATGACCACGCCGTCAAACATTTGGTTTAAAAACCGTTGGAATCAGTATCCATAAAATAGATAAAATTACTTCGAAACTGCAGGAAAACACTGAACCAATCGGTCTTACTGTATGTATTATGCAAAACCACAGAATATAAATGTGAGACGCAAAGGCAGTATCAAAGCTGCTTTGATCAAGCGTGATATGTACCATTGGAGTAGACAAATTGCCATGCAGAATGGGTGGAACTGACTTGATGGAAATCATCGCCACAGCCGACCAATACTCCATCTAGCATATCATTTGAAGGAAGAAAAATCATTGAAACATTTACTGCAGCGTTGGAATAGAATTACTTAACTCGCATGTTTTCATGTGGTGACCTGTCTTTACAGCAAAGCTCACACATGCTTGCAAATATCCCACAGAAGCAGCTATTATCATTTCTCCAGATTCACATTGTGAAGTCGCAACTGAACGATAGAATATCGAATGGAAAGTATCATCAGCAGCATCAAACTTCTGCTTGCTATTCGTGTATCACAAAAAAAAAAAAAGAGGAGATGGCAGACCTTATTTGTGGGTACCGTTGCACTGCTGGCCAGGCAGCACATCTTGTATCCGGCTTCTGGCAGCTCCATCCTCCACTGCCGTGCATCCAGACTTCCCAAATGGCTCACCACTCAGTACACCAATCGGGGACTGCTTTTTAGGTTGCAAAGCCACCGGTGGCCTCCTCTGAGATTCAAAGCTTCAAAAAATAGTGAAGAAGGACCTCCATCCTGTGGAAAAGGTGCTGAAATCATTACATATAAAATAATAATAATTTTGAGACTCCAAAGGAGCAATGGAACTGATCACATGTAAATATAGTCAAAGTGCAACATCAACAATTTATATGAGCTCACATCATTCATCTGTCCTTTTTCAACTAAAAAATCAATAGTTAAAAGGCAGATACTGGCATTGGTTGTACATACCTTGATGAAACATAAACAAATGAGCCAAAACTTGCCACTGCAATGATCCACAACAGCCTGCCAAAACAGATGGAAAATTATTGCGATCCTAACGTCAATATGATAAGAGGTTGGACACGAAGCAGGAAGAGGGAATTTTATATGATGTAGTAATGTTACCTTTAAGCAAGATTACTAAAAATAACTTTGAGACAACACTGTGAGGAATATTAGCCTATTAGCATAATCAGTTATATTGGTCCTTTCAGAAAAGTAAATAGTACACGATTCTTTTCTGCGGGGCCCAAAAGGCCAAAACAACTACTCTAAAACAAAGGATAGCAAGAGTTGTGATGGTCACCTTAAGAAGCATGAGCTGTAGACGAACGTATAGATTATTTCAGTTTGCATGCTTCCATGCATGGCAGGCGGCTTAACCATTTCTCCAGTCCAAGCAATTTCACCCTGTTTCAACTGAATCCAATTGAAAGAACAAATTAAAAACCCATCGAACAAAAAAGGCTGAATCATAATCGCTATGAAACCATGGACAGTTAAAAGAGCATAAATCAGAGCCAGATCGATTACGGCAGCAGCACACATCTCCAGGCTTGAGAAGGTGAAAGTTCACAAATCGCTGAGGTTCGACGGTGCCTTCTTGATCCTGTTCCTGAACGCTGGCAAGAAGCCAATAACCAAGACCAAAGCTGCATTAGAGACGAAACGACAATGGCGATTATTTGCTGAGTGACCTAGAGAGCACTAAACCCTAATCAACAAATACGAATAGGAGCAGCAGATCAGGCCGGCGGGTGTGAGAAAGAGACATGAGGATACGCCGGATCTGTGACAGGGAGAGGAGACGAAGCGTGGAATCCATCTGATCCGAAGCCCGGCGGCGGTGGCGGCAGCCGATTCGCAGCGCGGCGAAGCAGGGCAGCGGCCTGGCGGGACGCCGGGCAGGAGAGCGTGGCGGCTGCGGGGAGAAGACGACGGGGAATCGGGCTGGGTTGGGGAGGAGACGGGGGATGCGGCTGGAGAAGTGGATAGGGCTCTCGGACGGAACGGCTGAGATGATCACGCGAAGCGAACGGACGGACGGGATCGACGGCGGGGGATGAACAGTAAACAGTAGCGCAACAGTAAAACAGTAGCACGACGGGAGAAACAAAGGATTCTATATGATATGATAAGATTAGCTGGGCTAAGCTAGATGACCGACAGGCAGCCCACTGATGGCCCTTATTCCGAGCACAGTAGGAACTTGGGTTATTTGCAGACTTTAGGTTGAGTGGGTCTGATTGAAATGGGTGCGCTTCTGGGCCGCTAAGATGGGCTTCATATAGCCAGACTGGTCCGTTTAAACTGGAACCGAGCACATTCGCAGGAAACATCCGCATGCATTGCCTGACGAGCAACATACGGAGCAGATCTCACGTTCATTTGTTTGTTTTTTTGCGGACACAATGTATGCTACGTGTCACCTCAAGGATAGTCTGTCGAGCGTTCCCTTAAAATGAACGAACGATGATCATTTTCCTGAAAAAACTGCTAAACTGCGCCGCCATGCACCCGAAATCAGCGTCACCACCGTTATCAATCCAGCACATTCCTGTCACTCCTATTCTAAGAGAAGCAACCTCATCAGCGCCAAATAGATAATTCGACATGTCATATAGATAATCCGGCATAATACTATCCCGCAAAGAAAATTCTTTCTCCACGACCTGAACAGCAGAGAGGTGAGAATATTCGTCGGAGGAATGAACGCGTTGTCCAGCTCATCGAGCTGTAGCCGGCCACCGGCCGGGGCTCCTGTGAGCCGTGACGGGTCACCCACGCAGAGGGCACCGGCCATCACCTAATGCAAGCGCGCGAGAGCAGCGGACATGTGAATAGTGATCGATAAATCCTTAACCCCACTAGCCGTGTGGGCATGATTGCAAGAGGTTGAAGTCGGTGTGGTACGTGCTTTACAGTCTCCATGTGTCCTGCTACGTACTGACCGCACTGTGTATCGTCTTTATGTCCCTTCACTTCAGATCTTAGAAATGAGGCATGACATCGAAATGGCAGGAGAGACCAAACACGCACGGATCGGAGTCACGGATGGGTTCAGTTTAATCCAACCACGTGAGTCACTACCGACTGATCGATTAGTAAAAAGAAAAACCATGTTAATTTTCAACAGCACCATACGTACACACGTACCAGCTCGTACGACAACGACACGTTGGTGGCTAGCAAGACTCCAAAACGCATTTGTCAGAAATTAAACCAAGTAGTTACATTTATTAACACCGAACTCTGCTAGATGTATGCCCCGTGCACACATACGACGTTTTCTGCAGAGGCAGGCAGATTTCCGAGAGCCCGTTCTTGACGTCATCCGCCTCCACCTCCTCCTCCGCCTGGGGCGGTGGCGCGGCCGGGGGGGCGCCGCCCCGCGCCACGGCCTCGAAGAGGTAGCAGAGCCACACGCCGAGCACCCCGAGCATGCCGATGGCGAGCGACGCCACGGCCAGCGACAGCGCCCACACCTGCGCCATCTTCCTCGCTAGCTCGGTTCTTCCCGTTAGTTTATCTCAAAAAAAAAAAAACAAGCCTCTCTGTCGATCAATAGTTTCAGTCTCAGGAGACAGCCAGACAAACCCCGGTAGCAACATTAATTACCCACTCGTACGTGTCTTACAGTGAACGAGACGAGCGTAGCAACAAGATTAATACTGTGCGTATCGTGCCACAGCACCTAAGCACGTTCAGATCTGTACGTGTACTTCCTAGATCAAGTATGACCACTAAAAATGAAACCACACAGCTCTTTTTTTCTTTTCTTTTTTTGAGTTGAAACCACACAGCTCTGGTAAAAGCTGTACCTCCATTTGCATGCATGAGGAGATGAGCCAAAAGCCCATTTTTCTGCTCACGCGACGACACATAAGTCCACTTGTAAAGCTGATGCATGGCCACGGGAAATCCAGATCGAACCTGCAGGGACGCACTGGGCCCACCCATGCATGTAGGGTTTGACACACTGCAAGTACCATTTACATCTGTATCAGCAATTTTAAAACAACCGAACTAACTAATCCCGTGGAAAAAAAAGATTCCACCTGTTGCGTCCCTTTCCAATCTTTACATAGACAGGCGCCTCTTAGCTGTCTCACTCGTAAACCTCTGTATATAAAAGCCCTAGCTTCGGACACGCACAAGCGTTATATATTCGCGTTGGTCTCTAGCTACTGCCGTTCCAACAACTGGAGCGAAACAAGGAAAGGTGGGAGCAGCTTAGCTGACACAAGGAGAGGGTTGCAAGAGAAGCATCACATCAGATCAGATCAGATCCGAGATGGAGTTGGAGGCTGCCGTGCCGGTGCCGAGAAGGGACGGCCGGAAGAAGCTGGTAAGATGCCCGCGGCTGCAGCTGGACACCAAGACGGTCTCGGCGATCCAGCAATCCACGGGGGAGACCATCGTCGACGCCGAAGCCGCCGGCGAAGGCGGCGGGATGCGCGTGAAGATCGTGCTCAGCAAGCAACAGCTGAAGCAGATGGCGCGGCCGTCGCCGGAGGCGGCTCCTTCGCGCTGCCGCCGGCGCTGGAGCAGCTGGTCAGCGTGCTCAAGCGGCAGCACGCCAAGAAGCAGGCTGCGGCGGCGGTGGCCGAGGTGGCTGTCGCAAGGCGCCGGGGGCGGTGGTCGCCGGCGTTGCAGAGCATCCCGGAGGAATGCTTCAGTTAGATAGCCTGCTTGCTACGCTTCCGTACGTTGCGTAGCAGTATCCTATTGTTTGCATGTATAGACTTTTCTCCTGATTTTCGGCTGCTTTTTCCTGGGTCGCGACCAGCCGATTTGATTTGAGTGGGCCAAAATGAGCGCCCAATGGTCGCGTCGCAACTTTGAAATGTCACATATTTTTAATCTGGCATTTGGATCGATCGTCCAACAAATAATTTTCCTCTGTTTCCGAGATCGATGTACATATCTGGTTCAATCAATCAATAAGACAATGAGCAGAGGAAAAGAGCCAAAGCAGCGTGTCAAGTCCTTTTCCTTGCCGTCAAGTTGGTGTCCTCCTGCTCCATGTGGTTAGCTCTACGTGTTGCAGCTAAAGCAGATAAAGCAGTGTTGCTGCAGTGAAATGGCCAACTGGGCGCCAGCCCGGCCCTAAGATTCCTCTTAGTTCTAGTACGACAAGATCCACGCAAAGAGGTGAGGGTTACAGTTACGGTTTATGCCTTGCCCAAGGGGAGCCGTCGTACACCACAATGGCCATTTTAGTGGCCTGAGGATCTATCATTTGCCGACGTCCATTAGTCTCGTGTGCAGAGTCGATCGAACTATTGCTTGCCTTCGTTCCGTGCATCTGATGCCGATCAACAATGACCACCGGGGCGATGTTGAAGTGAGAAACGAGGTTGTCTCTCACAGCAATTGACCGTGTATAATAGAAGGTGATGCAGGACGTGGTTAAGCTGCTTATATAAAGTGTTTTAATTTACAAAGAAACAAAGGGCGTGCTGACGGCAGTAGGAGATTGGTTCAGACATGTATGGTTGATCACCGTCAGTTTCGTCAGCAGGGTTCATACTCTTCAAACTCTTCAAGCATTTGGAGCACAGCGTGATCCTGCCAAGTGCCAAGGGTGCGTTCTTCACCTTAATGTGGATTATTAAAAAGAAGCGGTCTATTTACCTGTTCTGATAGCCGTATGAACTGTTTTCCTTCCTTATAGTAACGTACTCCTGCTCTGCTACTCAGCCAGCTCGTATCAATCCAGTGACGTCCCGGAGCTAGCTGCCACGCCCTTGCGTATGCAGTTACGCTGAAAGGGCCGGGCTTACGCTGAAACGGCGAGAGGCCCAGGCTTACGTACATACTGCAACGGTGCTACGGGCCTCCGCGATCGAATATCGCACGCATTCCATCCGATTCATTGACGGACTGAAACACAGTTCACCGATCGCAGTTCCGGAAAGACCAACGTCCTCAAACTCCAAGCGGAATCGAATCGTAGTCGTATTTCCTGTTACGCACCAAAAATTCCAGCAAGCAATCAAATAAACTCTGACCGCCGCGCGTCGACCCCCAGCTAGGCAGCCGTCACGATCAGACCACCGCCGAGGTGCGGGATTCAGTTACCAGTTATTCCGCCACGCACCCACTCCGCCACTCGTCCCGGCGGGCGGCCGGCAACCTGCGCCGCGGCGCCGCGCCAACAAAAAGACGCAAAAAAACGCCCTGATAAACCAGCGAAAATCCGGTCTCGCTCCACGCGCGCGCTCGGCTCGATCCCCGGCCCCGCCGGAGCGCGGGCTCGGCCACCAACGGTCCGTGCACATGGCGTGGCGTGGCGATGCCGTTCCCCACCTCATCGTTGCGTAGGCGAACTCCACCGCGCGCGCGCGCCACCGATCGAGCCCAGAAGTTCGCGGTGAGCCCAGAAGTTCGCGCGCCAGCAGCAGCCGCGCAAGCACAAGGCGCAACTCGACGAAACGACAGCCGTGTTGGTGCCGATGACGCGCGCGCGGACAAACGCGCAGCAGCACCGCGCCGCGCCGCGCCGCTGTGCCGATCGATCGATCGCACGGGGCCAACCTAGCCGGCTGCTAGGCCCGCGCGCATGCGCATGTGACGAGTCTGACGACCTACCTGAAAACGACCGCGCGTGCCCGTGCCTCGGCCTCGATCGAGAGAGCCCGAAATCCCCTTGTCGCCAGCGAGCGGAGGGAGGAGAGGAGACGCGCAGCGCGACACGCAACGACCTCGCAGGCGCACACGTCTCGTAGGGAGGGGACGCACGCGTCCGAGCTAGGCCGTGCGTTGCAGCATGGCGCCCTGTGATCCCTGTGATCCCGTACGATGAGCCTGGGCCACGGCCGGCATTGGTTGATTCGGACCGCCGGAGCAAGATCATGCGGCTGGGACGGGGAATGAACGAACGGTCCATTCGCCCGTGCACAGACCGGGGGCCCAGGTCAGGTCACCGCCATGTCTGCTAGCACAAGCTGTGGTGTGGTGTACTGGATGTGGATGCTTGCTAGCGCGTCCAGCTTATCCGAAAATAATTTGTTCCGTCGTCGATTGGGAGGGGCTGGCGGTTGGGACCCGCCAAAATGTTGAGCCTTGGTAGCTTCCGCACGTCATGCTAGCATCACTCGTGCGTCACTGCATTTCCTCGTTTTTTTATTGTTCGGGTTCCATGTTTAATTATGCGTGGCGCTGGGCCCCATGGATCTTGGAGTGCATGTTACCTGTCAAAACAAATGTTTTTTGTGCAAATATCTAAGAAGTGTGGTGTGGTGAGCACCCTACGTACGCCTCTGTTTTGTTGTGCCAAGGTTGATCACATTTCACTTGTCTAGGTAGGTTACTTGGTGAATAAGAGTTGTGTTGGTCAACCTAGAGTTCGGCTGTTAAATTAACCGATTATCACACTCTTCGTTCGTTGGAAAGTAGCTTTGCTGTTGCTCTAAACCTCAGTTACTCTCGTGTATCTGCTTCACAAAAGGGATGCAAGAGAACGAAACAATTGAATAAAGGGAGGCATATCGAAATGGGAAAGAGAAAGGCCGGGCGACAGTCGAATCAACGCTGATCGGCTCATCAGATACCGCTCAATCGGAGGCTCACTAACCGGTGGTCCATCTGATGGATTCCATCATATAGTATCAAAAACAGTTGTTAACGCAAATCATGGATCGTAGAGGCCTGCATTGCAACAACAGACTAACCTCTTCCACGTAACGCTGGCCTGAAAAGGGGCGCCCTTCACATGCGTTTTGTCCGTAGTGTGTACACCTCACCTAGTTACCTGCATGGATTCCGGCCGCAAGCAAACAAGAGAGCAGCTGCCGATCGAGGTGCTGCTTCTCGCTACGAACGAGTGAGCTAGTAGAAGTAGTACAAAACTACGAATCCAATTACTACGGTTCCCGCGGCGCACAGTGCATGAACTGCAGGGGACCTTCCTTGAAGCAACCTCAACGTGCCTGCAGCTTAGCGAATTAAGACCCAAACCATCTGTCAAAGTGTCAATGGCGCGTGTATTTTTCTCTTGATATAATTAGGTTCCTAATTTAAGCATCCGTGTGGGTCGCTAAACATTTTTGCGGCTGTCATGTGGGGGCCGTTGTGATGGCGACACGCTGCGCGGCACGCGACATACAGCGCAGGATCTAGCTTTGTCCATGTGAAGAAAGAAAGCTAGGCGCGAGAGAATATGATATCCGCAGGCTCCAAGGCAGGCATTGCTTTGTTTATGGCTGGCAGGTTTCAATTTTTTGCAATGGTTTGCATTGCACCCAAAGAAACGGTTGCTAGCTGCTAGGAGCTGCCAATCCATGGCAACGCCCCATGTTACCTCTCCCTCCAAACAGGGCAGCCATGCGTTGTACCCTGCCACAGAACCAGATCGGTCGATGACCCCCTGGAGAAGCTAAAGACTGCGTCCGTTGACAAGTTATCAGTTAGTTATAATCATTAGCAGAGAAGCTAGAAACGTAAACGCAGAAGGTGGACACGTCTTCATAATTCGTTTCATATGCTGGATGCAGGGGTTAACTTGTTGGACCATGATTGATGCATCGCTCGCTGCAACTCGGTTACTCAACGCCGATATCTTTGTGTTGCGATCTTGTTTGTTTTACATCCACTAGCGTGCAGAAAAGAAGAAGGATCGTTCGGCTCGACCGAATCGGGGAGGCTATAGGCTACTCCGGCTTTCAGGCTTGGACCCGTGTTTGCCTGCATTATTGCGGGAAAATTCTCGGCTCCGCGTTGCAATTGCAATCATAGGGGTTGGTTCACCGTCCGCGTTGATAGTTTGATCCGCTGCTAACCAAGTGCTGGTTGTGGTTTATTAGTAGTCCTTGGTCTTCAGTGGAAACGTTGTTTTAGTAATTGGCGGTTGTGATTTGGAGAAATTTCTAATATATGCTGCTGGTGGTTAAATGACGGTTATGAGGCATATATTAGTAGCTTGACGTGCCGCTTTGTTGGAGTTTAAAAGTTCAGGATCGATGTGGTTCGAATTGTTCTCTCTGTACAACTAGGTATCATGATATTTCTGGATTCGTCGATCATCATCGAGTCCACACGCAATGCAGGGTTTGGGAGTTCGGAGCCCTGAAAGGGACACTTGCAAGATCTGAAAAATTACGAAATTTGCACGAACCCACTAGCATATTTCAGACACGGTCAGCACCATATCAAGATCATTGTACTTTTGCGGCAGCCTCTGCATTTGGGGTCGATGATGCGATCATACTACTGACACATGTATGCATGTATATACCGGACAAATTAACCCCGTCCTGCTGAATCTGTGGTATCGATTTTTAGCAAATGCTGAAATAGTAAGGGGAGCAAGGACGGGAGTGGCAGCAACTAGCGAACGATCGATGTCTATGTCAAATACGCCATCCTAACCGAATGTACGTAGACTCCACGAGTCATCGAGGTCTCCCTTGTGACAACACGTTACTTGCAAGGGTCTCAGCCATGAATGATCTCCTCCTCAACCCGGGAGAGGGACAGCCATGTGAGGCGCCCATATCTTTATTCAACTCCCATCTCAATTAGTCCCTGTCTCATGATTGTTTATCAGTCTTAAAAAAGCTACCTCTTTTTATAATTTTGTTACTACCACTAGTGAAATTAGTATTCTGATGAGAGAGCTCATGACACAGGACAATGGTGGTGGTAAGGTCAGGGTCGACGTAAGGCCGGTCACCAGCGGGGCCCACACGTCAGTGACGAGGGTGGCGCGTATTGGAGACAGTTGTGGCTGCGCTCACCAAAAGGCCAGGCATAGCCTGAGCCCCGCGGCGAGTATATAAGCATGTTGGTATGGGTGTCACATTACTCGGCTGCCCACACACACATCCATTGATTCACTTTGCCTTCGCTTTAGCCTTTCTGCTGTAACTTGCAAGGAACGTCGAGGCAGCAGGAGGAGGAGGAGGGCGTACATTCACAGGCCCGTCGCCTGCCGGAGGAGCCCCGTCGCTCGCGCGGTACGGCCAGGGAGGAGATGGCGTCCAGGTGCTTCTTCCCCAGGGAGGCGCGGCAGCAGGCCAAGGCGGCGGCGGAGGCCCTCGAGCAGCTTCACAACGGCGGCCGCGTCCTGTCCCGGGAGGAGGTCGGCGGCGCGGTGCGCGTCAAGATCGTGGTCAGCAAGCGCGAGCTGAAGCAGATGGTCGCGGCTCTCGGCGACGGCGCCGGCGCCGGCGCGGTGGCGGCCGCGGCGGCCGGCGAGCGGCACCGGCAGCGCGCGGCGGGCGCGGGAGGGCCGAGCGCCGCCGAGCAGAGGCTGCAGTCGCTGCGGCGGCGCAGCATGCGGCGGCAGGCGGCCGAGGCGGCGCGGCGGATGCAGGGGGAGTGGGAGCCCGGGCTGCAGAGCATCCCCGAGGAGGTTTACTAAATGCGCCATTAACAAGTAGATCGCGGCGTTAATGGTTAATCGCCAGACTAATTACGGGTTGGGTTTTGATCACTGCCTGCTACTACTACTAAGCTCTAGATGTATGTGCTGTACAGCGCTGTTTTGTTCTGAACCCTGTCGGTCAGGGTTCATTGGCTGGTTACTTGATTCCTCCGTGAGTTTTGTGCATTTTTTCCTGTGAATTTTTTGATCTGAGCAAAAAAGGAGGAACGAGATGTGTTTGGAGTAACCAGAATGCAAGTGCTGAATCGATCTCAATTTTGGCACCTCTCACCTGTGTTGATGAACCTGATGCCATGAGACAATTCAGTGAGCAGCTGCCTGCCTGAATGTCTTTTTTCTTTCCGGCAGTAAAATTTCGATGTACCACTGTGATCCCGTGAATGCTTGGTAAATCGTGAACTCAGCCCGTGTATGTACTTTTTACTGCTGTGACCTTTGTTTTATGTTCTGTTCTCTAACCACGCCTTTTGGTTGAGCATGGAGCATAATCAAAAGTATCAGCAGTGGTTAGGAACCGAGCAAATGAGAACCGGTGCCAAGATTCCCATTGCACATGGCCAGATGGCTGTTGAATTAAAGAAACGATGGTCTCTTGTTGTTTCTGTTATCCACTAGTTGGCTACCGCTAGCTTGCCATGTTGTGGTTGCTGTTGCCGCTGTACGGGCCCTCCTTTTCTCAGAATTATTCCTGAGTTTTTGAAATAAAAAAGTAAGTCGAGCGCATACATAGGAGTAACCTATTTAATTTTAGTGTAAGTTTTTACAACGAAGCAGACTGCTTTCGGTGTCATGCTTATGTGGAGTTTCAAGCAGACAAAAGGGAAAAGTTACCTGAAACTAGGAAAAGTTTTGTAGTCTCATGAGGTTTAGACTTTGATGTACCAAAAAGGCTTTATGATTAATACCTTTTTGTGTGGAAATAATGTATGCATCATCCACTTAGCATCTCATCCCTTGGAAAAACACATTTATGATTGACACAGGCAAAACTTTCTCGACTACACATTTGGCCGGACCTATGAAATTAGGCACCGGAACATGCCCAATCGTGACCCCAACAATAGATTGATGGAATGATTGTGAAATTGTGACAATCCTCAATAATGGCCAAGTCTGAACCTCTAACCAGCCCGCTTTCAATCTTTGATAGTAGCATTAGGCCAGACCACCATCATCTGATCACCTCCATGAACCACCGTTCTGTCTGCCAAGTTCAGAGCGAAGATCTAGCAGCATTTATGGAATTTTTTTTTAAAATAATAGTATTTTAATAGAAAATTGCAAAATTGGGGTCCGTTTTGCAAAAATTGCAGAAATGGGTACCTGTCGGTAACTGGAAGACCGACAGGAAGGCTATCGGTAACTGGAGGACCGACAGGCAGGGTATCGGTAACTGGAAGACCGACATGTCGTCCACGTAAGCAGTCGGAGGCAGGGAGCCGTCCACGTAGGACCTGTCGGTCATCCGCGACCCGACAGGGCCCTATCGGTCATCCGCGACCCGACAGGGCCCTATCGGTCAGCCGCGACCCGACAGGCACCTATCGGTCGTCCAGCGACCGATAGGCCCTGCCTTATCCACCCGCGCCCGCGCCCTGCTCTCTCTCTCGCGCCCGCGCCTTATCCACCCGCGTCGGCGAGAGAGAGAGCGAGGGCGGCGGGGCGAGCCGAGCAGCGGAGGGAGCAGGGCGGCGGGGCTGGTGGCGGCGGGGCTGGTGGCGGTGGGCCCCTTGGCCTGTGCTGCGGCGTCGGTGGAGGCCGCCTCGGGCGGCACTCGCGCAGGTGAGTTTTTTTTTTTTATTTGTTTAGTCTATCAATGGTAGCATTAGTGTAGTGTGTAGGGATTAGAATATTAGTGTAGTGGTTAGTGTAGAGAATAGAATATTAGTGTACAGATTAGTGTAGGGATTAGACTATATTGTTTAAGGACTATTAGTTTATAGGAGATGCGTTAGTAAATAAGATTAGACTAGTATTGTGTTCATAGATTTAGTTAAAAATAATGGTATGTAGTAGTAGTAGAACGTCATATTTGATGGGCATTTTATTTATCATGCCGTTCGTTAAGTTTGTCAAAAAAATATTAACGCATGATTATATTTAAGAAAAATAGTAGGTGTAATAATACTGATATATAAAGATAAATTTATTTAAGAAAAATATATGATCTCCATAGTAATTAATTTGTTTTTAGCAGGATGTCCAGTGTAGTGAGTTTCCGAGTTTTTTACGGAGAAGGTCAAATTGAGCATCGTGACTATAGGGTAGATTTGAGTAATTTTCAGTATGTGGATAGTGTTTTGAATGATCCGGTAGAGATGCAGCGAGGCGAAGTGTATGGCTGGTTACATAGTCTGTTGAATGTGAATCCTTTAGAGTATCGGTTTGTAGTGAGAGCTATGATTCCTCGAAAGCGTGAAGGCTCATGGAAATGGGAACTTGTGGAGGTGAGAAGCACTAAACATTGGAAGCAATTTGTGACGATGGGATTGCAACGGCATTTTGCTCACTTGTTGCTGGTGCAATGTAATCTGACAACGACCCGTCTGGAGGAGGAGGTTGATGACAATGTCGTAAATACAGAGGAAGATGAAGTCGTGGGACAAATTGTTCATGCGGAGCAATATGTTGGTGACGAGCCGAGTCATGTTGGTGCGGAGCCAAGTCAAGTTACTGCAAATCCTGTGGTTCATCCAACCACTGAGGATAGGTTGCCAATAAATGTTGGCACACTAGAAGCAGATTCGGGAGAGGTCAATGAGGCAATTGTTGATGAAATGGACAGGGATGATGACGAGTTTCGTACCTTCGTTGATGGAACAGCTGGTCAGGGATGGGGCATGGGATATGAAGAGCCGCAGGACTGGATAAATATGGAGAACTTAGCTGTTAATGATGGGCACAATTCATGTTGGGAGTATGATGCTATAGAGGTCCGTCAAGGGCAGATGTTTCCTGATAAGATATCTTTTCAGCATGCCGTAAAGAGGTGGGCGTTCTCAGAGAAGAAGGAGTTCACGGTGGTCATTTCAAACCCGAGGACATATGACGTCAAGTGCACGGCTCCGGGTTGCGCATGGAGGGTTCACGGATATCTGCCGAAAGCTGAGACGTCATTTGTGGCGTCTATCGTGGTAGGCCATTCGTGTTCATTGGATAGGACTCTTCTGAAACACAAGAACATGACTACACAGTTTGTAGCTGAGTACATGTATCCTGAGATTGTGCAGAAGACCGGTATGTCTCCTTTTGCTATAATGCATGCCATAGAGAATCGATTAGGCTATGAGATCAGCTATGATATGGCATGGAGAGCGAAACAAAAAGCCTTAGAAAGAAGGTTCGGGACATACGAGGACTCGTACCACAACCTACCTGGCCTGCTTGAGCTTATGCAAGCTAGGAATATAGGAACTGTGGTTGCGGTGGACGATTTTGAAAATACAAATGGGGACAGGGTCCTACGCCGTGCATTTTGGTCATTTGGTTGTATGATACAAGCATTTATGCATTGTCGACCTGTTCTTGCTGTGGACGGCACTTTCTTGACTGGTAAGTACAAGGGGCAGATCCTCACCGCTATTGGAGTGGATGGAGAGAATCAGATTGTGCCAATTGCTTTTGCATTTGTGGAGAGTGAGAATACAGAGAGTTGGTTGTGGTTTTTGAGGTGGGTGAAGCGAGCGGTTGTTATGCAGAGACCTAATGTCTGCATCTTACATGATCGCCATGCGGGATTATTGTCAGCAATTGATACATTGCAGACAGACTATAATGATCAGGAATTTTGGCCCGATCTGCATAGTCGATGGTGTATGAGGCATCTGGGGGCAAACTTCTACAGGCAGTTTAAGAGCAAACGACTTATGGATATGTTCAAGAAGCTGTGCAAACAGAATCGAAGGAGCAAATTTGACATATTATGGGGCGAGCTGGACAAGCTCACTGGCAACCACATGGACGAGGTTAAAAAGAAACCTCCTATGCCACGTGACGAGGAGCCAAAGGGGTTAGATCCTTTGCCTAATGAACCGCAGGACAAAATTAGGCGCAGGAGGGGTGGACGAAGGGTGAAGTGCTTCTCAGATTGGATCAAGGATGAGCCGATGGAGAAATGGGCATTGATAGCAGATACGGATGGATCCCGCTATGACATTATGACCACTAATGGGGCAGAAGTTTATAATTGGGCATTGAAAGGGACTCGGTGCTTGCCTTTAGTGGGGATTCTGGAGGGTATAACTCGTGGGATACAAACATACCTGCAAGATCGCTATGCAAAAGCAGTTTTGCATGTTGCGAACCCACAAGTGATGTTCAGTGCTAAGATCACCGATTACATCAAAGAAAAGAGTGCGAAGGGGCAGATGCACATGGTTAGGAGAACAGGTAATAGGGATTTCGTCTTCGAAGTCTCGTTGCGGGGAAAGAGCGGACTTGGGATTGGTCGATCCGAAGTGACGATGGAATGCAGATTGTGGCCGCAGTTGAACAAATGCGAGTGCAGTTGCAATAAGCCAAAGCTAATGCATTTGCCTTGCTCACATGTATTCACTGGATGTGCCAAGGCAAAGATTGATCCTCATCACTTCGTATCACCATACTACCTCAAGGAAGCTGTGATGGCTACATGGCAGGGTGAGGTACTGGGGTGGCGGGCTGTGGCTGATTTCACAAAGCCACCAGAGGGAGAACGTAGTTGGATTCCAGATCCTGACAAAAAGGTTAAAATTAAAGGTCGCAGAAAGGTTAGGCGTATAAAAAATGATATGGATGAAGCGAATGCCAAACGTCGTACAAAGGAGTGCTTGGTATGTGGCGGAGATCATTTAAGGAAGGATTGTAGCCAATACCCAGTGGAGAAGGGGCCCGACAACGTGGAGTTCAGGCGTGTTCCCATGCGGAAGCCAAAGAATCAGAACCAAGAAGCTGGCCCATCTACTTAATTTGATGAAGTGTAATCTATTTATGTTTATTTGTTTGTACCTGTAGTCATCATGTGTCAAGAACTATGTTTTCCAATTCCGTATGGCTACGTTATGAAACAATGTGTGTTATAATTATTTAGAACACTAGATATCGTATTGTAAAACTATAAAAACTGTGTGTTTATTTATTTTCCTGTTTCTATGTTAATACTTCATAGGTAGATGGCTAACCTGGAGTTGATCGATCCAGTGATCGATGCTAAGCATCGATCACGCTTGCCTTCTGGGGAGCTTCACGACACACTCAGACTTAGGACGTTTGACGACTTTTGGAGTGTGGATCCACGTTGGACCCTGAGGTACGCATATGTTTTTTATATTATTTCAATATATGTCAATTTCTCCATATTTTGATTTTTTTTTCATACTCTAATGCTCTCGTATTTGAAATGACAGGTTACGTGCGGCAGGGTTGCTACCGCTTGCCCAGTTGTTGGACCCGAGGGGTCGCAGGAGCCCTCGGTTTCCAGTGGACCGTGCACTTTTGACAGCCTGGGTGGATCGGTGGAGGCCTGAGACACACACGTTCCACCTCACCGTTGGTGAGATGGCGCCCACACTGCAGGACGTGGGCATGCTACTTGGGCTTCCTATAGCCGGAGCTGCAGTGGTTCCTCCTGTTCAGAACCCCGGGTGGATGGAGGATATTTTGGACAGGTTTGCAGGTGTCCTCCCTCCGGATCTGGAGCACCCGCAGTTTGGTTTCCACGACAGGCACGGACCGACGAAGGTGTGGCTTGAGCAGTTTCGTGCTGAGAGGTTGACCGTTGACGCAGAGGACTGGAGGGTTCGTAGGCACCTCGAGGCGTATCTTCTCTGGTTGTTCGAGTGGGTCATGTTCACTAGTACGCACCAGGACACCGTAGATAAGCGCTATATCCAGATTGCACGGCAGATAGCAGATACAGATCCTGCAGAGATGCCACAGTACAGTTGGGGCTCAGCTGTGTTAGCCGCGACGTACAGGGCGTTGTGCGAGGCGTGCAGGCGGACGACCAGTGCGGGTTCGTTGACAGGGTGCCCTTTGTTCCTGATGTTGTGGTCGTTCGAGCGTGTGGACATCGGGCGACCGAAGCTGAGCTCGTACGACGAGTACGAGGATGACATGTACGACCTCGACGAGTTTGGAGAGTACGATCCCCTCGGTGGACCCACTATGGGTTCTATTTGGTGCAAGCGCGATGTAAGTAATACTTTGTTTTTCTATATTTAAGTTTCTATTTTATTTTTGCTACTAACTTGATCATTGTTTCGATTCTTGCAGCCGAGTTGGGCTACAGCGACTGTACGTAAGGCGTACCCGCAGTTCGTTGCTGATTTCGATCAGCTGATGCCAGACCGGGTCAGGTGGATGCCGTACACCACCGAGGAGGTCGCGAGGCGTGCACCGCGTGGACTCTCTGCCTTGTGCACACGTGACACAGCTTTCTGGCTTACGAGGCGTCGTTTAGTCTTCGACATCTGTGTCGAGCCATACGCTGTGATTCGAGTCTTCCGCCAGTTTGGATACTTTCAGGACTTCCCTGTTCCTAGACTGCAGCTAGATCACACCCACACGTAAGTGCAACATAAACTAATTAATCCATTCATCAAGTTACCTAAATGTTTACGTATTGACAATATCTTCATTGCAGGTTTAACAGGAAAGGTCAGGGTCTTGCTTACGAGACTACGTGGGCTACAAAGATGGAGTCGTGGATACAGCAGTGGGTTGGTGCAGAGACAGATGTGCACGTTCCACAGGGCCCGTACGACCCGTTTCAATACGGGGAGTACCTTCGGTGGTACCACAGGGCGACGCGTGTGCGGTTGTTCGCTGTGGCTGAGGCACCTGTAGAGCACGTGCCTGAAATTACGGACACCTTCGCCACCCAGCCGACACGGGCCTTTCACCTGATGGTAAGCTATTCCATTATTTTTTTAAATTTATCCTTTCTGTTTAATTATTAATGTTCTATTATCGTTTTTGTAGACTGACACGTGCCGCGATCTCGTTGGCGAGCTGGAGGATTTAGGCTCTCGATGCTACGACAACCCTCCACGAGTCGAGCCACGTGACTTGGGATCAGCCCTACTCCGTCTTGCGCGCCGCTGTAGGGATGCTCTCCGGTGCGCTTCCTGTACGAGCACAACAGATGTGCAGCCGAGGGCACGACAGAGGTCTCCACCTCTCTCTACACCTGCTAGTGCACCAAGTTCTTCTCGTTTCCACGCCGGGGACTCGTCGTCGGGTCTACCTGTAGTCCCGCCTTTCATGCCTACTCCTGGATGGAGCACAGGTATAATAACATGCTAATTTTGTATTTCTAACATTTTGTTATTGTAATCTTACATTGTTGTTTTACAGGACCACCAGTACAGTTCGCCGCGCCTGACTACTCCTTGCACTCTGCTTCTGGGAGCTTAGTGCATGGGTCTTCTTATGGACACCCAGATGTCCAGAGTTTCTCTCAGATGCCAGAGGCTCCTCCACCGACACAGCCCACCCAGCAGTTTCCTTCGACACCACTAGAGGCTCCCAGGGTCAGGCAGGCACCAGACCCACTCACGTACCCCACCGATCAGATTCGACGAGGGAGAAAGGCCCAGGGCAAGAGGGCCGAAGGCGAGCCCAACAAGCGTAGGCGTGGAGGATGACTTGGAGATCAGGGCAGGGGTCAGGGTTCACTAGTTGACTAGTAGATTTCTTTCGTTTTTGTAATATTCAGAACTTAAGCATGAACTATTTTTTATTACTAACTTCTGCAACGCGACATGACTAGACAACTGCGACATGACTAGACAACTTTTAGTGACGTGACAACACGCATTTATTATTTTCGCATGGCGACACATCCATTCACGGGCAACTTTGCAGAGCATCCGATGACATCTCCTCTTCTTTTCTTTGTAGTCTTCGTCTATAGACCACGTTAGTTATGCCTATAAAATGCCCACATCGTCTGTCCATTAAGCTCAGCCACTTCTCAATCTAACCAACACCGGAATTTCTTCTATAGCTATGGAGTTCCCCAACGATCCACCCCACAACAAAGAGACGTTATCTCTCGGAGATGGCTTCATCGCGCCTATGTGCCTCTGTGGCACTCCATGCAGGCTAGTGAAGTCACTCGTTCTCGGTGATGACTACGGCAAAAGGCTTTGGATGTGCAAGAACTACCAATATGACCCTTCGCAACGTCTTTACTCTTCCGATAGGAGGCCAAGGGTAACTACTTCTACTTCGTCATTCTTTGCTTCCACCATTCATTCTTATTCAGTAATACGTTCATAACATTGCAGTCCCCACCGCCTCTGTGTGAGTTCATCGAGTATGTTGACACTGAGCAGACACCAGAGGATATAGCCCATGTCTACCGTGTCGCTCAACGTGCAAGAAGGCATTGGCTTGATATGGAAGCTGAGGAAAGGAGAGAGGAGGAACGCAGGAAGATGAGGCAGAAGGAGGAAGAGCGTCGATGCAAGTACGAAGCGGAACGCAAGCAAAGAGAGGAGGCGGAACGAAGGCGCAAACAAGAGGAAGATCGCCTTGCTCATGAGGCCCGTGAGGCCGAAAGGGAGAGGATGCGCGAGAGAGCTCGCCGCGCTAGGGCAGCAGGTCCTGATGCCTTCAGAAAGGGGAAATATCCCCGTTGCACTCAGTAGACACTGAGGATAAATAGATCTGAGGTTGGACGACCTTCGCGAGAAAAGCGGAGGAGGTTCATCTAAGTCGAAAGGGGACGACGAGGGATACGCGTCGTTTCACCTAGGCGACGATTAGTCATTTAATTTTCATGTTGCTTATCAGCAATTGTGTGCACCGAATATGTCATTCCACCTCATAGTTTGTACTACGTTCACTGTGAGTGAAATTTATTTCCCTAAGGCGTGTTAGGAGTAGATCGATGGACACGTAGCTTTGCCATGTGCATCGAAACACGCCATTGTTTCAGTTCACTCTGTATATGTTGGTCTATCGATATTGGTTGCTCAGTATCTTTGTTAAAGTTGAGTTATTTTTCAGTTCACCTTTTCTACTGCATTACTCACGTAAAAAAAACTTTGAAAACCACACAATATTACCTCTCAATCCTAAAAATATATGTAAACAAATTAATTTATGCCTCATGTCTCAAAACAAAATTTAGAAAAACACAAACCGGCAAAACAAAACAAAAAATTGGAAGGTAAAGACCTGTCGGTCATCCCATGACCGACAGTCACCTTTCGGTTATGGGATGACCGACAGGTACCTGTCGGTTGTGGGATGACCGATAAGTGCCTGTCGGTCATCCCATGACCGACAGGCGCTGCCTATCGGCCCGACAGCGCTGTTTGGCCATATTGCGCCGCCTGTCGGTCGGTGGAAGACCGACATGTACCTGTCGGTAATCGGGTGACCGATAGGTCCTCTGCTCGGCGTTTGTCGGCTGCCACGTAGGCCTATCGGTCATCCAGTGACCAATAGGTCACTGGATGACCGACAGGTACCCATTTCTGCAATTTTTGCAAAACGGACCCTAATTTTGCAATTTTCTATTAAAATACTATTATTTTAAAAAAAAAATCGCATTTATGTCCCGCTTTTGCCCTCTGTACGGGCATTGACATAGGGGGTATTCATTTTATGTGGATCTAAAATTTAGAGGGGTTTAAAAAAAAGAATCTTATCATTTAAGAGTATTAAATAAAATTTAATTACAAAACTAACTGCAGAACCTCTGGTCTAATTCGCGAGACGAATCTAATGAGGGTAAGCAATCCGTGGTTAGACGATGGTTACTGTAGCATTACTGTAGCAAACCATAGCTTACTTAGGCTCGTTAGATTCGTCTCGTAAAGATGTACCCATCTGTAAAAAAGTTTTATCATTAAACTTTATTTAGTACTAGATTCTCTTTATTTAGAGGCCTCTAAAATTTAGCGCTAAAAGAAACGAACAAAGCCATAGCTACGCGCAAGCAACGCACACCACCGGCTCTTGCTTCGTCGCTTCTCTTTCACGCTCGTGGTTCATGGACTAGGTTAACAGCTGACAATGCAGCGCAGATCTCGCTCTGAAGCATCGAAAATTTTAGTATTAGAAGCACTAGATCTTCCTTGTGCCTGGACATCCTAGAAGTGAAGCATTAGAAAGAAATTTAGAACGCATCGGCAGACACGCGTGTGGGGGATCGAAATATTTCCTGTTTTCCTCGGTCAGGAGCGAAGGCGATGACCCGAGACTGTGCTCCTGAATCTAGGAACATTTTGGAGTTTGCAAACGGAGAGCGTACGGGGTACTCGCGTTGACATTGAGAACGCTGCATCTTTCCCAAGTTCTCGTCACACAGTTTTACTACCTATAGGGCTGCTGCAACGAACCTACGCTTGTAGGCTTGGAAGTTCACATCGACTAGGTCAACAAGTATTTGTGAAATAACGAATCACAACGACAAATCTGGCAGTACGGTAGACGGTAGAAGAATACTGCTTTTCAACGAACTAGCCTAGGTAGCCGTGCTACTCCACTGTAAAATAATGTGATATGAATATTTTTAAGAATTTTCATGTATGCATCGGCACACCATTTTAAAATGCATGAATATGAATTAAAAAGGTCGTTTGAGAACACAGGAATTTTGCAGCGCAAGAAACAAATCCATTTACAGCCACAGGAAGGTGAAAATTTTTAGAATTACTACAATGTCTGAAGCGGGCCTAATTGCTACGGAGATGGGCCATTTGTTCTTTGGTCTGTGCCCCAGAAGATAACAACCCAGCTCGACCAGGCGCAATGTTTAGCCCAGCCCATTGCCCTCCTAGGCTGTTTCGCCATTCCCACCTCGCTGCCATGCCGTGCGAACAAGTTCCAAATCTGGAGCGGCCGTCAGCATCCCGAGCAGGCGGCGCGGGTCAGCGGCGCGAGCAGGCGAGAAGAGCAACCTGAAGAGGCGTCCTGTTGCCTCCGTGGCTAGAGCAAGAAGAGAAGGTGCAGGCAGGGGCGAGGCGCACGGTGTCGGCGGCGGGTGGTAAAGCGGAACACACTATCACAGCGACGGCACAGCGGCATGTTGGTTAGTGACTGCAGCTTCCTCTGATTTTCGATTTCCTGTTGATATGGATGTAGACAGTAGCTGAACGCCTTGGAGCTTGAGCAGACAAGGTGGGGGTGCAGTTTAATTTCCAAACATTCGGGGTCTTCTATTGAAACTCATTCTGCATTTTAGATAGTTCCGCGCCCCAAATCATAAATGTGAGCTTCATTTAGGTCACTTATGCTGACAGACATCAGGAAGTGATAGAAAGCGGATTATCATTGGTGGAATCTGTCAGGTTCGCCAGTATACATGTTTTAGCAATAAATCATTAGCAAATCGTCATTCCTGACTAAACACATTTGATTTGTTTATCCGTGTGAAGTTAGGAGAGGAAGAGATCTCATTGAGTGTCACTAGTAGTATTGATGCACTAGTAGCAACATGCTTGGCTACTCAAGAGATGGTTATACACATCTGATTTTTCAATTTCCAGTTTCATTGGAGGATTCAATTGGCGTGATCATTCTTGGTAGTAAGGTGATGTTCCATGGCTCATTTCATGGATTTACGCGCCTTCATCATGCGTACTCGTGTGCTGAAGCTTTATAGACAAGCGTTGCGCGTTACTCGCCGAGCACCTGAACATGCTCGTGGTTAGTCATTGTTAATCCTTGCCCCTTGAATTTATTCTCTTGCTGCCTTTTAGAGTGCAACTAATTATTCACCAATTATGGTTTGTCCAGATGAGTTGAGGCAGACCGCAAGAGCTGAGATTGAGAAATATCGTGATTGTGATGATAAACAAAAGATTAGGTTTTTGATTAGTGAAGGAATGCAGAGATTGAAAGATCTTGATGAACTGCTTGACATGACAGGAAACAGTTAATCTCTAAGTTCAATGTTGGACCTGGCTCCCATATTCAATTCACTTTTGAATTCATAGGTCCATGTTTCACTTCACTGCCACTTTTGTATGATTTCCTGCTGGATGAAAATTTTGTATGTAAACTGAATTGGGGATGTAGATTACTGCACTTTTGAGTACGAGTTTCTATCGACGATCCAAGTCCATACAGAGTTGTTTGTATTTTTTTGTAGATGTATTCTGCTATCTGGAAGTTGTGAATGTTTAGGTACCATGATCTTTTGTGATTACTTAAATTGCAAAATGTGCTCCTCAAGATGTGCTATGTTCAGAAACATCAATCAGCTGCAGCATGTTAGCTCTTTTGTTCTTTATAGTTTATACCAGTATCTTGCGGATGTTTCTTTTTGTTTTAGAAAAGGGTGTATGTTACTCAATATGGGATAGTGCCAAACACAATATACAATATCTTTGTTTCAAAAGCATAAGTAATTTACATATGAATGGTTCATATACACCTCCGTTCACTAGTCAGGCATGTGTTTCCTGACCTGAACCTAAAAAGTTTCTTTGATATTTTTCAATGTGCTGTCCAGTGCGAACATTCATGGTTAATGAATTCATAGTGGGATGGATTTTTTATAATTAATTACCATTTTGGACTTTGCCCCATGAGACAAATTTTTGTTATGACTGCTTTTGCTTTGGTTTCCAAATGTTCGATTAAATGCCCTGTCACAATTGGGTTCATGTGTGTCCTCAAGTGAAATTATTAGAGTCATTTCTACTGCCCGATGCTCATCTTTTCTGGAACCGTACTGGAGATTTTGCAGCGAAACACATAAACTGACAAATGAAGACAAAGCTTGCCAAAACATTGATCAATTCCCTATTTGGAGAAACATTCATCAATGCTAACTACCTTGCTACAGATTTTTTTAGATAGTAGTATACATGCACGGTCAGCATAAACATAATTTCACTAGCATTTGTTCATATCACAACATGCCACACCACAGTAAGCAAGCGCATCAGCATGAAAATTCGAAGAGCAGCGAGCTATGTATAAGAGCACTCACTGTTGGTGAGAGGCAGAGTATGAAGACGAAGACTATTCAGAAGTGCTAGGCTTGGAACGCCTGAATTATGTTAATGACAATATAAACAAAGTTCAGCATAGTATATTATAGGGCGTGTTCGTTTCGTTTAGGACTAAAGTTTAGTTCAAAGTTCTTACTATTTAAATATATTAAATAAAGTGTAATTACAAAACTTTTTGCAGAAACCTGGGCTACTTTGCGAGAAGAATCTAATGAGGGTAATTAAGCTGTGATTAGACGATGGTTACTGCAGCACTACTGTAGCAAAACATAGCGTAATTAGGCTCGTTAGATCCGTCTCGTAAATTAGCACCTATCTGTAAAAAGGTTTTGTAATTAGATTTTATTTAATACTCTTAAATAACAAGATTCTCTGGACTAAACTTTAAAATTAAAGGAAACGAACAGGCTCTGGATACTGGAACGGCGACTGCATGCGCTGCATCTGCATTTATTAAAAAAAAAACCGCTAGGTCAGAAATCCAACCTCAATTTGGTCAGCCACTGCACCGCTGATTGTACTGGATAAACAGGCATTACCATGCAGAAGTTGGCAAGTTCATGTGTCAAACATCAGACATGTCAACAGGTACATGATCAAATGAGCTACTGCATGGTAGATGAATGAAATACACTTGACTTTAGAGGTCTGTCGGAGTGTGTTAATATGTAATTCGTTTATGAGTTGCTGGAAGTGTTTCTTGATTAGTACAGGGCACCAGCTGCATGGTAAAAGCAGAAAACTGACTAGAGTGAAAATATAGCTTAACTGGGCCAAGGAACAAACGAACAATGATGCGTTGTCACTGATGATCCCATTTAAAAGTCGGAGCATATGACTGATTAATGGCACCGCAAGGGTCAAAAAACCTCTTTTGAGAAATTTAAGCATCAAACTTTGACCTTTTAGTCAATTAGCCAAAAAATGAACTTTAAAAACGCTAGTCAGGGACTTAATAACCAAGTAAATCAAGCTTAAGTATAAAATTGACAATTTGATTATCTCAAGCCAGTGGTACATATTACACAAGGCATAATAATATCTAAAGCCACATCTGCCTTTTTAACTACATCAAAGTGCAGCTACTTCACCTCAATGAGTGCAGGAATTTACAGTTACATGCATCAGACTTGCCATTGTGACAAATGAGAGATAATACACATTTTGTCCATCTAATTCATCAACGAGAACAATGATCTGTTATTAAAATTATTCCTCGAGATTCGCAAAGAAAAAAATCAAGCAACAGAAATAATGGAATCAGATTGAAAAAACAAAGAATCCCCTATTAGACATGGTTCATTTTGTATTAATGAGTCCGAAACTTCAAGCATCTGACAAGAATGGATTGGTGCCAAAAACAAATAGCCAAATCCTGATGTTTCAAATTAGTACATGAACATAACACCTCAAGGGATAGCAAATAGCAAAGAAATCGATCAAAACAGATCAATTGATTCTGCGAAATTTTAAACATCAAACTCTGTTACTACAGTATTCAGGAAGTCACTAGCTTGCTGCAGAAATGCAGGACAGGATCAAATCCAATAAGTAATAAGAAACTTAAAGACAGTGTAACTCCAGCAGTAATGGAGATATAACTGACATCAGGATGGAAAATCTTTGAAGGCCACCTCTGATTTTTTTTTAACCATACCAATGGTGTAGAAATTCAGAGTTACAGGCATTCCAGCTGCCAATGACAGATCAAAGGACACAACATGCAATCTACAACTAGAATCCTACTTTGACAGCATCCTCTATTCAGCCTCTACATCAGCAGACTAAATCCGCCGAAATGTGATGGTATTTACAACAAGAAGGACTAAAACCTGCAAGAAACCTACTAATCTCCACCAAAATTTCAGGGATTGAACTAATTTACATGGAATCCAGTCCAAGAATCCTTCGCAAGATCAAGTAGCCGCCAAGAACTCATCAAGAATCGTTCTCCAGAAGCAAGAATCCGACGATAGCTCATCAAGAAAGCTTCTTGATCAGAACGGAGCCAAGAACTCGCCAAGAATCAAAGAACTGACCCGCCAGGAGCCCGAGAGGACGCGCGCGCCGGCCCCGCCTCAAGAACCCCACGCGATCTTGGGCGCCGGCGGTGCGGTCGCAGGCGACGGCGGCACGGCCCACACGTTGCAGACAGGGCAGCGCGGCGAGATGGCGAGCCACCGGTCGACGCAGTCCCGGTGGAAGGCGCGGTTGCAGCCGGGGAGCACGCGCACGGGGCGACCGGGCTCCATGGCGTCGAGGCAGATCGGGCAGAGCGTCTCCTCCTCATCCTCCTCGCCGTCCGCGGACTCCGGCACGCAGACCCCGCCGAGCCGCGTCAACTCCGCCTCCGAGAGCCCGTTCTTGACGTCATCCGCCTCCACCTCCTCCTCCGCCTGGGGCGGTGGCGCGGCCGGGGGGGCGCCGCCCCGCGCCACGGCCTCGAAGAGGTAGCAGAGCCACACGCCGAGCACCCCGAGCATGCCGATGGCGAGCGACGCCACGGCCAGCGACAGCGCCCACACCTGCGCCATCTTCCTCGCTAGCTCGGTTCTTCCCGTTAGTTGGGGGCGCGCACTAGACGTTTGTGGAAGGGGAATTGCACGGGTGCAGAGCAGCTGGACTCTTCTTTAATAACCAAGGCTTTGTCATTAATGGGCCTGGCATCCCAACCAGGCCCGTCCCAAAACCTGGTAGAGGAGCTCGTGCGCGATGCGTTCAGCGCTGCTCACCGCGACCGACTCCGCTTCGCAGGTGTCCGCAGCCTTCGTCTTCTTCCCGGCGCCGGTGTCTCCTTCCTCGCGACGCTGCGCAAGGTAACGCACGACCACCTCCTTCTCCTCTACCACGGCGCTTTCCCCTAGGCTTCCATCTCTCTACCTTCTTTCCTTAAGGCGAATGAGTACGCGACGGAGCGTGCGCCTTTACCCCACGTTTCGAGCCTCATCCCCGGCCGCGACCTAGCTTTGACTTGACCGGACCCAGTAGTTTGCAGGCCGCAGAATCACAACCGAGCCTTGATTTCTTAGGTGAATTACTGTTTTCGGTTCAGATCTTGATTCGAAGCTTGAGGCGGATTGGAGATTTGTTGTAGGGAGTTAAGATTTCACTGATAATTCACTGATCTCTTCCTGTGTGTTCTTATTTTGAGTCACCGATTGTGGTCGAGATTTATCTGTTCTATACCCGCACAGCTGTTTCAGCTTTGGTTGCCCCTGGAACTGGAACCTTGAAGGCCCGCAACCTTCTGTTCTGGATAATAATTCCGTACTTGTTTTGATAATTGGAATCGAACCTGTGTTCACGTTTTGTAACGCAATCGTATAATTTTACAAGTTTAGTTCTACTCTTCCCATTTACGGTTGTAGTTAATGTTTTTTTTTTCTTTTTAGTGTTTGGGCCACACCTAAGAAGGAGAGGAATCGAGTCAAGAAAAAGGAGGCAAAACCTTGCGCCGTGCAACCATGGGGAAGCAGGGAGCAAAGAAGATGAAGGAGGAGAACAAGAAGCACTTGGAGTTCCTCCTGCGCCTCATCCTCGCATCCAATGTGAGTAGCTTCCATCTTCAACTTCCCTTCCTTCTCATCTCATGCACCAGACATTTCTGTTGAACTTCTTATGAGTTTACGTCACTTGCAAGTTGCAATCACTGCTATTTAATAAGTTATTTCTGACTGCTAGTGCGTTACATGAACTTGTGATGACAATCTTCGTGAAACATGGAAGAATTCTAGTAGCTCATCGTTTATGATGTATGATTGTGTTCGCTTTGTTTTTTCTTCTTTTTGGAAAGCAATAACTTTCTCCTAGAATTAAAAATTGGAGATAAATTTGCCTGGAGAGAATGAAGTTCTTTGCAGATTTTGTTTACTTTGGGTCTGTGGAAAATTGTAATCTTCTTTGAGGTTAGCGGTCAATGGAGAATTTTGATATGTTTCTGATGTACCAAACGACTAAAATCCTTGGAAGCATGTGCTCTAACTATTTTTAGTTGAACAAACTATCTCATATGTACTTTGTCGTTGCACAGGTTATTTATATAGTAGTGAGGATGGCTATAATGCACTCATCCTTCACCTGGAAGCATTGGATTGGTCTTATGGTGACATCCGCTGCATATTTTTTTCCATACAAGCAACTTGCCAGTATGGCGCAACCAGTTTACTCTGATAATGGAGAAATACTGGATGGTGGCTTCGACTTGAACACTGGTGGGATTTGCGAGTAAGGACCTGCATGAATCAGAGTAAATGTTAACTTTTTTTTTTTTTGAGGGAATGCCATTCGGCTAGCTTTATTCATTCGATAACTAAGTTACATCGTTCATTAGCGTACAAAGGATAGAACTAGGGGGTTCATCGACCCAAATACATGTTTCTTTCAAAATAAAAGCTTGCCTAGTCAGCTCATGTGCTACCTGATTGGCATCCCTATTACAATGCTCTATGGCTACCTCGTCGAACCCATTCCAAATAACAATGCATTCATCATATATAGCTGCTGCTGAATTCGCCGAGAAGCCACCATCCTGCATGGTTTCTACCACCTCCATACAATCAGCTTGGATAATAAATCGGTTACACCCTATCCGTTGCGCAAGGATCAATCCTTCTTTCAGAGCATAAGCTTCCGCCATCTGCGCATCAACAACATGAGGTAGAAAACTGCATGCCGCTGCAATAAATCCACCACCAGCATCTCTGATGACAACCCCTGTGCTTCCCAATCCAGAATCACAATCATAAGATGCATCCACGTTGAGCATGAGCTTACCTTCAGGGGGTTTCTTCCAACCTTGTCGAATCTTTGCCGTTTTCTTTGTAGCTAGCATATAATTGATCACCAGAGCAGCAATTGCCATTGCTGACCTTGATGGGCGCTGGATGGATTCACCATGGACTACTTGTCGTCGCTCCCACCATATGTACCATCCCCCCGTTAGGATTAGCTCAGGAAGTCCCACATTAAGATTGGAGAGTAAATGTTAACTTTGATGACTGTTCATGTATTCATGATAATGAATATTTTTTATTGAAATGGGAAATATGAATCTTTCAGCTAACAGTCAGGCGTACCTACTCAACAATGACTACAATGCCCCTGACGCTATGCTTCCCTAGTTTACCATCTTAAAGCTAAAGTTTCATTTTAACTCAAAAGCAGAGGGCTTGATTGCCTGAACATGAAATTGTATAAAGAACTGTTGAAAGTCAAGAGTGTTCTTTAGTAGAGGACGTCACTTTTATTTTCATAAGAAAGTTCCAATGACACTTCATTTCGTTGCTTCCTGTGCTGCAGGTATTTGCATGATGTGATCTACATCACACTCTTTGTGCAGCTGGCGTCCATCATTTCTGAAAAATTTTGGTGGACATATTTAGTGGTAAGAAGTCACATACAACATGCTACCTCAATTTGTACTCCTATTCAGTTATACCTTTAGACATCATAGATCTGTGGACTTTTTTAACAGTACCTTGTTGGGCACAATGCATATGACACATGATACTTTTCTTGTTTGGTGTGAATGTTCTCTGCCGATTTTTTTGTAACACTTATCTTATCCTGATGAAGCTAGAAAGCTAAGAATTCTACCCCTGTTCACCATTTAATCTGTTCTGCTAATTTATGGTCTTACTTTTACCTTTGCTGCCTCATGTTGTTCTGTCATTTTAATAGCAAGCTAAGTAGGATCACAATTGAAATGCATGTGCACCCATCATTAAGTAGTTGTAGCTTTTTTTTTTTGAATCATTAAGTAATTGTAGCTGCCACAAAGAGAACATGCAAATCATTGTCAACTATTATTGTTTTGCTTGATATTTTCTATACCTGTCCATTTGCAGATTCCAGCTTTTGCTGGATATAAGATTTTCGGTCTGTTGAGAGGAACATTTTTCAGTGGTGCTTCCGAGGTAAAAATAGATTAATCATCAATTTAAGCACATTATTTTTTCATTCTGATATGTAAGAGAGGTGTCATGTCTCCTGGTTGCAGAGTGAAGTTGAGGATGAGAAGACCCGAAAGAAAAGGGAGAAGATGGAGAAGAGGGCATCAAGGGGGAAGATGGTGAAAACTAGGACTCGTTGATGTGCCAGCTATGGCCTGTTAGGTTGGTTTATCATAGCTGTCCGACTGAAATCCAAGCTGTATGACGAGTATTGTATGGCGATGATAATATTCATCAATGCTCCGAGCAGCTTATTCTGTAGCACAATTGTCAACTAATCTCCAAATACATAAGAATTTCCCGTACAGTTTCCTACTCTTTGTGATCCATGTTTCACACACCAATATTGGGTCGTGGCAGATGAGAACACGGTTTAAGGTGAAGTTTCGTTGTCCAGAGCTTCTGATCATACGTATACAGAAAACTTGAAAAGATGCTGGATTTGAGCATTGCGTGAAATCTGCCATTGTATTTTGGAGGAATGGGAAGACAGCATTCGGATCAAATTGAGTCATCCATAACACTGCTTAGGCAAAAGTAGAAGAATGTTATTTTAGTTGGCACATCACATAGGATGGCAAACTTATTTACACTAACTAATGATGAAAGTTTGACGGATCTTAAGGACAAACAGAACAAGGACTCATTGATTTGGCGCTTGTTTTTAGATAAATCATTTGCATCCATAGCTGCAATTTTTTTTGCTCTGACATTTTGGACCTCCCGTTACACTCCAATTGTTTGCTGTTGTTTTTGTACAAGTATAAAGCCTAGTATCCGTTCTACTGTTGTTTCGCTTCTGTTCCACTTGGACGGCAGAGCAGGCAGTAGACGGCGCCGGCGACGAAAAAGCTGACGAACCAGGCGTTGTTGTATGCCGTGACAAACGCCTTGTGTACACTTGGCAGGACTCCAGCCGTGTGCAGGAATCCCGGCACGATAGGCGCAACTCCGGCCGCCATTGCCACCATCGCGGCAACGTTGAAACCACCTTGGAAGTAGTAAGGGCTTCCTCTGTCCTCCGAGTACAGCGCGTTGACATCCAGAGCAGTGCGCCGGACAATGTAGTGGTCGGCGAGTACGACCCCTCCGATGGGCCCATGAGCGCCGAGTATCCAACCAGCCATGTGTAGACGAAGCTCTCGCTGGAGCTGAGCAGCCGCCACGGCTGGAACGCGATGCCGAGCAACGCGGTGACCAGCGCGCCCTTGGCGAACGTGAACCTCCGCGGGCTCATGCTGACGAGCGCGTTCGCCGGCGCGACGACGTTGGCGGCAATGTTGGTCGTGATGGTGGCGAGGCTGATGCCGAAGATGGCAAGAAACGTCGTCGCCGGGCCGCCTATGCGCCCGAGAAGCTCGATCGGGTCGGAGATGATGTGACCGAAGATGGCCTCGGTTGAGGAGGTGATGGCGAGCCCAGCGAAGGTGAACATGCCCATGAACAGCGGCAGCCCGGCCTGGCCGAGCACTTGGTCCGTCTGGCTCCGCACGTACCGCGCGAAGTCAGGTATGTTGATGGCCACCGTCGCCCAGAAACTGATGTTCGCGGTGAGCGCCGGGAAGAAGACCTTCCAGAACTCGGCGCCCGCCAGCCTCGGCGGCAACGAGAGAATTCGCCCGAAGCCGCCGGCCGACGTGTAGGCCCAGGCCAGCAGCGCGGAGGTGAGCACAAAAAGCACCGGTGCCGAAAACTTCTCGAGCTTGCGGATTCCCTCCATGCCGCGCATGATGATGCCGAGCTGCGCGGCCCAGAACGCGAGGAAGCACGCGAACTCGAGTGGCGCCGCGCCGAGGCCCGGCACCGGCGTGAGCAGCGGCTGGTAGGACTTGAGCCGGGCCGGCAGGAGGAGGAATATGGCGCGGCCGCCGATCCAGGACTCGATGCCGAACCAGCCGCAGCCGACGAGAGCGCGGAGGACGGCCGGGACGTGCGCGCCGCGCACGCCGAAGGCGGCGCGCGCGAGCACCGGGAACGGCAGGCCGTGCGTGACCGCCGGCGCCGCTGTGAGGACCAGAGTGACGAGGACGATGAGGTTGGCGAAGGCGACGGTGGCAACGCCCTGGATCGCGGACATGCCGAGGTCCACGAGGCTGCCCGCGAGGTAGTAGGACGGCACGCCGACGACGAGGCCGACCCAGAGGCTGGCCAGGTCCCACGCCGTCATGGTGCGCTCCGACGGTGGCGTTGGGGACAGGTCGGACTCACTTGACGACGCCTTGGGGCTCGCCGGTAGGAGCCGCGGCCGCGATGCGACCGTGACCGAGAGGCTCGGCCTCCGCGGGAGAAGAGGCATCCGTGCTGCCGCGTGAGAGCTTGCTGACACACAGCGGCGCTGCAAATAGCTCGCATGGCCATTACGCGCGGTGATGGCCCGGGACATCGCCATGGACATGGCCATGCCCGCGGGAGAAGCAGAGGAAGCAGAGGAGAGGATGTGGGTGTTCTTGGAGCTCTTGCAGGAGGAAGGAGAGGATATGGGGGATCTTGTTGCTTGGTTGGTTGCACTGCCTCTGACTGTACACCTGGGCCCACTACTTCGGACAGCGAGGCCGGATTCCGTGACGGTTCGGGTACCGTTGGATCTTCGCTGTAACAGTGCGAGCTCAGCCATTGGACGGAGATCAGATGGTTGTTCGGTGCCTCCGTCAGGTCGAGTATTTTTATGAGGAATTAGGTGCGTGTTGAAGATGCTTTGCCATGAGAGTGATTGGTTGATGATTCCATACGAAAACCATCACTTTTGATAGGATCCCAATGCCTTCTTCTACTACATGTTACGCACTTCGGGCCATGTGATAGGCCAGTTTTGGCGTAGGACCAGATCTCATCTAAACTGCCATGTATATCAACTTGTGTTTGTTTATGATTAAGTCATGTCATCATCAGTATCGTAAAAAGCGGGTTCGGCGTTGAAATTTTGAAGGAGAGCTCTTCTTGTGAGAAACAAGAGGAGCAAACAGAATATTTTTCTACAAAAAAGTATTTAATTTGGCCTACAGATTGAGCAGACTTAGGCCAGTGTTATCTCTGCGGGGAAATTTATCAGACTTCACATGATGTTTTCTTCTCCGGGTAAGACTTTTTTTAAAAAAAAGGAATATGCATTGATATTCCAGCTTTTGTATGGATTGATACATATAACTATCCATTATTACAAACCAATTCCAATAATCAAAAGGGAAACAATGAACAACGTTCATGACAACCATGACATCCATCGACATTATTTAACTATCAGGGAGTCTATTACTAAAGCATCACCCATTCTTGGCGAAAATGTCCATCACCGCCGTCTCAAGCACACGGCAGTAACGCATTGGACGTGGCATATCCTGCAGGGCCTATGTAAAGCACTGGTGGACGAAGTCTGAACCAAGAAGCAACGCCCAAGTGCCCTGGTTATTCTCAGGCTCACGCAAGATACGGCAGATCGGTGTTGCAGCTAAGCCCGGGCGAGATGAAGCCATCCATCATGGCGGATTACGAGCACCAGGAGGACGATTTGTAAGTACCTTCTCTGCACTCATTGGTTTCATCTTCCATTTACTAGCCTTCGTTGGCAAAAATGAGTCCAATTGACCCACTGATAACTCAATCCAATGTATAACCTTATAAAAAGTCATGAGCCAAATCTAGTTGATTGGATGAATGGGATTTGAATCCAAATACTAGGACGTTTCACGTTTCCAACCTCAGACATGAATGCTTCTACTTCTGTTTCAATTGTGCCCCACTTGGACGGCAGAGCAGGCAGTACATGGCGCCGGCGACGAAAAAGCTGACGAACCAGGCGTTGTTGTATGCCGTGACAAATGCCTTGTGTACACTCGGCAGGACTCCAGCAGTATGCAGAAATCCCGGCACAAGAGGCACGACTCCGGCCGCCATTGCCACCATCGCAGCAACGTTGAAACCGCCATGGAAGTAGTATGGGCCCTCTATATCCTCCGAGTACAGCGCGTCGACGTCCAGATCGGTGCGCCGGACAATGTAGTGGTCGGCGAGTACGATTCCTCCGATGGGGCCCATGAGCGCCGAGTTGCTGAGCAGCCATGTGTAGATGAAGCTCTCGCTGGAGCCAAGCAGCCGCCACGGCTGCAAGGCAATACCAAGCAACGCGGTGATCAGCGCCCCCGTGGCGAACGTGAATCTCCGAGGACTCATGCTGACGAGCACGTTAGCCGGTGCGACGACGTTGGCTGCAACGTTGGTCGTGACGATGGCGAGGCTGATGCCGAAGATGGCAACAAACGTCGTCCCCGGCCCGCCTATGCGCCCGAGGAGCTCGATCGGGTCGGAGATGATGTGGCCAAAAATGGCCTCGGTGGCGGAGGTGATCGCGAGTCCAGCGAAGGCGAACATGCCCATGAACACAGGCAGCCCTGCCTGGCCGAGCACTTGGTCCGCCTGGCTCCGCGCGTACCGTGCGAAGTCAGGTATGTTGATGGCCACGGTCGACCAGAAGCTGATGTTCGCGGTGAGCGCCGGGAAGAAAACCTTCCAGAACTCGGCGCGCGTCAGCCTCGGCGGCTGCGAGAGGATACGGCCGAAGCCGCCGGCCGACGTGTAGGCCCAGGCCAGCAGCGCGGAAGTGAGCAGGAAAAGCAATGGCGCCGCGTACTTCTCCAGCTTGCGGATTCCCTCCATGCCGCGCATGATGATGCCGAGCTGCGCGGCCCAGAACGCTAGGAAGCACGCGAACTCGAGTGGCGCCGCGCCGAGACCTGGCACCGGCGTGAGCAGCGGCTGGTAGGACTTGAGCCGGGCCGGCAGGAGAAGGAATATGGCGCGGCCGCCGATCCAGGACTCGATACCGAACCACCCGCAGCCGACGAGAGCGCGGAGGACGGCCGGGACGTGGGCGCCGCGCACGCCGAAGGCGGCGCGCGCGAGCACCGGGAACGGCAGGCCGTGCGTGACCGCCGGTGCGGCCATGAGGACGAGCGTGACGAGGACGATGAGGTTAGCGAAGGCAACGGTGGCGACGCCCTGCAGCGCGGACATGCCGAGGTCGACGAGGCTGCCCGCGAGGTAGTAGGCTGGCACGCCAACAACGAGGCTGACCCAGAGGGTGGCCAGGTCCCCGGCCGTCGTGGTGCGCTCCGACGGTGGCGTTGGCGACATGTCCGACTCAGTTGACGATGCCTTGGGGCTCGCCCGTAAGAGCTGCCGGCGTGAGGCAACCGCGAGCGTGTGGCTTGGTCTGCGCGGGAGAAGAGGCATCCGTGGTGAAGTGTTAGAGCTTGTCGTCACACAGCGCCGGTGCAAATGGCTTGGATGGCCATGACACGCAGTGAAGGCTATGGACATCGCCATGGACATGACCATGGCCGCGGTAAAAGCAGGGGAAGCAGAGGAGAGGATGCTGTCCATGAAGAGGTTCTTGAAGCAGGAGTGGATATGAGATCCTGTTGCTTGGTTATAGTTGCACGAACTGACTGTGCAGCAGAGTTCACTCACTACTTTTCAAGGGTCAGTAGTAGGTGCGTGTTGGAGATGTGCATGAGGGTGATTGCTTGTTGCTACCATCCGAAAACCATCACTTTTGACATGATCCCACATCCTTGTTTCTTCGACACGTTAGGCACTTCGGGCTATGTGATAGGCCAGTTTTTGTTTTGGACCGGACCTCTGTTGAAATTTCACTTGAGAAAATCATTAAATTTTTCCAATTTTCAGTTTTCCATTTTCTGGAGATAATTTGGGAATTCGAAAGAAGAGATTATAGATGGTCCACCTGTCGTAAGAGAATTAGGAAGGAGAATAGATGGCTCACAACGTTTGGGCAATGTGGACGGAGTCCTGATCCTCTCCAACAGACAAGCTCCCATCTAATCTCTGGGAAAATCATCGCCTGGCCCTGAAAGAAGACAACCAGGCCACCAGCTCTGTAGGTGCAGCGTCTTCGTGCCCCTTGTTCGGCGACATTGGATCGGTGCTCCGACGCGGCGGAAGCACGGCGTTGCCGGCTGGGTCGTACTTACGATGGAGAATACCCACCAAGACCCAAAATGTTCAGCTCGCGATGGGGAATAGATTGATTACGCCTCTAGCGATAATCAATGGCATTTCGACACTACTTACGGAGTACGTACTAAACGGGCCAAATGGATGATTATTTGTGCAACTTCTTTGGTCAACAGACGAACAAATATTCAGACAACAATCCATGAAAAATCAGTTGTTTTTACATCAAAGAACACCAGGGATGAAAGAAACAGCGCACACTAAAGAAAACGGTCATCAAATCAGTCGAAACGCAAACGAATCCAATCCGTAAAGCAACAAACAGGAAAGATCGCACATCCAGACGCGCGCGCAGCAAGGAGTAGTTCTCAGATGTGCACGTGGCAGTACACCCGGTGGAACGTGGTGGGCGCGGCGAAGTCGACGACCACCGCGGGGCAGCTGGCGCGCACCGTGTACCGCCGCGTGCTCACCACGCCGTACCGGAACCTTGCCTTGGCGCGGACGTGCACGTCCACCGTCAGCTTCCCGCTCTTGGTCCGCTCCTTCTTGATGGCGTCCTCCACGTCCCGCGGCAACGGGCCCGGCGCCGCCTGCGTGGCCACGTCGACCCTCGTCTCGTTCTCCGCCGGCTGGAAGAAGCCCGGAGCCCGCGCGCCAGCGATGTACTCGCCGTCGTACCACACGCCGACCTCGAGCGAGCGGTACGACACCGCGGCGCGCTCGTTCCAGTTGTAGGAGCGCAGCGTGAGGTCGAACGCGCCCGTGAGCGCGCCGGCGGCCGTCAGGTTGAACCCGGCCGCGGCGGCGTGGTCGACGGAGAACCGGAGCTTCGACGGATGGAGGAAGAGCCAGATCAGGAGGACGATGGCGAGGATGATGACCATCACCAGCAGCGTCGCCGCGATGCACTTGGCAGGCGACGGCCGCGTGCGCCTCGGCTCCGCCATTTCTCCAGAACCTGATGGAGATACAAAAAAAGCTATGGTTCACTACAGGTTCGTGCTTTGCTGAGGGCGAGGTTTCTTTGCGAATTTAGTTTGCTTGTGCGAGCAAATTCACGAATGTTGCATTGCCACTATATAGTGAGCTCGCACGATACTTTGAGTGGCGAGAAGAGAGTTCTACACGAACCATGACAGGCTGTGGTTGGAGTAGCCGGCGGGTTTCCTACGCACGCGCGTCTCGCATGCGACGTACTCCTGGTCTAGTGCAAAGAGTTCTTCGCATGGCGTTGTTGTAAGCGCTCTTATCTGCTTCCGGCCGGCCTAGGGTGTTCACTGTTCAGGCGCTTTGGATAGATCCTTGGTTTTGGAATCCTTCTGGCTCACTCCTACTCCAGAATCTATGCAAAGAGGAGGGAAAGCATATCAGCGGCCAACAAAATAGTGCAGAGTTTAGATCAAAGAATGTGCTCACAGCGTCAACCTTAACTTTTTGGTCTAAAAGTGGGGGTTGTAGAAGAGCCAAGAATGTCGAGAGACAGCGGAGAAGGATCTTGTCCCATCCTAATTTGTGTGAAATACTTTTACAAGACGAAAGCAGGATAACTTTACTGGGTAATTGGTGGTAAAATCGGCACTTTATGTGTTGATGTAAGGATGGTGCTAAGCTACAGAAAGTTGTAACATCTGCTCTGCAATCTCAAGGCCAAAACTTTTGCCACGACCTCAGTTCTTCAGACGGCTGAAACAATAAAAATGAACAAAGCCTGATGACCACCTTTTCGGCAAGTCCAATCCATCCATCTGTTCCGTATGTTCGACTGGAAACTTTCCTGCCTCAGCTCAAGCAATTTTGGACGGGCTCGGTTAGTTTTACACTTTGAGATTAAATTTGATGTGTGCTGAGGAGTTGAAAATGATTGAGACACAGTAGCGACGAGCTTAAAATCTTGAGGATAATACAAGGGCAAGACGAATGCTTTAGTACACTGGTAATTCAATTTTGATAATGCAAGGATAATATAGTAAGTTTATCAAAACAATACAAGGATAACATAAAGAGTTTATCAAAATTCTTAGAATAATGGCGAAATTGCTGTGGTACCATTAAGAATGAAGGGGTTTGCTCTTGTATCACTATTTTTTTCTGGATTTCAAAAATAGAACTACTTTTTCTCCGTCATTGCTCCAGCTAGCACTCTACCCTCATATCACAAGAGAACGAACCAGATTAGACAATGAATTGTCCACCGTCAACTTTCCGCTCTCTCCTTCCGTCAAAACAGCAGCATCCTAGGGAGCTTTGTTCGGATCCTCGCCACAGAGCAATCGCCGCCGAACGCCATGACCTCGCCGCTTCCCTCCGTGCCTCGGCAAAGAGGGGCGCCATATGAGGGAACGCCCGTGCGCAAGCTCCGCGACGTGGGTGATTAAATGATTCAACAAGTCGACGAGTCCGCAATAGCTAGTGGTTGACTCCTGTACGTCTGATCTAAAAATGCGCTATCCAATCGTTCTCATATCTCATCCTCTGCACCTGCTCACCTGTGTTGATTTTTCTTCTCTTGATTTCTTACACACACATGTTGCTACCTGTGAAGGAGCCCACAATGGCAAACTTGCTTTGCTTGTTGGTAGCAATGCAGTGCTCGAGCGCACAACACAGCAGTAGGTTGCGGGAGGCGCAACGCAAAGCAGAGAAGCACGACACTGCTGTGTGGCACATCACAGCGTGTAGAGAGGCAACCGGGCAGTGCACCGCTGTAAGCGGAGGAGAACACCTGGAGGAGAACGTTAAGAGAAGCAGGCGAGGGATAGAAGACGAACTCACGTTGAGAACTAGAAGAGCAGACGGCCTGACGGAGTGCTAGACGGAGCAAGAAAGCAGATCAATCAAGTGCTATTTTTGAAATCGGGAAAAAAATAATGGTACGGGAGCAAACCCGTTCGCTTTTAGTGATACTACAGCAATTTCGCCAAGAATAATACATCCAATTTTGATAATGCAAAGATAATCTGGACGGCCGTTTTGCTGGTGTGTAGGATAGAGCCCATGTGCATTTCAACTTTGGAGAAACATCAATGTCGACCCACGAAGAAAAGGATGCCCATCCGGCCATTTTCGATCGCTGGCACGGCCTGCTCAGACCAATGGATGGGAGCGTTTGACGCAAACGGCCCAGCGTCGCATGTCTAAGTTAACGTTAACTGCGAGCTGCGACAGGTACTTCCACGTCGTATTTTCACAGTATTTTCCTGTGTGCACACCTCGACTCGATGCAGTCAACATAGGACGTGTGCACCGTGCACGATCACGTACGTGTACGCGTTCGAGAAACAAGCAGGAGTCGTGCACGGGCTACGTCGTCCCAGCGACAAGTCGCCTCTGCGTTTCTTTGTCCCGTTCATCCATATGATTCACCGCGTCCTTCGTCACCATTTCCTCCCTGTACCCATCGCACGAGTCAATGCGCGCCCAGGCCCGCAGCCGCTACGTGCCGGACCATGCACGCACCACCAGACGCGCGCCGTGGCGCGGGCACGCCTGCCACCGCGACGTCGCAGACATCACCGTCAAGACCTCGAGGATGCCACCCCGGCTTCCGGCCACGAGACCGGTCCAGTCGCGCGAGCAGCCGTTCCGCGCACGCACGTCGGATGCTGCCACTAGCCGCCGCTCGATTGGATACGCGGGCATGCTTGCGCCGGAAGGCAGGCTACAAGTACAACTTCGGTTCGAGAAGTCGAAATGAGGTAGCAGGGGAAGGATCAGAGAAAGTTGCCCGATCTCATTTGTGTCGTTTTCACGTCGCTGTTGGCTGAGCTTTTGTGGAGAACGCTCGCCGGCGACAGAGATTCTTGCCGCGTGGAAAGGTTATATATAGGAGTATTATCTTAGTATTTGAAGAGAAAAAGAAGCTACCACGTTCGCTCTCAAGGTCACAAAATTACCACGTTAATCGAAAAAAGAAAAAGTTATGAGCCGTTGGATTTTATGAAGCTTCAAAAGTCAAGATTAAAGCATGAACCTGTGTTAAATATAAGAGAAATTCGTATGAAACACAACCACATCTAACGTTGATAACTATAGAACCCTTCGTAGGCACCAACAAGTCCTGTTACCCTACGTACATAAAAAAGGAGTCCTTTGTTTACTAATATACAAGAAACCGTAGCCCAACAAGGGGAAGAAAAAGGTCTCCGATTAATACTTGACGCAAGCAACCGGCGTACATGCATGAAAAGCATCATGCCGGACGGCACCGTAGAGAAGAAAGAGGCACACGTTTGTGGAATTAGAAAGCATGTCACGACGGCGACGAAATCACGATTCGAGACCATCAGAACAGGGATCGCGTTCACAGATGCGATCTGTCAGGCCAATACTGGCTACGCATAATGCATAAGATTCCAGTGGCAAAGACGATCGTAACAGCTAGCATGACAGCGTGCGTCGACGGGTTAGACACGGCTGTAATTCAGAGCCTCATCGACAGCGGTGCCTTGACATTCTGGTGCTGCGCAGACCAGGGTTAGCCGCTGCTGGGAGAAGAACATAGGATGCACGGAGGAGGAATACCCATGTACGTATTGGTGGCCCGAGCGATGCGGCTGTGTGACGACATCTCTTCATACGGCTGGGCGAGGCTAGAAGAAGCTACAAGGAAGCTTGGGAGCAATCGGGTATTCGGGTGAAGCAAGGTTGATACGTACGATGCAACTGTCCTTTCATCAAGCAGGTCGATACAATCGATAGCTAACAAAGCATGGGTGCTGTCAGTGGCCGTACATGGTTCTACTTCGTCAACACATTGTTGGCTCTGATTTCTACTAGCAGTAGCCAGGCTGATAAGGATATCTGGATCCATGGGTCAAAAAAAAGGAAAGGACAATGCTAGAAAAGACGATCCTACGGTAGGCGCAGTTGGCGGCCGGATTGCAGCAGCAAACAAAAATGACCTGTTGCATAAGCAACACAGGGGGAGGTCGTCCACGGTACACTTGATTTATCGAGTAACGAAAATCTTAGGAGGAGACAATCAGGGTCATCTATTACAGATAAAAAAAAATGTCGGTGCAAGAACACAGATCGTGTTCCATGCATGTGTGATTGTGCTGATCTTTTTTTTTCTTATATGAAAAGGCTTTGGATCCTTTGGACTCTTTGGATGCTGCTTACGGACGTACATGGCCTGCTTGCCAGCTCGAATATTTGACATATCAGCGCGTGTGTGGAGGGAAAGCATAGAATCAGCAGTTCAATATCATTAGATTTTTGTTGAGTGTAAACTGTATCTTAATTGGGTTTCAGTTTTGTGATCCGTCGGACGCACAGCCGAACGACTCCTTGCTGATAGCAATGACCTAGGATCTCAGATTGCGTGTTGATTAATGCCCGAGGTAGAAGATGATCACTAGAGACGCTGATATCACCAGGTGCACTGCGTGCTGCAGATCACCTTACTCATGGAAAAAGGAACATGAGTTACAGGAATCCAGAACACTAATAATGCTTTGCAGCATTAGCCTGAGAGGCAACAGATAGGTGTGTTGCCCTGATGCCTGGAGCTTCAGGAAGTCGATGGCATGGTGGAAGATAACAGCAAGTATGCTTGATGAAATCATTAGGATGAGGACCTGGGGAGCAACCAAGAAAAATATGCACAAGAAACAATGAGGTTTTCTTTTGTTCAATAATTTTTTGATTTGGGCTCTACGCAAGGTAATCAAAGGCATATGAAGAAGGGATTTAAGGAAAGGACAAATGAGAAAACATACATTGCTTTGCTATATATGGTTTGATTTTGGGCATGGAAACGGAAGATTAAAAGAACATCATGCCTACATATAGCTGATGTATAAATTTTATTAACAGGAGTATATCCAACTACTCTCTCCGTTTTTAATTATATGACACCGTTGACTTTTTTATTGAACTTTGACCCACAATATATATAAAAATAATTAGTTTCTTAACGTGAAACGTATATTGTTGGATCTATCATGAAAAGCACTTTAAGATTAACTTATACATTTAGCTATTTGCACAAATATTTATGAATAAGACGAATGGTCAAAGTAACGAAAAAAGTCAACGGTGTTATATATTTAAAAACGGAGGGAGTAATTACTATGGTGTGTATGCAGTCTTATATAGATACTTCTCTGCAACAAAAAAAGAATGTTGTTGTATTTTAACACTTTCTCCAATATGATCTATTACAAAATTACAAAAAAAATATTTTTATATTGCTATGCCCTATGAACCTGATAAAAGACCAGAAATATTTAAACGGTTAGTGCCCTACATAAGAATGTGGAGCATGGATTAGTTTTTTTTTATATGAACTTGAGGGGTTTGTACAATTTTTAGTAGCTCTTAGAACTCCCTCTATTCTTAAATTGTTGTCGGTAGGAATTTTTTATCTAAAAATATTGCATTAACAACAACAAATTTAGAGGGTGTACATAAACATCTCAAAACAACTTAATTGTACATAATATAAAAAAAAGGCTCACGACTTCATGTAAACCGTCTTAAGAAATTTTAAAATAAAGTAACCAATACGTCTAGCCGCGCATAGGGCCATCTTGCTAGTTTGGCTTATAGTATCTCCAGTGTCCTTGTCAATAGGGACTGCCATTCCCCCCCCCCCCCCCCCCCCCCCCCCCATTAATTGTAGACGCAAAAAGAAAGAGAGCATGTCCGTGTTTTGTTGCCGTACGTACGTAGGCGCGCATTCTCTGCTCTTGTATTCTTTCCCTGTTATAAATGGAAAAAAGAAAAAAAGTACACTCAACAGTCAGTCAACCTACCCATCTCCGAAAACTTGGCCAACCGCAATTCATGTGTAACTGAACTGAAATCATTATCGTTGGTGCAATGTCCGGTAGGAGCAGTAGATCTCGGTTTTGTCACGACCTTTGCTTAATTTCAGTGTCAACTTTCCAGCTTTTGTACGGAAACAGTCTGGAAGGCTTTAAGAATGCTTAATATCTGTCTAATCATACACCCAAAAATAGATAAGCTATTCTAGTATCAGTACCAGAAAAGTGGCTTGAAGGTTGTTGATCTTCTAGAAAAAGAACAAGATTCATGCGTGAACCATACTCTGCACACAGCCATCAGTAGGTCCTTGTCCCCTGAAGAATACTGTAATGTAATCTAGCGTATGAGTGTAAGGTGCAGATAAAATCGATCGAATCGAACTAACAATAACTGAACTCACCGTCCATCGCCGCGAACAAGGACTGCAAAAACCGGCGACGGAGCGCCCATATGCCGCATGCGGCGGCCACATCCAGTCAGGTGCATGCAACCAATTTCTCTTTCTACCCAAAACTTCTGGGGCATGGTCTCACTTGAAAACAAAAGCATGGGGCTGAACTTTAGAATACTGTCGCGCGCGCCGGGCCACCGATCCGCCATTGTTTTTCCTCGACGGCGGAATGCACATGCACATGCTCGGCGGAATGTACGAGTTGTCAAGTTGGTATCTGTTTCTGGACAAGCAGGTCCCAACGAGATTTATGTCTCGCGGATCATGCCAGCCTTTTGACCAAGCCCGTGCATCCCATTTCCATCACGTTAATTAGGTAAGGAGCACGGGGTTAATCTTACCAGCCATTAAGTGCAAATGCACGCACCAGCATCAGGTCCCGGGTTCGGTCCGGTTTACCCGGTTCTTCGGTTTTTGAATTCAAAATTAAAAAAAAAATATGAAAATTTGACAAAATTTGAAACCAAAATATGTAAAAAAACTAGATGAAATTTTAAGCACAATGGTAGAACAAGAACACAAAAATTCGATCGTTTGATATGTTAAAAAAACCACGCAAATTTTCTGGGTTGAAAAAGAAAAAAAATTCAAACTAGCAACCTTCCTTGATTTTTTTTACAAACCAAACGATCGAATCTACGTGTTCCGTTTCCACCATTGGGCTGTAAATTTGATCTAATTTTTTAACATATTTTTTGTTTCAATGTTTCATTTTTTGTATTTTTTTCATTTTTTCTCTTTAAACCGGTTTTCCGAATTCTAGTCCGGTTTACCGGAATTTTCGTCCGGTTTACCGGTGAACCGGACCGGTTTACCAAAAATTTCGACACTTTTTGTTCAAATTTCGTTATTTGTATTTTGATCCGGTTTTCGACCGGTTTTTTCGGTTTTCGCAGTAACCGGACATCTCAGTCCGGTCCGGTTTTTCCGGTCAAAACTAAATTGCCAACCTTGATCAGGTCACAAGCGTCGGGTAAGAATCACATGGGCACTGGGCAATGCTGGTGCAGCAGGGGCAGATGCAATGGCAACCGCGCTGAGCTGCCACTCGAGACGAGACCGGCCGGGCTGGACTGGTTTGCGGCAGGTAAAGGTCAAAAGCGCACATGAGTCGGCATTGTTGGATTGGATCCTTTGTTTGGAAGCGCAGCTAGCCAAAGGCAAAGCCAAGTACCGGCCACTTCCTCCGCTCTGCATCACCAACCCAACAAACGCCATTGGTGGTAGGGCCACTCCCATGCGGAGCTCTGCTCCGCTGCGGCAGTGCCAGGTCACGGGATTGATTAATGGAGGGGAGAAGCAGCAGGCCGGCGGCGGGTGGAAACAGTGAACTGGGCGGTGGCTCCCATTTCTGGCTGTAGAGGCCGGCCGCGACCGGGCACCGTGCACGCCCGTTTCCCGGACGAGATGGCGGCACGAGGCGCGAGGGCAGAGGCTTTTGAACTGCGCAAATTAGGCAAAGGAACAAGGCGGGTGCGAATCCTGTGATCGTGACGCTAGAAGGGCCAATGCACAAATCGTAAGGAACATCCAATCACATACATTATTGTTCGACTGGATGACCGAGAAGTGGATGAACTAAGACGTGAGGAGCTGGAGATACGACCTTAAAATAGTGCTGGTCAGTTGATTTTTGGACGATCCACAGAGCATTCCATCCAATCCGAGCGGCAAGCGAAGGACGAAAGGAATAGGTGATTAGCGTGGAGACGACTGAACGCATTGTCTCAGGCCGGTCAGCATTCACACCAATAAATAAACATCGAGGAACAGCGTTAGTAACAGTTTGCACGTAAACGGCGTTTGTTTAGCGCAGGGAAAAAAAAGAGAGGGGAAACATGCATTTTCCGTTACACAAATGAGGTTTTTCCGTACCATAAAAAATGAGGTTTTTCCGTACCGTACCTGGTTTGTTCGGGGGATCTTATCAGATCCGAGCCAGCCAGTTTGTAGCCAAACTTGCATCTCCCCCTCCCAGTCCCAGCTGCCGATCGATCATCGCTAGAAATTCCAAACCGAGCAATTCCCTCACGCGCAAACAGTCAAGCTTCCAAATTGATGAGTGAATGGCAGGCAATTCGCAGCCCCAAACTGACGCGCAAGCTCGTAAATGAGCCGAGCCTGGATTGAAACAGAAACAGCGCGTCCGTCCCAGAAATAGATGATCGGAGGCATCGGCGGCGGCGACACCGTGCTCCACCGCCACCGCGTTCACGCGCTTCCGTCGCTGTCGGCCCCGCCTCTCTATTTATACCCCACGCCTCCACGTCTTCTTCTCTAGGCAGAGGAGCACATCAGCATCTGCCCCCTTTCCTCTCCATCCCGAATAAAATTCCATCCCCAGCTCAGGTTCCCTCCAAGAAAACCAATCCATTCCATACCAGTGCCCGATCGATCCACTATCATCCGTGCAGGGAAAGAAAAGAAGGAAGGAATAATCAATCGACCAGTCAATCGTCGGAGGAGGAAGACTAGCGCCGGAAGCAGCGGCCACCACGCACGGTTTCCTCCTTGATCCCTTGCGTCTCCTGCCCGGCGGCGCGGCGACACACCTTGTGGGTTGCGTCGCGGAGCAAGAATCCGGAGGAGGAGGTTCTTGGATTGGCGTCTTCTGTGCCCTTTGGTTTGGGTTGCGCCGCGCTGCACGGCAAGGCAAGACGGCGTCCTTGAAGATGCGGGTGCTGGAGGACGAGCTCTTCCCCTCCACCCCCGGCAAGGTCAAGATCGAGCGGGCGGGGGGAGCCATGAACCGGCAGCTGCACCGCTGCTTCGCGTCGACGAGCACCATGTTCCTGTGGGCGCTCTTCCTCGTCGCCATGACGGCGTCCTACCTCAGCTTCCAGTCCTTCGTCGACACCTCGCACAAGTACTTCGCGGCGTCATGGGGCGGGCTCCACTGGGAGCGGCAGATCCGCGCGTCGGCCGCGCCGCGCCGGCCGTCTGGGTCGGCGTCCGGGGCGGGGATGTCGGTGCTGGTGACCGGCGCGGCCGGGTTCGTCGGCACCCACTGCTCGCTCGCGCTCCGCAAGCGCGGCGACGGCGTCGTCGGCATCGACAACTTCAACGCCTACTACGACCCGTCCCTCAAGAAGGCGCGCAAGTCGCTGCTCGCCTCGCACGGCGTGTTCGTCGTCGAGGGCGACATCAACGACGGCCGCCTCCTCGCCAAGCTTTTCGATGTCGTGCCCTTCACCCACGTGCTCCACCTCGCCGCGCAGGCCGGCGTGCGCTACGCCATGGAGAACCCGGCCTCGTACGTCCACTCCAACATCGCGGGCCTCGTCACGCTGCTCGAGGCCTGCAAGGACGCCGACCCGCAGCCGGCCATCGTCTGGGCGTCGTCCTCCTCCGTCTACGGCCTCAACGACAAGGTGCCCTTCTCGGAGCGCGACCGCACCGACCAGCCGGCGTCCCTGTACGCGGCCACCAAGAAGGCCGGCGAGGAGATCACCCACACCTACAACCACATCTACGGCCTCTCCATCACCGGCCTCCGCTTCTTCACCGTGTACGGGCCGTGGGGGCGGCCGGACATGGCCTACTTCTCCTTCACCCGCAACATCCTGCAGGGGAAGCCCATCACGGTGTACCGGGGCAAGGACCACGTCGACCTGGCGCGCGACTTCACCTACATCGACGACATCGTCAAGGGATGCCTCGGCTCCCTCGACACCGCCGGCAAGAGCACCGGCACCGGCGGCAAGAAGCGTGGCCCGGCGCCGTACAGGATCTTCAACCTCGGCAACACCTCGCCCGTCACGGTGCCCACGCTCGTGTCCATCCTCGAGAAGCACCTCCGCGTCAAGGCCAAGAAGAACGTCATCGAGATGCCCGGCAATGGCGACGTGCCATTCACACACGCCAACATCACACTCGCCAGGGAGCAGCTCGGGTACAAGCCCACCACCAACCTCGACGCCGGCCTCAAGAAGTTCGTCAAGTGGTACCTCTCCTACTACGGCTACACCAGGGGTTCCAAGAACTTGCGGCAATAATCCATGCTAATTCTTTCTCCTGTCCCAAATTTTTTCTCTTTGGCCCGGTCGAGGCCACCACTCCCGGATCAAACATTGACAATCTTACCTCGATTTTTTGGTCGAAAAATATGTTAGGGTGTTAATTGAGGAGAGAAAATACTGGGGAAAAAATTCTTTTCTTTGTGAGGAGAGGGAGGAAGAAGAAAGCAATGGAGGACAGCCATTTTTCTTTTTTCTTTTATTTTTTTCATCTTCACTTTGTAAATTGGTTGTTCACCATGAACTTTTTTCCCTCCATCCTCAGAAGTTGCATGTAATCATCCATTCCCTCTGAGCTGATGATGGGCAGAATCTGACTGGATTAACCAATGCTGATAATATCTCCAGTTTAAACTTCGAATTGAACGCTGTTCGTTTCACCGTTCGAATATCTGCCGGAGGAAACGGCGGAGAAGAAATCGGCGGGCCGGTCCGGTCGTGGCAGTCCTGCAAATAGCGGGCGGAAACGAGGGCCATTTGTTGGGAGAGGATAAGCTGGTGGGGACGAGCGAGCGAGCGGGAGGCGCCTCCAAGCGCGCGAGGTGGTCGCTAGCTGGCTCCCGCTGTGTTCGGTCGCTTGCACTGGCGGTGGGCCCTCTCTCTGCTTTATGGCTCAGTGGGACCACATGGCTGTGGGTCTCGGCGGACGTGGGACCGGTGACTCAAGTGGTCGGTGGGGGTCTACCCAGGCCACGAAGACCACATGGGTGGGCCGTGGCGTTCATCTGAGCTGTAGCCGAACAGCCCGAACTCCTTTTGTTTTCTTTTTTTCTTTTCTGGAAGAACTTGCATTTGTTTACTGCCTTTTTTTTTTTGGAACAGCATTTGTTTACTGCCTAGGAATGGGAATGTGTTCTGTTTGTAGTCTACGTGCATGAGTTGAACTCGGGCATTTTAATAAGCTACCGAAAGTTTAATTGAAGATCCGGCAATATCTGGTTCCGCTGAAACTGAAACACTTTGTTTAATTTCTTGAAATATTGGTTTCATGCTCAGGTTGATAAGTCAACTTGATCTGTGCAGTGCCAGATAAAAATGTGATGCCGAATCTTGTTTCTGCACGGGTATGACTCTGTGATGAGCAACGACTAGTTCCAATTTCTCGAATCTCGAAACAGGCACCGTGAACAAGGTTTATCTTACCGATCCGACCGTTCCAACCGGTAAACCGATCAAAATCGATGAAAACCGAACAAAATTTGTCAAATTTTCAAATTTATTTTAAATTCAAACTCGAAAACCGGTAAACCGAAGAAACCGAACCGGACCGGTTAGTCCGGTAATCGCGGTTACCGGTCGGTAACCGACGGCTTTGCAATCCTTGACCGTGAACTGAATTTTCATTTTCATAAAACTCGGTTCGTACTCGCTCCCATGCGTTTTGTTTCGATGCACGAGTCGAGACGAGAACCAAATGGGCGGTGACCGCATCGGAGTCACGACAACTGAGGCAGGGCCGCGTGTCCAAACCTGAGGATCTCAAGGCCCAAACCAATGCACAGCAGATTGGATCTGGACTTCTGGAGTGATCTGGACTCCGGAGTGCATGGCCCGGTTTGGACGCCGTAAAGTTCGAAAAACGTTTGCTCATTTGTAGATTTCCCAGTAGATTCCTAGGACGTTGACAGTGCCTGAGCCTGACATTATACTATGGCGAGCGAAACCGTGCAGAAGAATTGTTTCAGTGTCCATCGTGATATGATCCGCTTGCATGGCACGACCACGACGGATGTTCCACCGTGGTGCCGGTGGGCACGGTGGTCGGCCATGGCACCTTGTTAACAGCACGACGTATGCTTCAGCACGCCGAAAAGCGTAGCATAGTGGCAGTACTGTGGTATGGTAGACATGGTCATATGGCATTACCCTGCCGCCTGTATTTGGTTTTAAGTGTCGTGCACCACCATCAAGCTGCTAGGTACTCCTACTACAGTAGTACTACTGCCTGCACGATGTGTTTTCTTTTTGAGAACTGAGACAAACTGCTTACCTGATGACTGATGTTAAGCGAGCCGTTTTGATCCGTGAACGTTCTTTTGCATATGTTAAGCCATGGCCGGTGCTGCAAGTTACGAGCTCCCCATCAGAATCCCTGGAATGAATCCGTGAGGACGCAGGGGCCAGTTCACTCCCAGCTGGCTACAGTCACTGACTTCCTTCTTTTGCTTAGATATGAATACCTAGCAATGATCTGGAAATGTCAAGCGCGTCCCAGTGAAGCGAATGGCGTGACCAGCAGCTTGGCGCTCACCCGCGTCCCAGTGAAGCGAATGGCGTGACCGGCAGCTTGGCGCTCACCCGTGGAGCAAAGACAGTACAGGATAATTAGGAGCCATGATAAATGTGTTAACTAACTTTTAATACGGAATATAACGAGGTGCTTAGGTTGATCACCAAGGTTTACAATTTCGTTCGAATCGCTAAAACCGACCGGGACCGGTTCCACCGGTTATCGCGATAACCACCATAACCGGTCGATTTTCGAACAAGAATTCAAAAATCAAATTTTGAATTCAAAATCCGCAAAACCGACCGGTTTTACCGGTAATCGACCGATTTCTGTACATAACCGATCAGTTTGATCGGTTTTCGAACCACAGCTCCTTCTTTTCCAAAATTCGAAGTCCCTGCAGAATCCGCTCGCTTCTCGTTTCGGCCCCCTCAGCCCACACGGCCGCCCCTTCATCGGCCCTGGAATTGATTGTCTCCACTGGCGTGAAGAGGTCGATTGGATGGATAGATCGGATCCATAGTGCAAGAACACAGGCAGAACAAGCGGCTCCAAAAATTTCAATTCCCGCTTCTCTAGTAAGTTTCTGTTTGATTCCTCGCACACATAGCTTCCTCGCATCCCTAATCATCCATTTGAGTCATCTTACATGCAAATCCATCACCCAAATCGACGAATTTTGAGGATTTTTGGCCGCCGGTTTTTGTCCCTGTTCAGTAATTTTTCGGGAATTATTTGAGCCATCAAACAAACTCCAATTCGTGTATGGTTTTCACAAATGGTCTGAAAATGACGTCTAGTTTTTTTATATATTTTTTGTTTCAAATTTTTTCAAATTTTCAAAAAATTTCAAATTTCAAATTCGAAAATCGGGGTACCGAACTTATGGACTCGGACCGAAATCCTCCGTAACCGCGATTTTCGACCGACGATTTTGTAAACCTTGTTGATCACTTGGTGTCGGCTTTGAAAAAAAAAACACTTTGCTGTTCGTTAGACCGTAAGCTGCTGAAAACAGCAAAAAAATTCCGTTGCCGGGACTCGAACCCGGGTCTCTCGGGTGAGAGCCGAGTATCCTAACCAGCTAGACTACAACGGATTGTTGTGAAACGTGACATGGGCCATTAGTTAACATAAACCAAGTAGTAATAATCTGAACCTTCTAAGACATATGAGAGCCCGAACCTTACCTTGTCGTCATGTAAACTATCATAAATACTCTCTTTTTTTTTTTAACCAAGTAGGCATAAGGTTCTCCACGAATACATAGAGAAGCGGAGTGTACTTACTGTAATTTTAAATTCTATTAATCAAGTTACAAAAAATAGAACAATGTGCCAAAAAGTTATGTCTCGCGAAGCATATTGCAATGCGTTGCTAATTTTTCTTGAGACTAAAGCATCACTATTTGTTGTTTCGGAGGAGCACAAAATTGGGGTTTGAATGTCCTGAGTACATTGACATTTTTCTACTGAAGAAATTGATTCGTGACAAACTAGGCGAAACAACATTTTTTTGGGGAATAAAACAACAAAAAAATTGATACTTCTATTTTAGTTTATTTTTAGTTTTGCTTTGGGCAGAGATGTAGAAAGATGATGAGCAACGAGGAGTGGAAGTGGTGGAGAGACTGTAGCATCCCACCTCAAATCAATGAGGGGTTAGCTAACCAGGACCTTAATCGGGTGATACTCGGCGAAGCAAGTATGCAACTACCACACACATAAGCATAAGTAACATAATTTTACAACGAGTTCAGTTATTACATTGGTTCCATAATTTACATAGAGCATAAAGTTCTGAGTTCGATTATTTTTACATAAAAGAGTTCGAAATTCGATTACATAACGCGAGCGGAAGCAAACACACGACGATACAGCTAAAGTGATATCATGTCCGGCCATAGACACAATTTCACTCTTCATGCTCCGAAGAGGGAGAAACAGGAACCACTTCAAAAGACCAAATACCTGCATAAACATTTTCAACAAAAGCCCTGAGCAACTAATACTCAGCAAGTCTTACCCGTCAAAATGGCCTTCTAAGACCGACTTCTAATTATGCAGGGGGTTGACCAAGGGTATCGGAATAATTGCAAAACCAGCACTAAAGTTGATCCTTCTTTCATGTTTAGCCCAAATTTTATCTTTTAGAGCATGAATATAAAGATTTGCACCTAATCTGAATACAAACACTTGCAATACAATTAATTTAAATACATAGCAGCAAATATACATCATCATGTGCACTTTTTACTACGATGTGACACAGTGAACAAGTGGTACTCAATAACCGCGAGGGACGGCGATTCGAATCGATTTACACCTGCAGGCGAAACCCGAACACACGACGTACGCTACTCGAAGGAGTTACGCACGGCAACTTTTCACAAGACACCATAAAGTCGGTCCAAGTTCCCCTCTCCCGGACACATGTCCTCCACGCGATACCCACGCCGGAGCAATCCGTGGTTAGCCCATATGCCCTCCCTTCCTACACATACCCGTGAACCACCGTGACCATCTTCATCACCAAAAGAGAGGGGGGGCCCCGTCCAACAATATAACATCAGGCTACTCAGTTTACTAGTTCCCATTCTCCTAGCATGTATCCGGTACTGTTCAAACTTGCTCAGCGGGGCCACAACGATCGGTCCTCAATCAACACAAACGGGGCTATGGCGAACAAGGCGAGCCTTGTCACCTCCACCTACACATGAACTTTCCCGTTCGGTCTCAAATTCATTAACATCAGCATGTGAGAACATAAAGTAAACCCGATCCCAAAATACACCGAGCGGTCTCCATACCACTCAATGTTCTACCGACGAAACATCCCTATTAAGCATAGCGGAAATCTATTGCGTGGCTGTCTAAACACTAAACCCACCCATAGGAGTATGTAAGATAGTTGCATCTACGGTTCCATACAACTCCTAAACTTAAATGCACAAATCACGACACGAAATACATGTGAGAAAATGTAAAACTTTGAAAACATAGGAGTGCACCGGGGCTTGCCTTGGGGCTGGTGGTTAGCACACGCAAGCGCGTTCAAGTCAGCACCGGTCTCCTCGGTCACGATCTCCACGTCCTCGAGTCCGGCGTCGGTTCCTAAATGCATGCAACAAAATACACAAGATCAAAGATAGTTCATGGAACTTCCTTGACAAATATGACATGGAGATGCAATGATGCAAATGCAACATGCTGGCATGTCCAAACATTTGATTTTCGCATTTTGGTCCCAAGTGATTTGTACAATTACTTTGGATTTAGGAATTTCCGTACGCGTAAAAGAGATCTTCTTCCAAAATCTTTAAAAAGGGTTCTGGAAGATCAAAAATTACATTAGCATTTTTATTTAGCAACTTCATCCTGGGTACAGTGACATATCCAAAATTTGGTGCAAAAAGATGCAGGAATAAAATTATATAAAAGATTTTGTTAGCAACTGGAAACTGAAATTACTCCTAAAAGAAGATGAATTTCAAGATGCCACTTGGTGGGATGTTCAGGGAACCTATTAGGAGTGTGCATGCCAAAATTTAGAATTTTTGCACTTACAGATCTTTTTATAGAATTTATTTCCTGATTCTCTTCTTTGAATTTTATAAAAATAACTGAAAAGAATTCAGATGTTCATGTTGCACCACTGGATAGCTCTCACTTCAAGGATTCCATAACACTTGAGTTTGCATTTTTACGATTTTTCTACGAATTTCTATCGAATTTACAAGTTTGGCCAAAAACTGGAATATCCAAATAAAAGAAAAAGACGACGTGGCACTGTAGCAGTGCCAGGGCATGGCGGGGCGCGCGCGACGCGGCGGCGGCGACGACGGCGTTCCGGCTAAACGGCGGCGATTTTCACGAGTTGGTCAGCGGAACCAAGTAGAGGGCAACGAGGCGGTCCTAACGCAGCTGACGTGCACGTGCGCTCGACCGTGGAGGAGGATCGGCGGCGATGGCGGCGGCGGTGAGCGGCGGCGCGCCATGTTCCGGCGAGGTGAAGCAGCGAGGAGGCGAGTTAGTGCGCGCATGAGCTTCACGAGGTGATGGGGAAGCTCACCGTATCACGTGCACACGTGGAGGAAGGCCGGAGAGGAGAGTTCGTCGGAGGGGCGGCGCGGTCCGGTGATCGGCGGCGGGGAAGAAAGTGATTTCCGACGATTCCACTGCACGAAGCTCGACAAGGTCAACGAGGTGTGGTGCGTGGAGGAGTGAGGAAGACTCGGGCGCAAGGAATCGAGGAGATGCTCACCGAGATGATCGAATTTCGCGACGAGCTCGACGATGGTCACCCGGCGGCCATGATTGGGATTCGCGTCGATTCTCGTTGCAGAGCGCGGGAACTTGAAGTTTGTGTTGTGTCTGAGGTTGAGGGGTTCCTAGCGCACACTTTCGCTGTTGGGCTTGGTCGCGAAGCACGGCGGAGCGGCGGCGGGGCGGTGAGCTCGACGGCGACGACGATGGCGGCTCGGGGAAACTGAGAAAGAGAGTGAGGACGACGACGACTTGACCGCGGGGAGGAAGGGGATAAGGCCAGGGGTTGTGGACTTGGTCCTCGACGCCGTACCGAGCTGACGGCGGCCACAGTTCGCCGGAATGGGCAGAGAGAGGAGGAGGAGTCGCCGGCGGCGACACTTGGCGCTACAGTAACTTTTGTGAATTTTGCGAATTTCATTGATTTTTCTCGGTTTGAACTGATTCAATTTAAATTCGATCTTCCCGAGCTCCAAAAATCATGAAAAACTCAGGTCTGAAAGATTTCAGTGAGAGGAACAACTTTTCCAATTGGAACTTTTGCTGAATCGGCTTGGATTTCAAACTAAAATTCATTCAAACCTTAAGTTTGAAAAAAAAGTACAAGCATTTATTTGGGCTTTTAGATTTTTGTAGAAAAATCTCCAAAAATCTCCAAAATTCTCTTTTAGCCCCTGGATGCTGAGGAATTTTTCATTTGGGCCCACTTGTATAGAAAATTTCAAAGTTGTAGTTCAAATGCTCGTTTGGATGAATTTTATCCAATTTGAAGTGATTTTGAAATCTTTTTCATTTCTTTTTGATTCCTCTTGATCAATTTCACTAATTAGGATTTGTAGCTTGATTAGAGACTTAATTAAAGTGAGATGTTACAGAGACAGAGAGAGATAGAGATAAAGATGCACTAGGTGGTAATCAAGAAAATGGGAGATGCAGTGTGTAGAGAGAATTAGAACTATTTCACAAAGAAAATGAAGGCTATAATTTCAAAAAGAAATTGAAACCAAGGAAATAATAAACTGTAAGTAATTCAATGGTTATTCCCTACTTCCTACATCATAGTAAAATAATAGAAGATTTTTTGCGTGCACAATTTGCGTGCCCCCAATGTTATATCCTAACGGCACAATTTGCGTGCTCCTTGATACAAATGGCTACTCCGGCTAAATCCAATATTTTTTTGTATATTTATTATGCTAAAATAAAGGACGGTTGATGTATGGATTGGAGTTGGAGTTGTGTGGATTGATTTTGTAATCAGGAGATTGTTTATTACTATTACTTAGAATTTTGTGTATGCTTTCATATCAATGATTTTCTGTTTTCGCAAATAAATAATAAAATAAAAAACGGCCGATGTACCTGAAAATGAGTTTGACAGTAGAAAAAGTAGGTTGCTGTGCACTTGTACGAGCTACTAGTTCTAGTAAGAACGTTCCTAATGATTGTCTCTTAGCTAACTCTTAGAATTGTTTATTGGAGAAAAAAAAGAAAGAGAAAGCAGCTAATTCTTCCTCAAGAGGTAGCTTTTAAAGAAAATGAGAGAGTTAAATATGAATCCTACTCTTCTTCAATTTTTTGTAAGAGTTAGCTGCTATTTCTTAGTTGCTTCTGACATTGGGACGCTCTAAGCGAGAAAAAGAAAAAGTGACCGTGCAAACGTGAGCCCCGCGCCGCATCTCCTCTTCCACACAAGTGGCGCGCTCCCAGCATCCAAATGTTCACCTCCCGCTTCGGCCACGCGCCCCTCCTTTTCATTTCCTTCCTCTTCCGCAATGCGCGATCCTTCACACGCCTCGCTCCTCCTCCCCCTCGCCTCTCACCGCACCAATTCACACACACCAATGCCATCCCCTCCCCTCGCGCGACGATGGAGGCGAGAACCTAGGGTTTCGTCAGATCGGCGAACCTGTCCCTGAGGCGGCGTTTCGGGAGTCGGGAGCGGCAGGATGGCGGGGTCGTGGGAGAAGCATGCGGCGGGCGGCGGCGGCGGAGCGGAGAAGCGCAAGTACCCCATCCGGTGGGAGGACTACGAGCTGTACGAGGAGGTCGGGCAGGGCGTTAGCGCCGTCGTGTACCGTTCGCTCTGCAAGCCGCTGGACGAGATCGTTGCCGTCAAGGTGCTCGACTTCGAGCGCACCAACAGTGACCTGGTACGCGCCACGCCGTATCCATCGATCCATCCGCCGCCTCCATTTTTTTTAATTCTGTATTTCCCAACGATTCTATTTCCTCCGCTAGGAAGATGCTGCATGCGTGTCGCCGAATTTGCGTGGTCTGCATTTAGCAGGAATGATATGTGCGCGTGCTAGGCGATCCGCGGATGCTTGCGCTAATGGCATGGCATAATCGTCCGAATTATACACGTTTAGATTGCATAGGGCCTGTTTGGATCGGTGGTGCTTTGTGCAGTTTAGAAGAATGACTTGGCAGTCGCACACTTGTGCTGGATCTGTACTCAATCAGGATTTTGCAGTCGCATATTCTTTAATTTTCATGGATCGTTCTGAAGTTCTGGCTCTGTTTCTGCTTTAGCACTTAACACAGTGCTTCATAACTTGGCTTTCTGCAAACAGTAACAGGATTCTGGAATGACTAACACGGACTGTTCAATGCAGAACAATATCATGCGTGAAGCTCAGACGATGATTCTTATAGACCATCCTAATGTTGTCAAGGCACATTGTTCATTCGCAAAGGACCAAACGTTGTGGGTAGTTATGCCGTTCATGGCTGGAGGGTCTTGTCTTCACATAATGAAATCAGTCTATCCTGATGGTTTCGAGGAAGCTGTCATTGCTACCGTGCTTCGTGAAGTCCTGAAAGGTTTAGAGTATCTTCATCATCATGGACATATACATCGTGACGTGAAGGTGAATGCGCACTTCCAACCAACTTTGCTCATGCATATCCAGAGTTCTGAATAGTTTTTTTGCCCACCTTGCCGGGTGCAAGATGAATTTATCAAATTATTAAGTTTTCCTTTTAATAATCTCAGCGTAATTAGTGTTGTCACTTCTCTGTTTCTTCTTTTTTGGTGTCAGGCAGGAAATATTCTAGTCGATTCTCGGGGTGTAATTAAGCTTGGAGACTTCGGGGTTTCTGCTTGCCTTTTTGATTCTGGTGATAGACAAAGGGCCAGAAACACCTTTGTAGGAACTCCTTGCTGGTACTGAATCTCAAATTATTATGTGCTTCCTGCTATATGAGTTTGTCTTTGCACCTATTGATCCCAGGACCCTCTTTATGTATTAGGATGGCACCGGAGGTTATGGAGCAGCTACATGGATATGATTTCAAGTAGGGTACTAACTTCCCCATTTTTTTAACTACAACAGTGATTTTCTTTTCCCTGGGGCTTCTTAGCGATAGTTACTTTATCATATTACAGAGCAGACATATGGTCCTTTGGAATTACTGCACTTGAACTTGCTCATGGCAACGCTCCTTTTTCAAAGTACCCTCCCATGAAGGTATGCATAGATAGGAGTATGTCATTACCAGAAATGAGCTACTTCTTATTTTTAACATGATTCATGCACTTCCTCAGGTCTTGCTTATGACACTTCAAAATGCTCCTCCAGGCCTTGACCTTGAGAGAGATAAGAAATTCTCGAGGGTAATTATATTCTGAATTACCTCTCTATTCTGTGTTGAGTACCACTTCTTATTTGTGAATCATGAATTTTTTTAATAGAGCTTCAAGCAAATGGTCGCGATGTGTTTGGTAAAAGACCCTTCAAAAAGGCCTTCGGCAAAAAAATTGTTGAAGCAGCCCTTTTTCAAACAAGCTCGTTCCAGTGATTTCATTTCTCGGAAGCTTTTGGAAGGATTGCCTGGCCTTGGTGATAGATATCAAGCTTTAAAGGTAAACTGGCTTATGTGGTGCATAGCTACTTATGTCCAATTAATTCTTCACGAAGTTAAAGAAGGAGCTTCACAATAATGCAGGTAAAGGATGAAGATTTACTAGCTCAAAAGAAAATGCCTGATGGAAAGAAAGAAGAAATCTCACAGGTACACATTTTTAACATGAGTGTCAAATCATGGAAATGTGGAAAATTGAGTGGCACTTCCTCACAGCAGCATGTTACTTTAATGTTTCCCATCAAAACAAGCAAGATTCCACTCCTGTATCACTTCCTGGGTATTATACCTTGTGTGCATGATAAAATAATAGCCTTGTTGATGATGTAGCAATGTTAAAAAGGAATGCAGAGAATGGTTTCTAACAAACGATCAATAAAGTGTTTCTTTTATACTTCCAGGAAATAAAGTAATTGAAGAATTCCACAAATATAATATGCGTGCATATCAGAAGCCCTGTCTCAGTATGGTGTAGTTTAGGTGATGTGGTCATTACTGGAGGTAAAAAGATGAACTTTGATGATAAATTTAGCACTTGAACATGAGAGGCAATGTTCTTACAGCATCGCCACTGGTGAAGACTTTGAACAATTCCATGTCAAAAAAAAAAAGACTTTAAACAATAAGAGGGAATGAATCACTCACATGACTTTGGAGACAATAATATTGTCAAATGCAAGCAGCATAATTTATCTGCATCATTTATCTGAAGTTTTTTTGCAATATGGTCCTCATAGAATTGTTAATTCATTGTATGCCATGGGTCCTTTTCACTTTCAAAGTTATTCCCCTGAATCAGATACGTATTTGCGCTTGCTTAGGTTTGAAGTTCTCCAATTTTCTAGTGGATATTCTTCTTGCCCATTGCTTGGTTCCTATGTTAACAAATGATATTATTTATTTATTTATTTTGCTTTCTGGAGATATTGGACAGACAACCTTGGTTAAAACCTGGAACTATGTGACAGTATCATGAAACTAACATATCCTTACGATTTTCTGAAATAAGGATTCTTTTGCTTCTTTCTGTTTTTGGAAATCCCTTGTGTCATTTATCATCATCTTTATTTCCTCTCATTATCCATTCGGTGACACTACTAATTATTTTGCTAGGATGAATACAAAAGGGGTATTAGCAGCTGGAACTTTGACATGGACGACCTTAGATCTCAAGCTTCCCTGGTAAGCATCTAGCATTCCGCTGCTTTATTCACTGATTTTTGCATTTTGCACCACGTCATTTCTTGTATTTGGCCGTTGTCAGATTACAGAGTGTGATGACAGTATCTCATGCAAAGATTCAGATGCACTATCGTTCTATGACGTGGATAGTTTGCAGGAGCAAGCACCAGAAGTACCACATTTGTCAAGAGATTTCACAATTAATTATGATATAGACACCGTAAGTTCCTTTTGAAGTTTTAGTTTTATTATCCAGCATAAAGTCTTGACTCGCATCTAATATCAAGCAAAGTTGGTAGGAAAATGATGTGATGACCAATGATAAGTCAACTGTTTCATCTCCTGTGCCGTCTCGTTGTTTATCAAGGTATGGTAACAGACTTGGTCTATTCCAGTTTCTTTCTTTCTTTTTTTTCCTTCTCGAACTTGCATATTATTACGTCAAAATGACAGCTCATTGTATGGAGTACTTGATTGTGCCAACTTAAATGTTTTATCCTGTTAATGATTTTTTACTAATCTCTTCACAAAGTTCTTCTCACTTGGTTACATTGCCAGGAGTACTTCCATGCATGGAACTGCAAATGTGATGCCCGTAAATAGTGTTGTCAGGAAAGACATTTCTATGGAGAGCTGCGATTTAGTGTCTCAAGAGAAAGATTCTGACACAATTCCAAGTAGCTCATCCCATGAAAGGAAATTTTCTTTTAGTTCTTGCTCATCAGATGGATTGGTTTCATCCAAAGAGAGGTTTGTTCTCCTTTACAGAAAAGAAGTCATTTCACATCTGAATATTTTTCTTGTTTCTAGTACTAGCATTGTAAAAGCCACCTGTAAAAGGAAAAAAAAAAAACATGGCCAAAGCCATAAGTGAAACCTGCGCGGTTTCTTTTTATGGCTCTAGTTTTGTTGGAGAACCAGTTCAGCCGATCAACGCATGCTATACATGGATGGTCAAAGACTTCTACCATTTCTGACTTCTGAGGGTCTAAGCTAGAATAGTTCTGACGGAAACCTCTCTCTTACTATTAGTAGCAGAAGTTCTGACTCTGAAACTAAATGTTTTCAGCTCTAAACAGCAAAATAATGTCTATAATCGTGAAAGGTGCAATGGGGCGCCGTTGCATGTCTCAGGTGAAACTTCTCCCGAAGCTGTTCCCAAGGCACCTAAATCAGCAGGTAATTGCACCCCCGCGACCTGCCCCTTGACATCAGGATTCAGAAACTAAGTTTCTGTACGTTTTACCTATCAAAAGCTTTATACATCAAAACCTTTGCTTTTGCTTATGGTTTACTTTCATGTGCTTTATTTGAATGAAGTTCCAAATGTCGAGGACCATGATGATAGAGCGAGGCCTCCACTTATACAGCAAAGAGGTCGATTTAAAGTCACACCCGGGCATGTTGAGTTGGATAAGGTACTGGGTAATAGTTAGTACTCTCTGCAGATTCGGTTAACAAAGATTGACATTTTTGTCTTATTGCAGAGTCACCCACCCGGCCTACAAAAGTGTCACAGTATGCAGGTTATGCGCTACCCTTTTACATTTATATATGAAAAACAGGAGAATTGTTTTTTATTCCTTTCCCTTTCGTTTGCTAAACATCCATGCGAAATAAGGAGCACGGAGCAATAGTTTGTGTATGTGAATGCTTTATCCCTTTTCAGTATTCCATATCTGTACCCAAACATGCCATGCTGCCATTTTGCAGACAATTTCTCACCTTCCACCGTTAAGTATACCATCTTCAGCTGATGCTGCATCAAGCATTATCGGTGGCTCCTTCTACATGCAGTTATATAACGTTCTTCAGACAAATATGCTTCAGAGGGTAAGCCCACACTTCCCTTGAATAATGGCCATCAAACAACTCAAAACAAAATACTAAAATAGTTCAGCTCTGTCTCTCCTCCTACAGGAACAAATACTTAATGCGATGAAGCAGTTTAGTAGCTCAGACATGACTTCACCGTCCATCCCTTCCATGGCTTCACCGTGCATCCCTTACGCAAGTCGCTCAATATCGCCATCATCTGCATTATCAGTTGACAGAGCCATGGTGACTTAATATTCCTGTTAAACTTTACATGATCTATAATAACAAATAGTGAGTTTATACATGATCTGTGTTAACAAAGAATGAACTATACAAAGAATGACTTTATAACTTAAATTAATTTGACGAATCCTTATGCTCATTAGTCAGGGTTAAGAAAAAAGAAAACAGTTTTGTGTGCAAATTTCAAACTCGAAGTTTATACTGGCCATAAGTTAATTTTTTTTTTTGTCAGAACGATATCATTTCAACGGAGTATAATCTAAGCACTGCAAGGATTTCACAAAGGGTTGTGGTTCAGTTCTACTTCTAGTGGCAGTGCTGAATTAGCAAACTCCAAATGCAGAATCAACATTCTGAAACTACTAAGTAATAAGCCACCAATGTTGAGATTTGAAGTGGGCTCTTGCAGCTTAGTTCATTGGACTAATGACCACCTCTTGCTAACAAAGCAAGTACTACCACTTAAAATAAGGAAAAAGAATGTTGCCCGGACAATAGCTCATGATTTGCTCTGGGGCTGCAAGTTCTCTTCTTTTAGAGTGATAGCGGTTGTTAAGATAGAGTCTAACCCTCTGTGGATTTTAGTTGGAAGCGGCACATGAAAAGGAGAAGGAGTTGGTCAACGAGGTCCTGGACCTACAATGGCGGTAAATATCTTTTGTCTGGTCTTTTCAGTTTTAAAGTAGGAGATGCAAACATTCAGAAATTTGGGCCCTGAGAGTTTGGAGCGCTGCAGGTTATTGTGTACACAGGATGAGGTTCAGAGGCTTAAAGCAAAGGCAGCCCAGGTGCATACTCCAGTTCCTCCACAACCTATCATTTTCCCCGTTATATAATATATATACTTTTCGATATTCACGAGTACCTTCTATACCAATGTATATTTCTGCACGTTAATGTAGAAGTGCTTTGCATTGACAGATCTAAAGCAGGCCGCGTAGGGAGCTCTGAGAACGCATGATCATAACAAATGACTTTTCTGATGTGGCTTTCAAGCTGCTGATTTGGAACACGGGCGAACGGAATAAGGAGGGGAGCTGCAACTACTTAGCAGTGCTCCAGCTTTCATTCCTATCTATGAAGGGATGCCAACGTTAGTACAGAACTTGCATTGCTGATGTACTATGGATCGCATGGTGCTGTTTTTTTTGTTTGGCGCTATTCAGCGGGTGTGAAGAAAAGTTTCTGATTGCAAGTTCGTTTCTGATTGCAAGTTCGTTTCCTTTTTTTTTTTTAATGTTCTACACTTTTTGGTTCTTTCAAACTATCCAGCTTATGATCGCTAAAGTTCCAAAATCTTACTCCATGTAGTTTTTGAGTTAATGAAGTTATGATTAGTTCATTTTGAACTAGAAAAGTTATCCTGACATACCACTAAACTTTAGTGACTAAACACCAGAGGGAATAATTCGTTATTGAGAGGGAGGGAGTGACGAACAACAGGCACCCGCCCCCTGTGACATTGACATTGATACTAGCAGCAGGCGGCGGCATAGGCCAGCTGAGGCGTTTGCTCCCTTCCTCCACCTGTTGAGGTGCTTAGCCCCTTGGCGGCCGCTGGCCACAGGCACAAACCACCACCCATCACTGAAATGGTTGGCATTTGGCAAGCAGAGTAAAGCACATGACAGTAAATATCGGCGCATGTTAGCTGCTTCCAAAAGCAATTTTCTCTAAATATACAACATGGGAAAAATTCGAAACACCAACGTACTTACTCCAAGTCACACGTGGTTTGCGTCCACAATTTAATTTACATCCACAACACATATTTTGCGCCTACCTTTGTACAACTGTTGTTAGTCACTGCATGGTAAATCCGGTCAAACCCCGTAAGTATACATATTCATCGTCCCAGTCCGTGAAGCTAGCGATTAGCAAAGAATTGTATTACAGCTTCCAAGTCAGTCTATTTGATGCTCATTTTGCTTGAAACTACTAGAACCACTATCCAGTAGGCTGAATTCGCGCTCCAAGGTCCATGAAGATTCGTTTGACTTAGTTGTGGAGATTGTATACTCCCGGAAATATCCATCATGCGTTACAATGAAGATTACAGTCCTGCAACATATAACATGGATGTTTTTTTAAAAATACGTGCAGTAGTTGGTAACATTCCACAACAAGAAGGAAAGCCCTCACGAATGGAAATGATTCAGTGTGATTATTTTCTGAATGTTCAATTCAAAACCAAATGATGCTCGATATTGTAAAAAGCAACATTGATATTTCACAGATCTTACTTCAACGCAGGATGTTTGGAAGAATTTTGCGAATTTTCTACGCTATGTACCACCAGACAACTGCATTTCAAAGAATGATATTAGCAAATCAATAGGGAAGTTCATAAAAAAATTGGTTGGCAGAGCCGCAGAGGGCAGAAGAGAAAGACCTCTTGGTTTCTGCAGGGACAACATTGTGAATAACGTGATGATTAGCTGGGTCCAAAGCATCGGTCACTGATCCAGGAATCACTGAACTGAGCAACTTGTTTGCTTGGCTCCTTAAAAATGGATACCATCACGTCAAATTATGTTTGTAAATAATGGTTTAAAATTACACCTAGCAGAACAGGAAACACTACCTTCCATTTCTAGAAGCACCAAGAAAAAACATGTGCAAGGAGCCTGATGAACTTGTGGCAGCAAGAACGTCGGGTAGATCAGTAGATGGACTAAATGACAGTGAATAGATTGTTGATGGGTATGTTCCCCGCCGAAAACTATGTGACTGTTTAAGTAACAATGTAAAAAGGGATTAGGTGGATGGCAGACAGCTCTATGTATGATCTGAAGGAGGAAGGTTATGATGTTAACTTCACCTTGGTGGCATGTGCAACAAGATGTACTCTAACGATAGTACCCTTTTCAGAAGCTGTTGCTAGGTACATTCCTTTTGAAGAGAATACCATTGCTGCTAATGGAGACTGATGAGCATCTATCTGTCAGCACATTACACAAAGAAAGTGAAAAAAACAGAAAGGGGTAGGAAAGAAAACAAGAAGTGTAAAATTCAAAGTACCTGACATATTAATTCAGGTTCTGATGCTTTATACACTAAAGCAGATCCTTTGGATGTGCTTGCCGGCAGAGCCAAAAAACACCCTTCTGAATTAGGAGCAAATGCACAAAGACCTGATTTGGAAGCATATTAGCAGCAAATATGGCATACACCAAAAAAAAAAAAAAACGAGAGTAAACAATTTTTTGTGCAGTCCAGCTTGAGTAATATGACACATTGGCAAATGAATAGCAGTAGGACCTTACCTTTTGTATTGGGTACTGTTTCAATTTCTTCCAAAATAGTAATGCTATTTAGATCATAAATAAAAGTCTTGTGCTGCAATACAACGACAAGCCTGCACATAATGTGAACTATTAATTCAAAAGAACCATCGAAAATTGGGTATAAGCAAGATCCCCTGTCAGGCTTATCATAATTTTGCAAATGGAAAAGTAAGTTATCATAGTTATTCTTAAAGCTCAGAACTGGGAGGAAACAAGATCAAATTCAAAAATTTAACAATGAACCACCTTAACATGCTGTTCGAGGAATTCATGTGTTAGGAAGAACCAGTAGGTGCAGTATCAGGTGGTTTTTAGAAAGATAACATTTTCAGCCTACCTCTTCCTGCTTAATCGAACAGCCAAAATAGAAGTCTTGAAGTTCAATTCTTTCATAGAGGCTCCTGTTTTTGTATTGAATAGACAGAGGCGCCGAGGAGACATTGCAGGCTGCAAAAGCGACAATTCGCAATGGCAGTCAATAACAGAACTCATTCATGTAAGTTGAAAGTCCAGGCAAGAAGAAACAGGTTTGGTCAGAAACAAACACGGGGAAGTATTTGAAGTTAACTCAATAAACAATAGAAGGAAAAATGCACGATGTACCTGTTCACCAGTTCCAACGATAGCAAGAAGGTTTGTGCCAAATAGCATTTCGACAATGTTAAATCCCCCAAGATCTGCAAACATGCAGAGCTTCTTATTATTATAGTACTACTTGTTTAGCAAATAACTTTCCCAAGTCTCAACAATAGAATGACCAGTTAATGTGGTTTCATAAATAAAATAAAGTTTGATTTTATCTGATTATGCTGAAGAGTAAGGCATTGCTGTTGAAATTTCGCACGCTATCAAGTTTGTAGTCTGTACTCTAGTTTGTCTTGACTGAGTGTGCCAATTCGTTTGTTGTACCACGATCGGATATTCAGCCAAATCTAAGAAGAACGAGGGAATGAAAACAAGCATCTCTGAAGAAAATCGTACTCTTTTTATAGCAGAGCCTCCCATTACGGGCGTCGAAAATCTTGAACCCATCCTTCGTCCCGACCGAAAACAAGCTGAAACAATCCAACACCCGAATCAGACTTCTCGCCCCCAATCCACCATCGCCGCCACCATAATAAGAATTAACTTCTGCTGCTTTTGTCGCGCGTACCTGTTGTCCTGATTGAAGGAGGCGCAGATAATCTGGGACGCAGAGGAGCTGCTAGCCATTGCCGGGGCAGTCAAAACCCGAATTTTATGCGGCGCACCAGCTCTTCCCAGTTGCTCTCCGGCGAATTCTCCGGTTAATTGGTACAGTTGGCGGGGGGGGGGGGGGGGGGGGGGGGAAGGGACGTAGCGTGGATGGATAGACTATACTAGTACTTCACCATCCACGCAAGCTAGGGTTCCTCTCCAACCAAGGAAACCGATCCCGATCTCAGACGAACCTCCACTCCACGCCAATCCGATACAAGTAGAGCCGGGAGGTGGACGACGACGGCGATGAGGAGGTAAAGCTCCTGCCTGGAATCGAGTTCGGTCAAGTGCGTTGCCGGAAAGGAAGAACACGAGGGGCCGAGTCTACCAGGCCTGTGTCTTAGCCCAATTGCAGCCCATCATAGTTTGGCCCAAGGTAACAAGTTTCATTATTTTTACGAATTCTCTCCAGCTAAAAACATCATTATCGTGTCTGACATATGGCACAGGCATCCACCGTTTGGCCTCATTGACGAGGGTAACTTGTCGATTGATTCTTCTTTGCAATGTGTTAAGAAGATTTTGTTATATATTTTCTAAATACTCGGAAAAATTGAAGTAAGGTCTTGGATAGTATCTGCTAGGATCGCCATTATTTCTGATCGATTATCTGGGGTGCCAGCAATCAACTAGTGCCTCCGAGTCTGTTTCACATTGATTCCGTCCTCTATCCTTTCACTGCACAGGATGTCAAGACCCAAGAACAATGACTCGTCTGAAAAGGGACCTAGGTGATGCGCCCAAAACACAGGAAACAGGGATAGGTGAGGGGCTGCATCGGGGTCAAGAGAAGGAAAAAAAAAAGAGAGGACCGAGACGATGCGGTGCAAAAGCGCGCATCATGAGCACCCAGATCAAAGCAGCCAATCGGAAGAAAGATCATGCCCAAATGGCTCCAATTATGACCCTCCATTAGGAGTCGCAAAAGCGTGGTAATATTGTTTGCTAACCCATTCCTCGTCAGCTTTGTCAGGCGTCGTTCTGACTGCGAGCTGATTTGAGCTAGTAGAGAGCTAATTTTGGAACAAATCGATGATACCTTTTCATATTTGGATTCCGTGTACTTTTGACTACAGTATTAGGACTCGAGGTTAACTGGTTTATCATGGATCAGGTGGGAAATCGTCTTCAAAGGCGAAAGAGATTGCGCCCTGTTTCATTACAGTGGCTGGTCAGTGCGTGACTGGCAGTATCTTTGAGAAAAACAGAGGCGGTGGGGCTGGAAGCATAGAACTGCCTCGAGATTCGTGTCAGGCCGGCGAGTGGCCCCTCTGTTTATTTTTTGACAGAACAGGAAAAACTGCAGCTGCAGCAAATCTGTGCCTGTACTGCCTAGCTGTGAACAAAGAAACGACGCATGCTTTTGCCATGACCAGTGATGATCAGCCTGAGAGCTCGGCAGCTAGCTGCTTAAGGAAATGCTTTAGCTACCCGATTACTACTCGCGTCAGCTGCGCCGTCCTCGTCCCAACGATAGTACGATTTGTCTAATCAATCTCTCTTTGAGGAGATCTAATCATGTGTGATCAGCGCTTATTTTAAGCGCATGCCCCGAGCACAGGCAGGCTCCTCGAGCCATGCACTGGAGCTGCTTGCTTGCTGCAGTGGTCCGGCTCGGTCCCTGATCGAGGCATGCAATAATTAGCAAGGCAATATCACAAGTACACCGTACGTTCACCCACCATTTTGTACGCGTTTTATATACGGAAGCAGCTGGTTGAGGAATGAGGAGTCCTGTATGTCTATCCCTCGAGGTAAGTAATGGTCGGTTACAGCAATTACAGTACCAGTAGTATTTTTTTTCTTGCTAAAAAATGAAAAATCGCACAGGCCGTACCGTGAAGCTGGTCCAAGAACACGTACGCACAGTCCGCAGCTGCTGCAGAGCAGCAGTCGCGAGTACTCAGATGTACGTACCGTTGCTTTGGTGTGCCACGTGAATTCGCTTTCTGTTCCGGATCTCATCGAATAGTGCCGTAGCTTCAACTACTAGGCGCACAAATTTCATGCATGGCACCTTTTTGGCTAAAATCTCGTGAAATTCCTCATCATTCCTAGAAGTGCCACCAGTAGTGCCTCATCATAATCTCGTGAATTGCATGCATGCCCAGTGCCAAACAAACCGTGCACAGAGATCTATCTGTACAGCGTTGATTAATGGTCGTTCTCGATCAAAATAGTGGTGCTTGTAGTAGTATGTTGCAAATTAAAGCTAGCGATAGTGTTGGTATAGCAAAGACCACAACGATGTCTCAACGGAAAGGTAGAGCCAGGGAGGGACAGAGAGACGTGATCGAGAGGTCCAGGTGGTCGATGGCAGGTCGAGTCGGCATCATCTTGCCCAAACAAACGTGTGCGTACAGAGCTGTAGGCAGGTCCAACCGCTACAGCGCGAACGGAACAGCCTAGCCGCGGCTACGCACGGACGGCACTGCTGCTTTCAGGCTCGCACCGCACATGCAAGCGCCATGCAACGACGACCATGCAATGCAGCCGTGGACCGGTGCGTCCTCCCCGCGCCAGCCCGGGCAAAACCAGAGTGTGAAGAACTGGCCTGTCAGGCGCGCGACGGCCCGGCCGGAGCACGTAAGCAGCGCCATAACTGACGAGGGAAAAGACCAGTCAGTCGATCGTTGGGTCGATCGGGTTCATCAGGGAGGACCAGCCTCCCAACCCCAAGCGAGCGATCCGAGCGGCTACGCCTGCGGCCTGGCTGCAGCGCGTCGCCATCGCCGTGTGCCGGCGTGCGTTGCTCGCTTTCTCGGACCATACCGGGCGGCCGTGCAGGCCCCCCGCGCCGCTGCTCCCGAGCAGCGGTGTCAGGTGCTCAGTGGCGGTGCCGTGCCGTGCCCAAGCTGAGATGCATATATGGGCGCAACGCAATGGCAGTGCAGGGTACTACTGTGCGGCGCCCCAGGCCGGGCTCCCGGACCACCCTGCCGGGCGGGCGCGGGGCGGCCTGCCGATGGGCAGTGCTTTTGCGTAGCTAGGGAAACACGGCCTCGTTCGAATGAATGGGCGCGGAGACGCAGAGGCCAGTAGCCAGCTCCATACTCCAGGATGGATCACACCACATGAACCACCGAGTCAGAGTGGCTAGCGCTCGCTGCTGACACCGCTCCCGCACTTAACTGCATCCATGTTACTTATCACAGCTTGGCTCCTGAGATCGAGCTGTTTTGACCATCCATGCGTCTTCCCAAAAGGGCACAACTAGCTGTTTTGATCATCCAAGAGAACATCGACAAGGAACTGCTGTTCATTTTGAAAGCATAGCCAGACACAAGCACAAGGAGCCAAGAATGTAATCAGAGGCATGTGGCATGCGTATGCAGTTTCTCAATCTCTTCAACAATGACACGGACTAGCACAAATGCAGTAATCCGTTTGTTTTGCTGCCAAAGTGCTTCCGTCGTGATGCCCTTGCGACTGTTTCTACGGTCTGTTACTCGTAGGAAAGGAGGTTAAACTCTTCGTCCTCTATCTCTGACAGTATAGTTTTGTATCGATCGCCTTTAATCCAAACCTCGAGACGCATAATTTACCTTACGATCAGAGATAGACACGGAGGTTAAACTTGTCGTTGTTTAAACGCCAACGCACACAGTATGGCCGAGGAAGTTACGTCCACACCTACACCCGCGGTCCCCACACGTCCATGACCAAATTACACGGGGAGGAAAGCGAGCAACGCAGCCGCACGACACCAGTAGCCCGTCGCCCTCGCATCGTATCCGAATCCAGCACTGGAAAGGCCACTCTGGAACGTGAGATTTTTTCCTATTTTTGTATTTTTTCTGTGAACAGTCAACCGATTCTTGTAAAATTTCTGTACAATTCATATGAAAATCCTACGTTTCAAAGGGGGCCAAAGCCAAGTGGTTCCCTCCCTGTGCCCAAATATCGACACGGATCGCCTCCCATGTTGGGTCTCGATCTGTCGCCCTCCGCCCGCCCATCGCGAGTATGATAGGGCACTGTGCGGCCACGAGCGCAACGGAGCGCGGCCGCGCCGGCGCACGAGCTCGCTCGCTCGCAGCGTTTGGCACTCGGTCCCTGTCTGCTGCTTCGCGCAAGCGACGACCAAACCCTTCTCCCGCCCGAGCGCGCGCGGCCGCCGGAGAAGGAAGGGGAACGCCCCGCGCCGCGTCCTACGGATCGACTCTATCGCACGCGCGAAACCCCGTCGCGTCTCGTGGTTTTTTCCTCATCAGCTTTTGGCTCGCCCTGCGGCGGGTTAACAATCCGATCCTCACGTGACTCACTGACTTGGTGGCGAGCTTGTGTCCGGCTTGCGGCGCGCGTGCAGCGATCGAGTTTAGCATGCGCAAACAGCCAAATGAGGCCGGGCATGCGACGCAAGTAGGATCACCTTGTCCTTCATTAATTAACCATCTCATCTGGAGTAGCCTTATCGGAAATTGGACAAGTTTGAGGTGAGGTCAGGCACAGGCAGGCGCCGGGGACCGATCTCTACTACTCCTACATCTACCACCACCACCACTGCTCCGCGCGACGCGTAGCTCACTGTTCTGTTTTTATTTCCGTTTGCCCGTGTACTGTGGCTGTGCAAGTGCATGGAGACGGTGGTGGAGTGATGAGTACAGTGAGCGAGCTGGTCCCATCGGTCTGGTGGCCGCGCCTGGTGTTGGGATGCGGTCGCCTGGGGCAGGCGGGCACATGGGTGCAGCCTGCTCTGCTCTCCTCTCCTCTCTCTGCGCTGCCCTCACCTCAACAACAACTATACGCCCAAGTCCCCATCCCACTACAACCCTTTTCACATACCACACCACCACTACTATCGCTCACTGTATTCTCGTCAAAGATAAAACACCATCAACAGTTGACAGTGTCAATGAAACAAAATCATGAAATGCTCTGTTACTCCGTAGTGTACATTCACCTTCACAAGATTTTACAATTTACCATGAGCAAGTACTGCACCGAGGTGTTCTTGTACTAGACGCACAATTGCTGCCTACTGTCCGGCCAGCTATCGCACTGGCGTCTGGTACTGCAGCACGCAGCCTTCCGTCTGAGGTGTGTTGACTGACACGGTGGGTCCACACGCGGACGTCCGAGGGAGACTGCTGGCACGGCTCGAGCTCCCCACCGTGGATACGTAAAATCCGGGGGAGTGCGCCTTTCGATGCCCCCGCGCCCGGTTCTGCCCTTCGCGAATGTGCATTGCTGTTGACGACCGCAAGGGCAGACCAGTCATTTTCGCCGGCTCTCGTGTTGCCGGAGATCTAGGCGCCCTATTTCAGTCAGGCCAGGGGAAAGCCCAATTCGTGTGGATTGGACGCTTGAAAGAAAGCGTAGCTCCCGCTGCGAAAGCGAGGAGGAGGGGGTGGGTGGGAGAAGAGAACAAAAACACGAACACAGAGAGAAATAATACTACAGGAGCCTGCTGTGGCTTCGTTCGTTCGTTCGTTCGTTCCTTGGGGAGAGAAGAGAGAGAGGAGGCATTTGCGATTTCAGTTGCAGGCCGGGGAGGAAGGCGAGGAAAAGTTGGTGAGGGAAACTTACAACTGTGCCTGCTTTGTGATGTCTCGCCTCACCTCACCTCACCTCAATCTCGTCCATCCTCTGCTTGCATGTGTATGATCTTTGGTCTAAAGCGTGGTCTTGTACATGCTGTCGTCCTTTGCATCGTCCAGGGCTCCTCCCGCATTACATTTTCCAGCGGTAGTACTTTCACAATGCAACATGGATTTGTTTATTGTGCTTGTGAACGTCTCTGTGCATGTGCTCACTCTGCCCTGTTCAAAAGCTATCCTCGCTTGCTTTTGCTTTACCGGCCGCTTACACTTGCCTTTTTTCTTGCTGCAGGAGGTGGAAGGAGGAGGAGCATGGAGGAGAAAGGAAAGGGTGCTGGAGCCGAGCCATTGGAGGAAGAGCAGCAGCAGGAGGAGGCGAGGGCAGCCAGGCCGGCCAAAAGGAGATTTGGCGCCGTGGGACCACCGCCCAGCTGAGGGCGGAGCAACAGGAAGGCGACGGAGGAGGAGGAGGCGGATCTCCTCTCACGTCAAAGGCGGGGGAAAGCATAAAGGGAGGGAGGGGGAAGGGGAAGAGCTTCCACGCCGCACACCCAAAGCAACGGAAAAGCTGTGGCTTCTGAGTGAGAGCAAGGAATCCAGTCAGTGAGTGTGATATATAGAGAAGCCACTCCGAGCCGAGGAGAGCATCCGGTGCTCTTGCCACCACCTTGCATTGTCTCCGTCTCCCTTTTCTTGCCTCCATTGTTAGTAGGTGTGCTGTTGCCTCTATTGTTTTTTGCGTTCTGAGGCGGTGGTGAACTGGTGATGGCATTGCAAGAACAGGAGGAGGAGGACGGCGATGATGGCGAGGAGGAAGAAGATGATGAGGAGGGGATGATGAGGGCGTGGGGGAGCTGATTTCTCCGTGTCCCGAGGTGTGCTGTCCACTTGTGGAGTAGTAAGATATTGGCACAATAGGCTCAATCACTTTTTCTTTCTTTTTCTTCTCGGTTTGCTGTGATTTGTGCTCTGATTCATCATCATTACATACTCGTTCCTGTGTAATTTTATTTTCGCCATTGCTGTTCTTGGTGCGTTGCCCGGTTTAGAATGGAAGGATAAGATTGGCAAAAACAGAAACGAAGCTGCGTGAAAGAAAGAGAGAATGGAAACCTCTCCCTCCTACCTTGTCCTCTCCTTCTTGTCTTGTTGAGATCATGTGTGGTGCAGGGGTGGTTGCTCATTGCTAGTATTGCTGTGCTACCTCCCCGGCCGGTGGCGAGTGCGCGTCAGCGGAATGAGCGCGCACACACAAAACAGCGAAATCCGTTTCCCGGTTTGTTCGTTTCACCGTCCACCACGCCATGATGGCCGCTCCAAGCGTCCAGGAGCAAAGCTCCAAGAGGAAGAAGGCGAGCCGGCGACGGAATGGAGGGATCGGAGATGCAGCCGCCCCAGCTTTCGGCCCGCGCTTTTAGCCGTTTCCGTGCCTCGGCTGCCTTGAGCTGCGTCGTCTCGTCGCCGTGGGATCGGTGGCCCGCTTGCTTTGCTTGTTTAGCTTCCCAATCTCTTCTGTTCTGCTGCGTCGCTCGCTTGTCCGCGCTCTCATGTCGTCTTGGTTTGATCAACCGGCCGCTGCGTGGGCGACTGCGACCACCACCACTCCACCACCTAGCTGCTGCTGCTACTCTCGCATGCAGCGATAGTGCCCACCTGATCCGTGGGACCGTGCAAGCAATGCTCGAGCAGCCTGCGCGGGGCCCGGTTCGATCTCAATCAATGATCACCATAAACGCCGTTCGAGTTAAGACCCATTGGTCGCGTGTCAGATTTGTGAACGCTTTTTAAACATGGCCGCCCGCCCGGGCCACCCTGATGATCACAGGGATTATGAATGTGAGACTGTGCTCAGAACGAGCTCCCTGACTGCGACCTATGCAGACCGCATGTGCCGAAATCAAATGCGCCCATTAATCTGAACAGGTAGCTACATTGGTGTACAGTACTACTGCTACTTGTACCTGTACCATGTATTTATACGGTATGTGGTGTGTGTGTATGTATACGTATTTGCAGACCAAGGCGCATGGGGTAGTGTCACCTTGGTGTTTTGCTGTCTGCAACGGTGGGAGAGGGTTGTTGCGGCTTGGGAATTGGGGATGGTGCAGAGCTGAAAATGGCGCGGCGTTGCGTTGGGCTCTGCCCCAAGCTTCTGCACTGCTAGACTGTTTAGGCCGGCATGTTTGTGTAAAAAAATGATCATTTGCGAGTTCCGATAGCAAGCGTCAGACAAGAGACAAGGAGAGAGGTTAGGGCCAGCAAATGTTAAATTAGGAAGACGAGAAAACGGCACCAGTCTACTGCTACATGTTTGTTATAGAGAAGAATGGCATGCAGGGTTGAAGGAGGGCATTCGATCCACCACCTGGGATGTGGTATTGTCAATGAACGTTGCTAGACTCGCTAAAAGATGGTTAAGATTTGTCTTACTACTAGGCACCAAAAACTACTCTACGTGTGAATTTTTTTTTGAACTGGTGTGAATATGAATTCATACTCAAAACATACTGTACAGCTCAGATTCAAATGGCCGGGTATGGACACAAGGACGGACAAGCGCAAACCATTGATCGCCCGTTGGACAGTTGCGGCAACTCTGGTCTGGGCTTGGATTTGTCAGTTTTTGGTAATAATGTAAGACGCACTCGGGCGTGTTTAAAGTTAAAAGCGATCGCCTGCTCACATCTCAGGGCTCCGACACAGATGGTGGGAAGCGCAACCGGACAAGCGGCTACATTTCGCCCGTGCGAGCCGTGCTCCTGGGAAACGGCCGTTTTTCCTGCTGCTACTCATGTCGTTTTGGAGCCAACGCGACCCATTCGAACGAGCTTGATTTTCTGCAGCCAAAGAGATTGCCCCTCGTCGTGCAGCTGTTCTTTTTGCATGAATGAATGAACGTTGTAGGATTGTTCAAAACGTGGCCCTTTTGCACGGCCATTGCATTGTTCGCGTGATCTTTCTTGGTTTCAGAACGCTGTACAGCAATCACATGGACGTGTTCAACCCTATATGGAACAGTACGTTGTGATGGCCGTGGACGAGACGGAGGAGTGCACGGCAAACATCTGCTGATCGAACGTGCTGCATGGGCGCGGCCAAGTTACGTGCGAGGTTGTCAGGACCTGGACTACTACTAGGGCCTAGCTCCTGCCAGTAGCTCGTCGTTGAGTGACCACGAAAAATCTGTGCATCATGTCGCGCTTGACCGGTGACACGACGCGTGTACTATTCGCCCTGCACGCCTGTTCGATCACGACCCATACTTGACGAAACAGCTCGTACCGCCTGCGCTGCTGCGCACTCCCATGATCATGCAACGGGGGCCGCCCGGGTCTGTCTGTCAGAAGTTGCGGTGAAAGCGCTTTCACGCAGCGATGGAAATTTGGAGATACAACGCGCAGTTTTGCTAGTGAATCGAAAAGCGTCGAGACTTTGGTGGCTTCCGTTCGAACGTTTTAGTGGAAGGTGGAGACACGCTCAGTGGCACGGTGGTCACGGCGTGCCTTCCTTGCCGTGTTCTGGGTGGAGAAGAAGGAGCCGCGCTACAAACGACGCTTCGTGAGTGAAAATCTGTCAAAAAAGCGTCCTAATTTTCGTGGCTTCAGTTCGAACGTTGTTTTTCCGCTCACTGGTCAGTGGCTAGGTGGTCACGGCATGCGTGCCTTGCCGTGTCCTGGGAGAAGAAGGAGCCGCGCTACAAACGACGCGATCGTGTGGGCAGGAGGCTGTCCACGCTGCCGCCCGTCCGCGCCAACCGGCAAGGGGCGTACAGTGCACGGGGCGCTTGTCGAACTAGAAAGGCAAAGCTTGCACGTCAAAAATAGCCGAATGCTCTGCTTCCTAACCCGGTTGGCGTGCCGACGCGTACCAGGAGACGTCAAGGAGGAAAACCGAAGCAGCGTCGAGCGTGACGGACGGCGACATGGCCAGGAGTTGGTGATCGTAATTGGTTGGAGCAATACAAAAGCAAGCAGTGATGGCCTAATTTGTTCTTCTTTCGACTGCGGGAATAAAATCATGCGGGGGACATCCATATCCGTCTCTTGATGCAGTGTGATTAGTGCAGCAACTATGGCGTAATGATTGCGATCCATTGGTAAAGTGAAAGTGCTTTTCTTTCATAGCGTCATGATGAACTGCTGGGCCGTGCTAAGCATGGGTTCATGGTGCTGCGTCATGGGTTCATGGTGCTGCGTTATGGGCTGGGCTAGATGTCGCAGTATTTTAACTTGACGGATCGGACTTCCTGATATCTCTCTCTCTCAACTCTCATACTGCATGCTAAGGTTTTTTTTTTTTTCCCCTTTAATTTTCTCGGGATTTTTCCTCCTGTGTAGCTGTCCCCCCCCCCCCCCCCCCCCCCCACACACACACCCCCCCACACACACACACACACGAACTGACATTAATCGAGACGCTAAACGCAATGTGTATCCATGTGTGTCACGACAGCCAATCTATTATCTTAGTATTTGAAGAGAAAAAGAAGTCACCACGTTCACTCTTAAGGTCACGAGATTACAACATTAATCGCAAAAAAGAAAAACCGTGAGCCGTTGGATTTTATGAACATCTAATGATCTAGGTTAAATAAAAAACTATAATATATAAAACACAAAAGATTTGGAATAAAAATAAAGAAAAACATGTCACGGTGCTACAAAAGAAGAGTCCTTCTACAGGTCAAATAAAGGAGACCGTATTGAACCTCTAGGCCCCTTTTGGAACGCAGGATTTTCATAGGAATTGTACAGGAATTTCACAGGAATCAGTTGACTGTTCACAGAAAAAACGCAGGAACGGGAAAAAATCCCGTGTTCCAAAGGCCCCCCTAATGTTTTCTTCCTTTCTACCACAGCTAGAGTCCGAATCCAATTAAACCTCTAATGCTTTCTTTGTTGTTTTCCACGTATAGGTGTGTAGTAGTATCCAGCCTTCAAGATTTTCTAACGTGACTGCAAGGCATCAGAAAAGGCAACGTCTACCCGTGACGCCATAGCTTGATACAGCCTCGGTAAATCCAAAAACAGCATGATAGGGAAATTAGTGGCGGCCCTAGCATTGGTTCATCAGGTCAACAAGCCAAGCTTTGGGTTTGCTCTGCGGTGGCGAATCTGGGAGAAACTAATGCAAGCAGGACTGCATGCATGCAAGACGGGTGTAGGATGCTAAATCTGTAGGCACAACGTCACCCAATTTAAGAGTGATCAATTTTCGTAATGGATGGCAGATTGAGCGTGGAAAAGGCGAAGAAAACATATCCAATTTTAATGATTAATACTTTATTTTACGGGGCACACATCGAGCTAATGATTTGATCATGGACATGCAAGCTGCATATCCAAGCCTTGGATATACAGAGTATGCCGTATGCACACAGGAGGATGACTGGTGCTGGCGATGGATTGGGAAAAACAACGTCATGGCAACAAGCGTGTCCCACGCACGAGAGCGTTGTGTAGTGGCGTACATCGTCAAGCTTTCTCTGAATGCATACATACATCTCTATTCTGAGTCTCCGACTCCGTAGACAAGACATGCATGCTGACTCTGGATCTAAAATTATTTAGAAATAAAAGGAAGATAAAAGCAGTGGCAAAGATGAAAATTTGGTGTTGATGGCATTGACGGAAAGTGGGGGAGCATCGTGTGTTTCCAAGCTGCAAGGTCGGTTTGCGGGTAGTGCAGGCAAGCCAGCAACGAGTTCTTGGGCATGGGCGACAGGGCGAGGCAAAGTAAGGCCACCAATGAAGCGCAAGCACAAGCGACAGCTGGAGGACGGGTGATAGTTGTGCATGCATATGATTCGATTGGAAAAGCACAAAACGGAGACATCAACAGTAAGAACGGAAGGGAAGCAAGCAAAGCATACATGCAGCTATTCAAATGATCGGCCAGTTCATGTCTCAAGCTTGATGAGCAATTGATAATATCATTTTCCCCTAAAACAAAATTTGAAAACATCTGTTACTGGCAGCAAAGAAAGGGAGACGTAGCACACAAATAATACAATTGGCTTTTGTGATGCTGATTTTACTTTTGTCGTGGCTCAACGAGGGAGTCAAGAAAAAGATGGCAACTCACGCAATTAAAATACCTTAGATCAAAATGAATGACGTGCAAATTTCCCTGCACACAAAAAGTACTAATTAAGCTTACCTGCTTCAAACTTCCGAGACATTAAGCTTTCGTTATCTATATCCAATTACTGTCAGCTTTTTCAAACGATTGTGTAGGTTCATCTGAGTGTTAATTAATTGATCGATTTGCCGGTACTCAAAGTTCGTAATGAGCAAATAAGTTGTATGGTTTCAACCAAACCACGATAGCGAACACAAATTCACCATGACAAATTAATGGCCTTCGGATTTTTTTCAAGTTTCTATGTGTTCTAAAAATGCTGATTCCAAAGGTCACTATTTTTCACATTGATTACCATATTTGGCTGATATTTGTGTTATCCTAGATAACAAATGTTTTTTTTTCTTTTGTATCCAATCAGTTCATGCTCTATGAAAGTCTCTTTTTTTCACTTTGACATTTCCTTCTATAATGGAATTTGTTTATGTCTTTATATTTTGATGAAAACAATCCTTAGCTAAACATCCATATTCTATTTTATGCCTTTTGATTTACCACACATAACTTAATACTGTGTTTTTCAACTTAGATCATTATGGCATATTGGAAAAATATCATTTGTTTCAACATATTAGCTCATATTAACCACCAATTATTATGTTATAACGACTCTAGCCGCGCAATGTGCGCGGACCATCTTACTAGTTCGTATAAAACCAAAAAAATCTCGTGGAAACGTCGAATTCCGGCCAAGGAAATGCGTGAACTCGCCACCTGCACGAGCGAGACAGACGACAGAGACTGGGAGGAGGCTCTAGTAGCATTGTAGCAGCAACCAGCTGGGAGGAGGCGTGCGCGCGCATGCAACTCGCGCCAGTTTATCCCGAGATGGAGCGCTCTCCGCCAACCAAACGCCCGGATGGGACCAACCATGACGACGTCTCCCGCTTCCACCACAGTGCCCCTGGCCTCGCTCCTCCTCCGCCTCTCCCCCGCCGCGGCTCCACTACGTCTCAGGAACCCGGCGTCGGCTGCGGCAAGAGCGCCCCATGGCGTGCGGTGGACGGGAGGCGACCGGAGGAGCAGGAACAGGAGGTGCCGGGCGGCGGTGGTGGAGGAGGCCGGCGCGCAGGAGGACGGCGTGCTTCTCCCCAAGGAGGGGGACGAGGCCGCGGCCGCCGCGGCGGGGCGGTACGACTGGAAGGAGGAGTGGTACCCGCTGTACCTGGCCAAGGAGGTGCCCGACGACGCGGCGCTCCCGCTCACTGTGTTCGACCGCCAGCTCGTGCTCTACCGCGACGCCGACGGCGTGCTGCGATGCCACGAGGACCGATGCCCGCACAGGTGAGCTCTTTCTCGATTTGTTATTCTCCCCTGGATGCGTACGTACATGCAGCTCGATTCTTTGTTCATCTGATCTGAATCCGGCACCAATGATTGGCTTGATCCGACTGAACAATTGAAACGAACTGATCGAAAATGGCCGTCAGGTTAGCGAAGCTGTCGGAAGGCCAGATCGTTGACGGCAAGATCGAGTGCCTGTACCATGGTTGGCAGTTCGACGGCGAGGGAAAGTGTGTCAAGATACCACAGCTGCCGGAGGGCGCGAAGATCCCGCGCAGCGCGTGCGCGCGCAACTACGAGGTGCGGGACTCGCAGGGCGTGGTGTGGGTGTGGATGTCGGACGCCAACCCGCCGGACGAGGGGAAGCTGCCGTGGTTCGAGCCGTACGCGCGCCCGGGTTCACGGACCTGTCCACGGTGCACGAGCTCCCCTACGACCACTCCATCCTGCTGGAGAACCTCATGGACCCGGCGCACGTGCCCATCTCCCACGACCGCACCGACTGGACCGCCAAGCGCGAGGACGCGCAGCCGCTCGTCTTCGAGGTCACCGAGCGCACCCCGCGCGGGTTCGCGGGCTACTGGGGCCGCGCCCGCACGCCGCACCTCCGCAACCTGCTTCGGTTCGAAGCGCCCTGCGTGCTCACCAACACGCTCGAGTTCGTCGACAAGGAGGGAAAGCCGCAGTGCTTCTCCGCGCACTTCCTCTGCCGCCCCGCGGGGCAGGGCAAGTCCATGCTCATCGTGCGGTTCGGAAACACCACCAGGTCGCCGCTGCTCAAGGTGTTCCCGTCGTGGTACTTCCACCAGAACGCGTGCAAGGTGTTCGAGCAGGACATGGGGTTCCTCTCGTCGCAGAACGAGGTGCTGCTCCGGGAGAAGGTGCCCACCAGGGAGCTCTACCTCAACCTCCGGTCGTCGGACACGTGGGTCGCCGAGTACAGGAAGTGGATGGACAGGGCGGGCCACGGCATGCCTTACTACTTCGGCCACAGCACCCTGTCGCCACCGACCGTGCCGGCCGTCGTGGAGCAGGCGCCGGCGGGGGCCGTGGCGGGGATATCGGCCTCGTTCCCGGCCAAGGGCGGTTTCGGCACGACGCACGCGCCCAACCCAACCAACAGGTACTTCCGCCACGTCGTGCACTGCAAGGGGTGCAGGGAGACCGTCAAGAAGTACACCTCGTTGAAGAACGTATTTGCCGCCCTTGCTGCAGCGGCCGTTGCTGCGGCCATCCTAGCAGCGACCAGGCAGTGGAAGGCCATTTTGGTGGCGGCATCTGCCGTGTTCGCCGCAGCGTCCTATGCGTGTGACGCCGTGGTTTCTTTGATCACAACCAACTTCATTAGGACACATAGGAGACTGTAGGTGGCCGAGGCTGTTAATATGTCTAGGCAGAATGGCGGAGAAGGCTCCTTTAGCAATTGTATATTTGTATCAAAATGAGTAAGGTTTTGCTACTGAAAATCGCAAATAATTAGCATCACTGAGTAATGTTCTGCTATTGATGAAGATCCCAAACAACTAGCAGCAGTTAATAACGTTTTGCTATTTAAAATCCATAACAACTAGCAGCGATTAGTAAGATGATCCACTCTTGTACAAAACAATCATTTGTGAAAACGTACACACTTTGTAGTAGTTTACAAAGGACATTGTGAAAAGAGGAACAAGTTGACATGCAGTGTTCTGCAATCCTCAAAGGCGGCGGTGGCCGGCCCGTGATGAGCAATACATACATCACCAGAAGAGAGAGCAGCACAAATATATGTAATATATAGCACGTATTCACGGTTCAAATGCTGGCACAATGCCTGATTCACACGTTATTTTCATAGACTTCAGAACCGACGACAAACACACACTGAATACCATCATTTGCTCACAGCAAGTATTACAGACCAAATACTTGGCATGGCAGATTAGCTAACTCGACACACGTGATCGATGCTCCAAAAGGATGCTATCGTATGAAGTTTACCCATGTTGATCTAGAATTCCCTGTCAGGGAAGAGGACGGGTGCAACAAGGGACCATATGTACAAACCCGCCGTTGCCCACTGGGTAGCAATCCTGACCCACACAGAAGGCCACCCAACATCGATCAGCTTTCCGCTCTCACCAACAGAGGTCGACCAGCCGGTCAAGAGCATTGCCGAGTACATGCTAGCCAGGGAGAAGATTAGGTGAAAGAAAGAGTAGGAGTATGTCACTGGCTTCGGCACATCCTTCTTATCTTCTTGTTCATCTGCCTTGCTGAAGGGAAGCAGAGGTTTGTCGGCACCTGAAGTATCAATAGGCAATACTACAATTTAGCAAATACAAAATGTATGAGATGTACAAAAGTAATATAGCCAGCGGAGGCAATCTAACCAGCACGTGGCGAGTCAGGCGGTGAGAGGACAGTTGCGGAGGAACCAGCTCGGACAGCAGAATAGACCACAGAAAGGACAGTAGTAAGCAGTCCCAATGTAAGGCTACCAGTTGACACAGCTTTCGAGTGATTGTGAAGGCCATTGCATTCATAATCCCTTGGCTCACTGGAAAGCCCACTGTAACACAGATAGGTGCAGTAAAGAGCAATGACCGATGCAGGCAACAAGCTACCATTGATCTGAAAATCATAAAAAATGATCAATACAAAAGCCAAGAGTTACATTCAATGGAAATGTAGCTGCAATAAGCTTCTGGGCAGCAGACATAAATTAAAGGAGCATGAAAAATAGAAGACAATTATCATCATGCATAAACACAAGAAAAAACTTTTCATGGTCGGACGGACAATGGACAATTCAAAAGAACCATGTATACTATAAATAGGCAAACAAATGAAAGCGAAGGCAGAAAAAGCCACAAGACGGTACCTTTGGGTGCAGGGCAACAATAGCGAATACAAAAACAAGAATCAAGGTGAAGACAATGAAGAACAGGTTGAGTCCGCAGTCATGTCCAGACGGAGTGAACCAGTGAAACAGAAGGCCCGAGAAAGAGAGAGTGGCAATGTAACAGACAACTGAGACAACCAATAGTGCCATGTACCTGCAGTGGAAAACAAGAAGCGGATATAAGAGAATTGACGAAATCAAAGGTCAGATTAAACCAACAGAAGCTGAATTTTAGCAATGGCAGACTACCAACCAGAACTGCTCATCCTTGGCGACCCAGTTCTCATTCCATCCATGCACGAAGTCCAACAGAAGAACGACCTGAACAAGAAGGAACAGCCCGGATCCAAACTTGGATAACGATTCTGCAATACAGATTAGTAACATAATTAATACAAAGCTAGCAACATAGTTAATATAAGACAATGACAAACAACATATCTAACTAGTAACAGCACATATTCCACAATAGCACCATTTTCTGTTCTAAAATCTGATGGAACAATTCAACCACATGACCCAAACCACTCAAATCGCATTGAAACAAATTATTCCATACAGAACTAGATAAATCAAATGTAAATCCAATAGGACACTCGATAACGAACAAGGCTTGAAATCAACATGCTGCCTACAATCTCATGTTTTTGATTCATCGATCTCCGTTTTAACTAGCTCAACTACAGAATTTCATTACCGGGTCGTAAGGGTTACAAAGATAGACTCCATCTCACAATCGGATGTTATTGTAGTATGCCTATTGACTGCACTCGCTATTGGCAATAGCTCACGGTCTTAGAAATAAAAAAACAGCTGCGCATGTGGGAAAGGGGATTCGCTCACCATAGAAGCTGACGACGCCGTTGGGCACGAAAAACATGAGGAAGACGATGACAGCCCAGCAGAAGATTTTGGCCATCCATCCTCCGTGGTGGATCTTGTCGCGGGGGTCCTTCTGGTCCTTTATCCCGGCCATGATGACGGCGAGGATGGTGAAGAAGAGGAAGTTGCCGAGGCTGACCCTGAGCACGGCATCGGTCTCGAACCACTCGCGGTCAGGCGTCTTGTGGAAGTGGTTAATCCCTGCGAAAATAGAGAGAAACGAAATAAATCCCCATGAAATTTTCGATCAATCGAAAAAAGTCCCCATCAAATCGAACCCCGATCGAGAAGGAGGGTTTCCGCAGTACGCACATGGGATGGACTGGAGGAGCGGCGCGGCGACCTCCCGGAGCGCCCAGGAGGCGAAGAGGGAGAGCGCGAAGAGGCCGCAGTAGGCGATGCGCGCGGAGCGGCGGCCGATGCTGCCCACCGCCGTCCGGCACGCCTCGCACGCGCACGCCGCGCAGCAAGACGCCAGGCACGAAGCCGCCCACATGGCTGGTGGCTGCTGCTCCCGGTCCGGCGATCAGGTCAAGTCGACGCGGTGAGGGGATCGAATTCGAAGCCGCCGCGGCGGATATGGGGCTGGGGAGAGAGAATTTGGGGAACGCGTGTGGTGGAGGGGACGGAGAAGAAGGGGAAAGAAGGTGGATTTGACTGTATTTTTTCGCGACACGGCAGCTGGGCCGGTGGGGCTGGCTGGGTTGGAACGGATATGGACCCAGTCGGCTACATTATTCTATTATTCTACGGCCTTCTGTCCTGTGGCCCCACTTTAACGTCTTACCGGAAAAAAAAAAAAAACAAATAGGGCCACGATTTGTTTGATACTCTACAAAACTTGTTACATTTGAAGTCAGAATCGACGTAGTTTATGTTTCTTTTCTAGACGCACATTCCAGGCCTGTTTGTCACCAAACATTGCACATGAATTCAGTACAACGCAAGAAAGCCAAACATGAAACGCGAGGAATGGTAGGCATAGCAGAACAGGCGAAGCATCCATAACTCTGATATACTGGAATGCAGTGAAAAAACGGACAGTTGTGTCAAATGATTGTGGCCTCATCAGTATAACAGGATGATACTAACGAGTCAAAATCTCTAAATAGGTACCAAATCCTTCTAATTACTGCTATACTCCGTATGTCACTGCAGCAGTTCTTCTAAAACCTGATACACATACAACATAACAGCTGATGGAACTCCTGGAAGGAACAATTGTGAATAGCAACATCATGACACCGCCAAATTTTTATCAGGTGGCATAGAAGCACTCGCACATAACTTAATATCAGAATTTCAACCAGTTCTCTCATTTTTTAAGAAACCATGCTCATTGCTGAAGAGTAGCTTCAGCATGAGCGAGTGACTTTCAAGCGGCTTCTAACTTTCTTGTGAATCTGATATCAGAACTCTAACCACAACATTTGCACTGTAAAATCTGATAGAAGGAACAATTGTAAGTTGCATGCATGATGCATCACAGATAGACATACTCTTAACAGAAGAGAAATAGATAGAAACACCGGCACATGAATTTGTGTCAGAATTTCAACCACTTCTTCTCTTTCTCCTTACTAGAAACTGCATTCATTGCTGAAGCATGAGTAGCTTCAGCATCAGCAAGTGCCTTTCGAGTCTCTTGCAATTTCCTTGAAGCTGCTTCATACACTGCCTTGTCTTTGCGGTTTCGGTTTTTCATTTCTTCCAGCTTTTCAACTCGAATTCTCAGTTCTTTTATTTCCTCATCATATGCTACCAAGGATCTTCTGTCTTCCTTCTTAGCATGTCCATTGGCCACATCAGACTGACCCTTTCTAACCTTGGGGGCCGAACCTTCAGGCACATCTTGACTCACTAGATGACTATTGATAAAGCTGAAGACAGACCTCTCAGCTTCTTCAGCTTTAGCAGCCCTCGCCTGTTCCGCAAACTTCTTGTCACGCTTTCTTTTCCCACCCCGACTGCGCTTTTTCCCACTGCCAGTACCTTCGTTAGCCTCGTTTGTAGCAAATGCGTGATCAAGTGATTGCTTCGGGGGTAGTACCTTAACAGGAATTGGGTCAAGCATGCCTTGGCCAGACAGACCTAGCCCCATCCCCTCTCGGTATCCCATTTTTGCCATCATTTTGGAGGCAACACCCCTCGTGTGGTGCTCCCATTTTGCAAAGATCACAGTGTCTGTCTGAATGCCACTGAAATTTGTAGATTCTGAAAGGCCAAGACCCCGATGAGCAGAATCATCCTCTTTATCTCCATCGTCACTGAACTCAGATTCTTCCTCACTTGAGGTTCCCTCATCGTCCTCGTCGCTCATATCAGCATATTCTGAAATAGAAAGAGAATCACTTGGAAGCCTGGCAGAGGTCCCATCATCTTGAAACACAACCTGGCCAAGCTTCAGATCATCGTCCCATGACTCAAGTTCAGCTCTCCTCCAAAGGCCAGAATCATGACCAGAAGCTGCAAATATGGTGGAGCCAACCAACGACTGCTGCCATTTAGTTGGAATGAACTGCTTCAATGCTGAGGTAGGGACTACAACACCTGAAAATAAATTTTAACGCATCTCTCAGTCTAAAGGGGCAAACCAATATGAACATATACACCTCACATGCAAAAAGGGAATACGGATACTGCTACAGTCTTCAGCAATAGTGGCATAGAAATCCATTAAAGGAGCAACCAATCTTATGATGTAAAAAAGGTGTACTTTCTATGTGAAAGGCAAAGGAGCACTAAGGCCAGTCTCAATGGTCCTTTCATCAACATTAAATAAGATGCCACATCAACAAAATAGATGACATGGCACATCAATTAAGATGAAAGAGGAGAAGTTCCTTTCATTCTAATGAAAGGAATGTGGCACGGTTTCATATATATGAAAACTTATTGAAAGACCTATTGAGAGCAAAAACTTTCATCCTAACATGTTTTGACCAATCTCAATGCAAGAATTTAATATTATGCTTCGCTTATGAAACCGTGAGATGAAATTGTGCATTGAGAGATACCATTTCATTTATCATGTGAAAACTCTAAATCTGATGTGGCACCTTTCAAAAGTGTGAAATGAAAGTATCCACTGAGACTGGCCTAATAACAAAACATTGTTTCTATGGTCAGTCCTTTAAAGCCAAAAAGCTTTCACATACCATGGGACATGCGGCAGTTACTACCAAATCGACATCGCTGCTGTAGAAAGAACTTGCACATCTGCACTATGGCCAGAATTGTATTAGTTACTGCTCATAACAATGGCCCATGCATTATGTTCTGAGCATTATAATCATCTTAACCAGAGGAAAGTTGTGGAAGGTGGAATAGGTTGCTAGGGGCGCAAATTGGAGACCCTAAGAGTACATTTTAACCCTCACTAGTTCAATCAAATGAACTAGCTTTCCAAAAAGTGAGCCCATTTTGAGAATTTAATTCATTTGATTGAGCTAACAAGGGTTGGAGGGTACCCTTAGGGTCATCCATTTGCACCCCTAAAGGTAGCACAGGTGCAGGGTACCCCAAGGTGTAGGATGAAGAAGGGCAGAGGGTACTATAGGCTTGTGCATTTTTCTTTTTAAAGAAACAAGATTACTTATGTCTACTAGGTTTTGTTTCACTGGCGCCATTGGTATCCCTAAGTAGTACCAGCAATAACCATAACGGCACTAGATATCAACAGAAAAACAGAAAATCTTCCTCAAATTAATAAGGGCTTGTTTTGCTAATGCATATGCACAACAGGCGATTGAAATGATTCTTCCTAACAGCATTACAGCAGTAAGAGAGGTAAATTTGAAATCACTGATAAAATATACATAATGCATATATAGCGATGACACACAATTTCTTTTGTTGTTCAGTCACGTAACAATCCGTTGCCACTCAGGAAAATAACCACACAGGTCCAGTCATTTGTTGAGGTATATTCATGAACATATTTCAAGAAGGAAAAAACAAAAAAAAAATTTAAAGAGTTATAGAAAAAATTTAAGAAGTAAAAAAATGGTTCTGGTGTATCAATAATATATAGCTACTGGTACTTCCCTCAAAAAACCAAATAGCTACAGGTACCAACCACATCAAGCAAGCATGGTGATTACCAGGTTGATCATGGCTGCACTAAAGAAGTAAAAGTAACCTTTGTTTAAAAATGATATAGCAAGTTAGATAACTCACCAACATGTTCTCAGATGTGGGAGTCAGAAATGAGATCCTTGCATCACTTGGACCTTCAAGTCCTACAATACATCCATTATACCAACGGCCATCCTTGTGCCTGAACCTACACTTTGATCCAACTGAAAAATTGTGGGACTCCAATGGTTCTGGTTCAACATCATTTGGATCTAATGGTTCTATAGGATCTTCTGGTGATTGGGATGTCGCTTCTTGATTTGGAAATATCTCGTCTAGCTGCTTCACTAGCCTAGAACGCTTAAGATGGAGAAGTCCCTCCTCTGCATCCTTAATCGCAGCAAGAAGTTCCTCATGAACCTTCAAAATATAAATTTAGTTAGGTTAAATAGTACGAGAACAGTACAGAAAAAACTGGATGCCAAAACAACACAATGCTGTGAAACATGCAAAAAAGTACAAAATTTTGTCCAACATAATCAACACGGGCGAACCACACTCACAGTTCAGGAATTGATACATGCAGCAACTCTCAGACAATGAACAATACTCTGGAAGAATGCGTGATATCACTCACTCCTCCTATGGGAGGACAGCTGAAATTCTTCATCATATGATTCTGATGTCTACAACCTAGATTATTTTAATTCCCCCATTTTGCAGTAGATAAATTGACCATAGATGCCTTCACTGACCCAGCCAGGCTACGAATTCATCAACAGACAAATAACACTAGAGCATCTTATACAGCTAAATGCAAAATTACAGGGATTATCCTATGCATATCCTGTACAGGCTCCAAAGCAGTTGTTCTAACCATCGCGCAAATCCTACTCGCACAAAAAAAAAAAAACAGCAGCTCCCTCCTCCCTAGTCCACGACTCAGGGAGCAGGCCCCTCGAATCCCCACAACCTAGGTGTTGATTGACTTGATTCTGCCTCACGGGAGTCAGCAATCCAAGGCTGCCCAGGGAAGGGCACATCATTTAAAGGACATGGAGTTCATATGGCCTCGTACCTCAAGTAGGTCGGCATTGGAGGGGTCGGCAGCGAGGGCCTCGTCGACGGCAGTGAGCGAGGACCGCTGCTCCTCAAGCTGCTCTTCCAGCTGCCGCTCGATCACTGCCGCTTCGTCCTGCCCCTCTCCCGCCATGGTTCAGGTTCCCCAACTGGATCGAGCGACAGGGCAAGGGCGAGGGGTCGAGAGGCTTCTCCTTCTTCGCGCCGCGGCACCGGTTTCCTTTCTTCCTCCGGCTCGGTGGGTTGCTGCGTCGGGACTTGGTGCTGGGGATATGGGCAGATGGGCCTCTATGGTAGCTGCAGTTGTGGGCTTTGATGGGCCTCACGAAGCAGACCCACTGGATCCCGGACAGATAATAATCGTGACCACCTCAAAAAAAAAAAAGATAATAATCGTGACCCGTTTACTGGATCGCGAAGATAAATTACCCCGACCCGTTTGCTTCGCAAAACTGGATTGCTGGTAGGAACCCGATTCTCTGCCGTCGCCTTCTCGACTCGTTTCAAAAGTCTCCCCAGAAGTCTGGCCAACACTTCGATTCCTTGCTCCCACACGATCGCTGCTGCCGACGCCGCCGCCTCGATGGCCGCCGCGCCGGAGGAGCGCCTCGACGTTCTCACCGCTGCCGGAGAGAAGACCGGCGTCTCGAAGCCCAGGTATGTCCCCGCTCCGGCGCCGACACTGCCCCCGTCTCGGAATTCCGTCGATTCGATCGCATGGTTCGGCGGCATCAGGTGCTTGAATTGCTTTCCGCAGGTCAGAGGTGCACAGGGACGGCGATTACCATCGTGCGGTGCACGTGTGGATCTACTGTGAGAGCACCGGGGAGCTGCTGCTGCAACGCCGCGCCGACTGCAAGGACTCGTGGCCCGGGCAGTGGGACACCTCCAGCGCCGGCCACATCTCCGCTGGCGACTCCTCGCTCTTCTCTGCACAGTGAGCTCTCTGACCTTAGCTCGTACTGCAATTTAGCAAAGCTAAAATCTGAACGGGTATAGGGAATTGCAGTGCATAGAGTAATGGGAATTGGGATATGGGCACACCAAGCAGCGAGCGGTGCCTAAAACATTTTAGCAGCAAGTGGACACTACTCAAAGCAACCATTAATACATGTGGTCTGTGGGATGATTAATCGGTTTATCCTTCTTGTAACCTTTGTAAATAGTATGGCAATTGCAGTTCTGCTTGTGTTCGTTCTCGCAATAAAGTGTTCGAGATTGTGCCACTGATTATATGTTATGGCTTTTTGCTAAATTTCTGATTATTCCTTGTCCCCGCATAATCCGAGTCTTTGGCCAATCTACACTGTTAACTTTCGTTTTGTTTGAATGATGAATTCTAATCATTAGCTGCATGTGACATCACTTACATGGATCATCAGGAGGGAGCTCCATGAAGAACTAGGCATCAAGCTTCCTGTTGATGCTTTTGAGCTGATATTTGTTTTTCTTCAAGAATGGTTAGTATGCCTATCTCCTTGCAGTCCATTATCTTCGTGCATCCTATGTGTACACCATTTTCATCAGGTTTCAGTATAATATGGTACAGCGAATTTTGATGATAACTTCAATCCCCTTAACAACCTATTACCAACTTAAATAAGCCTCAGTATCCCATGAAACTTTTGAATAGCTAGTATAAATTTTTCACATGAATTTTGCAATGCAGCGTTATCAACAATGGGACATACACGAACAATGAGTACAATGATGTTTATCTTGTGACTACTTTAACTCCAATTCCACTTGAGGCCTTCACTCTCCAGGTTAGAATGCTCTAATACTTTGCATAGCGGCCTTCAGACTTTATGGCGCTGGAATGGCCTGCAAGAGCCTTCACTATTGTCTATAATTTTATTATTGATCATGCTCTGTCTTTGTTAAACTAAATTTGCCTTTTTGTATTCATAATTTATTGTCTAATTCTACTTGAAGGAAAGCGAAGTATCTGCAGTTAAGTATATGCATTGTGACGAGTACAAGAATTGCCTTGCAAAAGAAAGCGGAGAATATGTGCCTTATGATGTAAACGGGCAATACGGTCAGCTATTCACTATTATTGAAGAAAGGTAGCAGTGTAGTTCTTTATCGGATCATGTTTCTGTCCAGCAGTGCATCATTCAATATTGGAAGAGTTCAAATGGAATTTGAATGTGAATGCTAGGAAACTATCATTAACAGTCTTCTAATTAATTCCTTGTTGATGAAAATGGAATAAAGTCCAAGATTGTCCATGCATTAAGTTATGATGAGTCTGGGATTGCTGGGGTGGCCACCATAGGCTCTCAAATTTATGAACTGCGTTTTGTTTCATTCACAATCTTAAACTGAGGCATATTCGAAAGCACTTATAAGGATCTCATCACTGTTGAGAGAGCAAATCTCAGCTCTGTTGAAGGAGCACGGCTCTCTGAAATGTATACTGTATTACCCCTTATCCAACAAAGACGTACGAAGTGCACTGTCCTGTTTGGCCACTTTGGTTTACTGTCTGGGATACAAATTCTATATCTTGGGAAGATAGGTCTAGTGCACTCATGCACTATATGTTTCAAGCGGTGTTATCAATAGACTAGGACCATGGGAGAATGATTTCTCTGTCTTTATTTTTTTTACCACTTTTCACTTTGATGTGGTTTTATTGATCCTGATTCTTTGGTAAAACCTTGCATTGTGTCATACAGTTTTATCAAGGTTATCTTGCTTCAACTTCTATTTCTATCTTTGCAGGTATAAAAATGATACGGAGTCCCGTAGTTTAACCTTACAAAAGCAAATTAATTGTTACGCTCCCATCCATTTGGAGCCAGATGTAAGTTTTTCTTTTGGCTGTCCAGCTTGGGATTCATTTCATAAACGATTAACCATTTTAGGCCTCGCAATATTTTGTGTGTGTATGTGGCAACCCTTGATACCAGTTATATGTATGGAACATGGAAACCATACAAAATGCTTCAATTATCGACAACCGCACATGCGTGGGTCTATTTGAATAGAGTGCCACTGATGATCCACTAAAGTTTAAAGAAATTTCTTATAGTTTTTTCATACACAAATGATTTGAATATTCTTCATTTAGTTGTGGTGGTCCAGTTGTCCAGTGTTTAAAAAGATGGACGACAAACTATGTTTTCAACTAGCAGATGACTTCTATCACTTTTTTTTTTTGACGTAAGATTTCTACCACTTCTTTCAAAGACAAGTACTTCACGAGCTTTAATTTATAATAAATACACTGTCCATTTAACTATACTGAAAATTCGGTTGTTAGTCTTCATATATATTTTCTCGAGCACATTAAAACACTTTCATGCAATGGTGATTTTTTAGTTCATGCAATAGTATGCCAATACATAGTGGCACTGATATATAGTGCATAGGGATTTTTCTTCCTTTAGCAAAAAGCGATAGTTAGAATCTATATATGGCTATTAGCATCATAATGTGTATTGAATAGCATTAGGTGACCCTAGTGTGCTCCCACCAGCAACAGTTTTCATTTGTCTGTACCCTAGTGTGCTCCCATCGCATCATAATCTTGATATGCAAAAAAAATAGGCGCGAGGCGTGGTGGAGTATGTGTGAAAATTCGAAAAGCAAGAGGGACCAAATTTCCTGTTAATTGCAAATACTTAGGATGAATTGATGGAGCTTTAGCTGCGGTAGGGGGCAGAAACTCTATGACCTCCATTTAGCTCCGCTGGTAGCCTAAGGGAGATATTTGCGCTTAAATTTTTCATATGTTGTTTTTGCAGTTGACTAGTCTATCTAAAGGAGACAGGGAAGCCTTGGAATACATTCTTAAGGCATCAATAGTTATTGATGACATATTTTATGAGCAGGTACCTCTATCCATCATATTTTGCTCCTAACATAAAGTACTAAAGTTTGAAGAGAGTATTTTTTAGTGTTTTGATGTACAGTTGGTCAGGAAAGTTTATTGTTGTTATGCAATCACTATTGTTCTAAACTTAGTCATCATTTTGTTTCCTTTTTCTGCAACATCTTACTCCTTCGATTATCATTTAGTTATGGAATAGCAACAGAGTGCTGAGAGATTGGCTCAAAGCACGTGCAGAATCTTCTTCCTTCGACAAATTGAAGTGGGCGTATTATTCTATCAATAAAAGCCCCTGGTAATTTTTTTTCTACAATTATGGATCTTTTAATTGATTGGAATATCAAAAGCATTATTTAATGAAAGTTCTGCATGTACGCCAACATCATTTAGCCAAAAAAAAAAAGTATTTTCTATTATGAATAACTTGCTATCTTGCTTAAGACTCACTCTTTTGCCAGGCGTGTTATGCCTTAAATCAGTGCTACCATATTGATGTATATATTGAAGAGTGCAATACGAATATTATATAGTTTGTTTCTTAATTGACACATCTACCTTTTCTTTATCTGACAAAATAAAACATGTTTGTTCCATGCTGCTACCATCTAGCACTAGGGCAACGCATGGTCATGTACTTATATTTTCTCATTCCATTCTTAAAAACTCGACCTGCCAGGGGAAGCCCCCCTGACAGCATTTGCTTAAGAAGAAGACCTTCTCACGCAGGCCGAGAAAACCTCCGAACCTTCCCCCCCCCCCCCCCCCCCCGAATCATACACAGGGACTCAACTGGCCGTGTGAGCTGTGGCGCGAGTCTTTACCTATGCTTTGACGCGGGGAGGACGAGGGGATTTTTTTCTCCAGGGGACTAAATCCCCGGCCGGGTGAGCACCCGGGTGCGATTCCTAGGAATCGAACCCGTGCGGGCGCGTGCACCACTGGCGCTGCTGGCCAACCGAGCTGCCGCTCGGTTCTTCATTCCATTCTTTATAATGCTACTAAGGCCCCCTTTGGAACGCGGGATTTTTTTCTATTCCTGCGTTTTTCCTGTGAACAGTCAACTGATTCCTGTGAAATTCCTGTACAATTCCTGTGAAAATCCTGCGTTCCAAAGGGGGCCTAAGCTTTCAACACTTGGCTCTTTTTTAAATGTTAAGGAGTTTTAGGGCTAAGCTGTCACTGAAAAAACTAGCAAAGTATTTACTCTGTGAGAGATATTTGAAAGCACTGGTGCGAGTACCTATTGGGTTGGTAGTGCAATAGGAACATATATGTCAACAACTGTGTGCAACTTAATACCTATCAATGCCAACCGTACAAAAGATTTTTCCAGCTACATGGCACCACGGCCATTACCGCTGTTTCCCAAGCCACATGGATGCACACATCTTGGAAGCTTTCCACCCACCTGATATTTAGGACACCAGAGCCACAGGGCATCTTTTAATTCGTATTATCAATATGCTCTAGTTTAACTTTTAGCCGTCCAGGGAAGGTAGTGGATTTCTTACAACACACAAAAGTGTGTGAAAAGGCTATATACCTACTTAATATTTGTAGGAGTTACAACTTTGTTCTGTAGATGAAAACGAAAGTGTAACATCATGGCATTACCGGTATCTCAAGTTGGCTTGTTTTGCGTCCTTGTCTGAGATTAGTTTATACAGGGATATCATTTAACGCATTGGGTTTTCCTGCTTACTATGATTGCTCTAGATCAACCTTTGCATAATTGGATTCAAATTATGTCATATATATTATTTAGCATCTTAATAAATGTATTGTTTTGATATTTTCTGTAACAGGTCCTGCCTTGATGAAAATAAGGCTTTTCTATCGACTGCAGATTCTGCCGTGAAATTACTCACAGATGCCACCAAACCAGTTTCAGGATGGAAGGGGATTGAGTATCGAGCAGCATTTCCTTTAAATAAGCCTCCTGGTGCAAACTTCTATCCTCCTGATATGGACAAAAAGGTACAGTAGCATTTAATCATTTCTCTTTTTCTAGTACTTAATGTACCAAATAGAAAGATATTTCCCGTTCATGCTGCATATTCTAGTGCCCTGTCAACTTATTGCAGTTGTACATTTGATGTACACTTGATTTAATACTAACTAAAGTGGTTCCATTTTTTTGCATATTTATACTATGGTTTAGGAGTTTGAACTATGGAAATGTGGACTGACTGATAAGGAACAAAAAGATGCTACTGGATTTTTTACCATCATAAAACGGCATGACTCCTCGTCATCTTCATCAGAAGCACAGACAGATGGATCTGACCGGACAAAGGCTTCGGATGATCTTTTTGTTGTTCCATACTCCAAGGAGTATAGCTCGTCTCTTGAGAAAGCATCGGAGCTTCTTCAGAAAGCATCAGAATGTTCTGATTCTCCAAGGTAATAAAGTATAGTTTTTCAGATTTTGAGGTTTTAATTCGTTTGTGTTAAGTGGCGTTTGTTTTGTTGTTTTTATAGTCTCAAGAATTTGCTCAGAACCAAGGCGAATGCTTTCCTTTCAAATGATTACTATGAATCTGACATAGCTTGGATGGAGTTGGTTAGTATCCAAATTGTTTAACTTCGTATTCTTTTAGGGGAATTTAGCTTCATATTTTGTTTCCCTGAGTAAGTATTTAGTAAGATTACCTCTATTTTTAGCATCCTTATCCTATTTGCAGGATTCCAAGATAGATGTCACCATTGGCCCATATGAAACTTATGAAGATGGCCTTTTTAGTTATAAGGTATTTTTCTGAGGATCCTTGTCCCACCTGTTCTTGGCATTTCTCTGTTTGTTGGTCAAGTCTAGCATTGAAGCCTGACGGTGCACTTAGATGACACACAATTTCATGTTCTCATTTTTTGTATCTTTTGGTCACTCTTCGGTTTTATTTCACTGCCGCTGGTGGGTTAACACTAGTTATGCCCTTACACCGAACTCAGCTTTCAGATAGAGCTAATTTTTAACCTTGCCCCCTACTACTTCTTCAATCTTAATCCACCAAATGTATTGTGGCTTATATCCTAGGATTTTGCGCCAGTTAGGTACCACTTTCTAGCCCCTCGGCATATATTACTGTTTCAAACTTAGATTATGGATGCTCTGCAATTAGGGATATAAAGATTTCAGGAAATGTGCCCATGCAAAAATTGTTCAGTCGTTTGATTTGCATAGTACACATGGACCTCAATACGGTTCTCATTTATTTTTCACTAATACTCTCTTCTATTTCAAGTCAACTTTTGAAGCATTTGTTGGAATACGTGATGATGCAGCAACATCTCAAGTTAAACTCTTTGGTGATCAACTCCAGGTAATCTAATTAAGTTTTTATAAGCAAGTATTAAGCTTTGCTTTACATCAAATTTTATCTGCATTCAGGATTTGGAGAGAAATCTTCCACTGGACGATATTTTCAAATCAGACACTGTATCTGCAGCTCCAATTCGTGTGATCAATCTTCTTTACAATTCTGGGGTACGTTATTGCCTTATTTTAAAAAAAAAAAATCTCAACCACCTAATAGGTGTTAGGTGGCTTTTTTCTTAACAGAAGAAAAGAGGGGAAATTTTCATGTTCAAATTGTTTGGATCATGCCCAGAATTTCTCATTGACTGCCTAAACGTTTAGAAAGCCTGTCATTTTCCAGAGTTGCGGAAAGAACTTGTAAATGTCATGCGAAGCGCATATGATTTCTTGTCCTTTGCCAACAGCTTCATGATGGGGACTAACAACTGTTGGTGCAGGATGTGAAAGGTCCACAAACTGTTGCTTTCAATTTACCAAATGATGAACGGATTGTTAATGAGCGAGGAACTTCGATGGTCATGCTTAAAAACATTTCAGAAGCCAAGTATGTCTTTTTTTATTCTCCTTAATAAATTAAATTGCCAGCAACAGATTAAGGCAAACTTTTTTGTTGCTACCACTTCATTGGCTATCAAACTAACACGGCACATGCTAATGTTGACAACTGTTAAAATATGCATTATTCAGGTTCAAGCATATTTTGAAGCCTATAGCCGATGCCTGCATCAGAGAGGAGCAGAAGGGTTATGTTGATTTCGAGCCATATTATACTCATATTGTTTGCCATGAGTGCTGCCATGGAATTGGACCTCATTCCATCGTCCTTCCATGTGGTAAAAAGTCAACAGTTAGAATGGTGCGTATGCAAATATCAGTAAAAGAAAATGTTCTATTTTCCCTCAGCGATGTTCCAATTTTTCTGCTATTTTAAACTAAGCCAACACTGTTTCCACTTGTATGATAAATATCTAAAAATGACCAAAACTACACAAATGAACATTTTACAAATAATAAATATATAAAAATTACTAAAGAAGGATGGTTCCAGATTGAGTATTATATTTTTTATGTTATCTAAAAGAATCATTGCAATGTGATCCTGCATCTTTACTTTCTGCATTACATTTTTAGTCTTTTGCATTTTATCCCACCAAGTTGAGCGTATTCGACTTGCCTTCTTCATGTATAGGAACTTCAAGAATTCCATTCAGCATTGGAGGAGGCAAAAGCTGATATAGTTGGCCTCTGGGCGCTGAATTATCTTATGAAGAAGGTCAGTTATCATGATACATGCTCCCTGGACCAGGCATTCAAATCCTATTGTTTCCTTAATGAATATTGGGAATCTGTTACTAAAATTGTTAATGTCGTCAACTTAGTTTCTTGTTATTTTTGTTTCTGTAATATTTTTGCACCTCTTATATCAGGAATTGCTTCCTCAAAGTCTATCGAAATCCATGTACGTATCTTTCCTGGCTGGGTGCTTCCGGTCAATCCGCTTTGGACTGGAAGAAGCTCATGGGTAAGGCTACATGGCTATATCTTCCCTGCTATGCAAACTTAACTCGGATAGGAGTGGGAAAAAGAATAAAAGATACTTCCTTAGTATTCCATGCCGCGTTGAACACCTACTGATAAGTGGACTGCTATTGTATATCTGATGAATGTAGGAAAGGACAAGCCTTGCAATTTAACTGGTTGTATGACAAAGGTGCTTTCATCTTGCACTCAGATGGAACATTCTCGGTTGATTTTACGAAGGTAATTATAAATTATGTCTACTAGTTCCACTGTCTTAACATTGCTCTGCTATCAATGCTTATTAGATTAAATTTCTGTTGTGGAAGGTTGAGGATGCTGTAGAAAGCCTCGGCAGGGAGATCCTGACTATACAGGCCAAGGGCGATAAGCATGCTGCTCAGTCTCTTCTCCAGTCCCGTGCAACCTTGACGCAACCATTGCGTGTGGCATTGGAGAAGATAGAACACATGCAGGTAGGTGCAACAGAATTCAACTGGATTTTGTAAATTTATATTCATTTTCATTCATGTGGAGCAAACAAGCTGTACAACAGTCTTTAAAACCCATTTATGTTCATTTCCAGGTACCTGTTGATATTGCCCCGATATTTGGCACAGCAAACAAGTTGTTTGCAACATTTAACTAGCCGGGCTCAACAATTCTGCATGCATTGTGAGGGGGGTTTAAGGTGATGCACCATGCCGATCAAAGCGGATGAAAAGTGTTGGAATAAGTGATTTTTTTTATTTTTTTTTTGGGTTTGTGAGAAGCCTCCTCCATGTGTCACGCTGGCATGCAACGAGCAATAGACTAATTCAAGTGATCAGTTGTGAAATATTTTGCAATTGAATGGAACCATTCCTATCCCCATCCTTACAAATGATCGTAGGCAGAATTACATTCGAACTAAATGAGAGCTTATAACACGCGAAAGCAACCTTACCTCCGTTGCAAATTTTTCCTCCTGCGATCACTGTTCTAATTGTGGTATTCAAAAATTTGCATTTGACGGGCTATACCCATTTAAACCAAGCACATCATGCAATCTTTCTGATTATGGACAACGATCAACAAAATGGTATTATAAGCAACTCACAAAAGCACCAAACAATCTTTCTGGTTGTATTATAAGCAAGTAACAATGGTATTATAAGCAACTCACAATCTTTCTGCTTGTATTATAACCGAGTGAAGAAAAACAAGCCAAGGTAGCTTAAACTCAATTCCAAACCTCAATAACAGAGGAACCCCCAGCACCAAACAACATCCCGACAACACATCTTCTGGCAATCTCTCGACGGAAAACAACCGGCAGAAGAAACTTTGCTAGCCGATTCCATGGATGATGGCTTGCCTTCGAGATCGCTCTAGACCATCGTGGAGAAGAGGATTTGGTTGGTGTCTTCCACCCTGTCCTCCCCTGAGATTCACCATGAATCATCAGCTAAGCATTACCCAACTGGCGGCAAATCAAATCAAATCAAAGAAGAACGCGGTAACCTACCTTTGATGGGCATCACATGAGCGGTCCACTCATCGATCACCTCGTTGAGGCTGTTGTGGGCAGCGGCGTCGGCCTCAGGCACGGGAGGCAACCCTGACGCCGCGAGCAGCCGCCGCGTCGCGACTCGCCGCGCCGTCAGGCTCGTCTGCATCTTGTCAATCAGCTCCTGCGCGGACAGCGAAGCCACCGCCGGATCAGTCGCGCAAAACCAAGGAGACACGGCGTTGCCACGGATTGGGGAGGGGTTAGGGTTTAGGAAGGGGGAGCACCACCTGCTTCTGCGCGAGGAGGTCGCGGCAGAGCTCCTTGAGCGCGGCCACCTCCTCCTGTATCCGCTTCACACGCGCCACCAGCTTCGCCGGGTTCGCCTGCAACCGCCGCCGCGGATCCCGTCAGCCCCGCCGCCGGAAGGAGCGGCTGATTAAGAGGAGCGGAAGGAAGGGAGGAGAGGGTACTGACGTGGTCGGGGTAGGCGGCGCGGAACTCGAGGTCGAGGCGGCGCTGCACGTCGGCGAGGGCCGTGGTGGCGTTGGCGAGCGTGGAAAGCACGTCGCTCACTGCTGTGTGGTACCGCGCCGGCCGGCCGCTCGGATCCGCCATCCCTCCGTGCGATTTTCGCTGCGATTTTCGGGTGCTTTTGTTTCTATATTTGCCGCCACTGGTTTCGAAAGGGGAGAGCGGGAAAAACTTTTTTTTTTTACGAGGGAAAAGCCGCCTCTTCATTCCAGCGCGTGACAGCCTCTCAGGTCATTTGTGAAACACAAAATGGAAGTCTGATGAACGGTTTATTCCCAAAACACGGGCGTGACAAATATTGCAGCCCAAACAGGACTTCTGCAGCCAAGCAGCACGTCTACATGACTTGCCGATCAGAGACTAAATTATCCACACAAAAGCCTCAAAAGTCCAATAGAATTGAACAGATCAGAGCTAGTAATCAATAGGGAAATTCAATAGATCTGTGAGACTTTCGCTCTGGATGCTATACATCTCGGATTAACCAGGTTCTCAAGCGTAAAAGAATAATGATACTTTCTTTACATGGTTCAACAAGTCTATTTATCAAAAAAAGTACAAAAACGTTAAGTCGACAGCTCATTCACATAGGGAACAAAAATTAGAGGCAAGAAAGGAAATGGATGAACTGATAACGACGTATCTCTCTTGTTGATACTTTGCACTTTGCACAGTTCTTCCCAAGATTCCTCAGAGCAAAAAAGCAGGCTGAAACAAGGGCACCATGACGGACATTCTGGAAAATCTTCAGAGTTCCAACTACCATGGAAACGCCACTAGGAAAACTGCAGAAGCCTGCTGCAGATTCTACACCCCATGATATGGGTCACAAAAGATAATTAAGCATCTATCAAAAAGGAGGGAAAAAACAGCATCTCGCAGTGCATAAGTATGCTTTATTGTGCAGAGGAAGGGCTCGTCTGTTCCAGAAAGAATTTTTCAGACTTCTGACTATCTGAGAATGCATGTACCTTCCTCAGCTTGTGACCACAACGGCCTCAACCTCTCCGTCACTGTAATCCGCCCAGGATTTGGGCTGCTCAGCTGCATTTGACTCATCGGTACCATCTTTCACCGCTTCTGCTTCTTCTACAACATCAGAAGCCGTGGTTTGCTCAAGCTCCACCTCACCATCTTTACATTCTGTGCTCTTGTCATCCGTGTTGAGCTTTTCAGCCCCAGTCTCATCATTGATTCCACTAGGTGTGTCATTACCTTCAGGACTGGTCTGGCTACATTCAGAAACTTGTGGGGATGCAGTTATCGGTGATTCTATAGTACCATCTGGAGAGGATGCAATGCCACTTGGTGAGGTTAAAGGGCCATTTGGAGATGCTGGATGTCCATTAGGACTCCGAGATTGACCTGGCACAAACTCCGGAGCATTAGGGTTCATTTTGGCGGCAGAAGTGTTTGTTTCTGTAAGGCCTTCACCACTTGGCAACACAGTCTTATTACGAGGTCCCCGATGCCCTGATCTGTTGTATCCCCCAGCCAGACGTGGACCATAAGGTACCCTTGCAGTAGCAGATTGGTGAGGATGCTTACGGAGAGGGATGGACAACATAGGAGGCACATTGGCTGGGGATGGCAATAGTCCCCCATGCTCTCTGAAGCCTGGTACAGCCATTGAACCAAAAGCTGGTACAGTGGATGGATTAAATGGAGCAGCGGCAGCAGAAAGCTTACTGGCTATCTCTTTGGCACCTTCAACAGGCGTATCATTCTTTTCACTCTCAGATGGTGAAGACTTCTCATTTTCACCTCCACTAGACAGCTGTTCTGGTGTATCCTCTCCAACATCTCTTTCGTCGTCATTGGAAGAAGAATCATTTGCCTCATTCACAATTGGTGCTTCTTCATTTGGAATGTTAGCTTCAGTTTGCTTTGCTAATGATTCAGATGATGTCACTGTTGGACCTGAGGTGTTCTGAGATTCAGTTTCTGATTGGTTCAAACTTACTGGGACATCAGTTTGCTCAGATTTGCCTCCATCTGTTGCTTTAGATACTTGTGAAGTATTGCCCTTTGGTGACACTTCTGTAGCTCCATCTTTCTCTTCAGAGGGGTGACCATTGTTTTCTTTTGTAGTCTTAACACTTTCAAGGTTCGCACCTTTCTCCTCTGCATGTTCATCATTCAGTGCTTTGACAAGAGTTCCTGGTGCAGCTATCGCTACTTCCTTGTATGAAAGTGATTTCCTCACCGTTTGGCTGGTTTTTGGCGCTGTTGATTGTATCACCTTGGCTGCGGCAGTGGCAGCACTGGCTGGCTTGGAACTGGGATTCGACGAATTCTCTCCAATAGTTGATGAGACAGCAGGGCTAACTGCTTTTGAATTAAAGCTAGAGCTCTTCGCCAATTTCTTTGCAACAGGACTTGAAGAGACAGCTGCTGCAGTCTCATTAGGTGAAACTCGAGGGGAAGAGAAGTTAGTTGGAGTTCTTCCTTTGTATCTTCCATTCTCACTATGAAATGCATTGGTATTGATCTTTGCCAGATTTGGCCTTCTCGTGCCTGGACCAGCTTTGCGGTGCCCTGTGGATCGGCCCTTTGGAACAGCCGCTTGCCACCCCTCATCCGATGTGTACTCTTCAGTAAAATCATCTTGAGGTAGGTGAACTGTAGTGTCGTTTGGAATTTCGTCTTTTATTTTCACATGTTCAACAATGGTTCCATTCTCTTTGACAGCAGAATTTTCCTTCTCAGTTAACAAATGATCATTCTTAGACGGAGGGCTCCTTTGATCTTCATCATCAACTATTTCAGATGGGTTTTGCCCAGCTCGACCTTTGATCTATGTTTTAATGTGCACATATGAGAATGACCATTGGAGGAATATAAATGTAGTGTAGTCTCAATGGACGACCCTGGTTATTAAAATACCTTAGCACGGGCTTGTTTCTTCTGGAGTTCCTTAGCCTTGAGCTCGTCGTCCGGGTTGATGTAATCCAGAAGATCTGATACACTGACAAAGAAAAATAGAATATCAATGCTTATGCAGCAAACGATCTTCTAAAGCATATCCACAAAAACATCTGTTCCTGTTTTATCATATAGGCCTCTATAGTCTACACTGCCTCTGACAGAATCAGGTGAAGGCAATGTTCTCAAATTAAGAGCAAGCTATCACTTCTACAATCCATAGTAATGCATAAAATATTAAATTAATACTCTTAGAAAATCCAATAAAACCTGCTCCTCACTTTTGCAGACTCTCCAATTAAAATATTTGGCGAAAAAATTGATCGTGACATATACCTAAGATGCCCTCTGCTTGCTATTGAAGCATCAGGCTTTGGAGTACCATTACGTGCTGCTTCCTGTTGTTCTAGTGCCTTGGACTCGAAGTATTCCAGCCAAGCAGCAGCATCCTGTGAAAAATATGGTTATCAGATTCCCCATGTGCAACAAAAAACGCTGAGTGGAAGGATGCCAAATCAGGAAATACGTTTTGTCGTACCTGTGTCCGTAGATCTTCTGATCCAAGCTTTGCTTGAAGTATCCGTAAAGTAGTCTTTTCATGTTGGACACTCAAAGAGTATGCTTCCATTAAAGACAAAGCAATAGCAATAGCATGATAACTAGCCGCAGTCTGTTAATAAGACATTGAGACATAAGATGTCCTTTCAGTGTCAGGCTTTGTTTAAATCATGGAAGGGTATTCTAAATTTTAGAAAGAAGTGTAGAAATCAAAATTGATGTGACCAGTTACTAGAGTGCGCAACAATTATGTCTAAGAGCACAAATATAGTCACACCAAAGTATTGAAGGAGCTTGTGCTACACACGTAACACACCTGTATATGATCAGCACCAAGTAACCGCTGGTTGCACTTTAGAGCTTCATGCAGGTAACGGAGAGCAACATGAACATTACCCAACCCTTCTTCCATCATTGCGACATTGATGTAAGTTGCGGCAGTGTTAGGATGAGAAGGGCCACATGTAAGGTGCAAAAGATACAGTGCACGATTCACATACCTGAAAGATAGCAATCAGAACATAACACAGTTAAACTTTAAAAAGGATAAAAGAAACAGACTCCAAAGGAAAGTGTAAACAAAAATAAAACTGGCGATGCCATCCATTGTTTAGCATGTCAGCTTAAGTAAATGACAGAGTTCACTTACTTTAGTGCCAGTTCTGTGTGTTGCAAGCGATAGTAGAAAACAGCAAGATCCCCATAGCTTTTCATTGTATCTGGGTGGTCCAGTCCAAGTTCCCTCTCATTAATATCCAAAGCCTTCTGTTGATAGATGGTTGCCTGGTTCAAAGAGCAACAACAATTATAAAGCAGCATTTACATGTATACAGTGAACAAAGTTTCTATGCAAAGAACTAAACACCTTACGAGTGTGGGTTCACCACAGGTAACACGGAGGAGTTACATTATTGCATTGACTACACTAAAGCAGCTTTACATGCAACAATATACACATGATCATCAAGTTCTAGCGCTGGCTAAAATATGACCCAGTGTTACATAAAACGGGTGATATGCCTAGAGTCATGATGTAATTACATGACCAAACATCTGCACATATTGTGATTCTTGTGTAATTTAATTCGACCAATACTAAAGAACAATATTGAGAACTACTGGTGAATTCCTTAAAAAAAATATACCTGGTTGAAGTCGCCAGTATGATAAAGCACTACTGCCAGAAGGCTGTATGCTCCTGCAGTCATTCTGTGATAAGGACCGCAAACAGCAACAAGTTTTGCAAGAGCCTGCACGATCATAGGTAATCGTGTTTAGATTTTTGTGAAGTTCAATGAATGCAGTATCATTCAATAATTCATCACAAACGGATGCAACAGTAAGACAAGGTACCTTTGTGCCATAATTAACAGCATCCTCAAGTTTTCCTTTATCTAGGAAAGTCTTGGATGACTCCAACAGGGTGCGGCCATCAGCTGATGAGCATGCAACATGCTGCAGATGAAACTAAATTTGGTTAATATCTGTTAAGTTGTTATGCATTTTCATCTACATTTATAGAAAATTAAAAGATTACCTTGTAGATAGGGACGACACTGATAATATCCCCCTTTCTGAATGGATGTGGCATATCCATGTCATAATCTTTCGTTACTAGCTCAAGTCCTACCTACATTACAGGAGTTGTTATCCAAACCAGTGGTTCCAGAGCAAACAGATATAACCTAAAATGTTGGAGCTCAAGAAAAGAAAAATGACGGCATCTAGTTATTACCTTATGGCAGAGACCACGGAGAATGGCGTATTTTCTTAGATCAGTACAATATTCATCTTTCCATGTCCAGCCAAATCTCTTTGTTAGAAAGACCTCCAGCCACCTTTTCCTGAGATTATGATCCTCACCGCACATGCCATTGTTATTTTCTTCTGGAAATGGTCCCAGCAAGATATTTAAACATGATGCAACTGAGTCAGCCATGTTATTTATATCATCAACAGCTGCAATAACAGACCGAAGTATGTGCTTAAATGCTCGAACTACCATCTCATGTATGCACAGGGACTGTATATGTGGGAGCTTATCAGAAAGCTCAACCTGAAATAAAGCAAAATAAAAGAGCATCTCAGGTTTTTATTCTCTTAATTCTTCAAATAAATTAGCATTCTTTTTTTGCAGCTTGAAATAAATCGTGAAGTTGATTGAGCTACATAGTATGTACCACTCGTCCCAGTGAGCGCATCTGGAGGCCCCTAGTGTGCATAAAATCAGTCAGTGTCCTTCCATCAACAGGGGATAGCTCAAGTGAACCAAAATCTGCTACCTGATAACACAGAAGGATGACAAATTACTGTCTGACTCAGAATATAGGTTTGAAATTGCCACATGACAAGCACATTACCAATTTGGGCAGTGCGATATCGTCGTAATATTTGTGTGCCATCTCAATCAGTTCCTCCAGTGACTGCAATAGAAGAACTGAATCAAAAAAACATAATGTAACAATGAAGAATGGGAGGAAAAAGGTAAATTCCCTTTGAACTACAGTATCATACCGCTCAGGTTCTTGCAGTGACACAATATTCACCAAACGGCTGAGTCTATGCAATAGGTGAGATGACTAACACGACAAGCTATAATATACAGTATACACTAATGATCGCTAAGAAAACCTCTTTTCTTTAGATCATGTTATGCACTTATAGAGGTAAATTTGATTAACAAAAAAAATAACGCAGTGACATTTGTGTACCCAGCAAGACCACCAGTGAATTAATATGGCTTTTTCACTTGGACATCTAGGTGATGTTATGTTTGAGGGAGCAGGGGTGTCGTAAAAAGTAGCTAGTATGCCCTAAACAGGTTAAGAATCTACAAAGGCAACATGATTGAGGGAAAACCTTAGCATGAAGTCCAGTTTCAGATTCCCTTAGCCTTTGGAAAGCGGCTTCTGGAAGCAATCTCCGCAGACTGGCCTCCTTATCCTCCTTTGTACTGCCAGTATTGTCTGTATGTGCATCATTTGCATTAGGTGAAGAATTTTCTTTGGCATGTGAACTTTTTCCACTCTTGTCATCTGCCTTCTTCTTGATTTCCTTTAGCTGGCCAAATTGCTTTCCCAGGCCCTTTACTGTTGGAACATCCTTAGTCTCCTCGCTTTTTTTAGTTTCAGTCTTCTCAGAAGCCTGGTTCTGTAGATGTTGTACCCAGCAAGCACCAAGTTCCCATCTGATTGGTCTTGTTACTGTTGGAGCCTCACCTTCAAGCTTCTCAAGGCTGTCTGTTAGTATCTTCCTGACAAAACTTCTCGTAGCCTCATTCTCTTGAGGATCACAACTCTGCAACCGCTGAACTCCTCCAGATGATTGAGCACATGATTTTTGAAGCAGCGTTCTTAAGCTGTAGAAGGGAAAGGATCGTGTTGGTATTATCTAAACAAATGTGATAAGATGAAAGCTGTTTGAGTTGACATTGATAGGTGCAAAAAATTGACCAAACAGACATAGCTCAAGTAAAATACTTAAGATCAATTAGATGCGCATGCACATTGTCATTAAGCATTTTTTCAATTAAGGCATACAAATACATTACGCCATATAAAAGTGTAACTACTAACCTATTAACATTGAGAGCATTGCTTCCACCTTCAGGCTGGTCTTCAATATGAATGTCCTGCTGTGCTAGAGACGCAGCTGTCAGTTGAGTATCGACAGGAACTTGGACGACAGCTGTATATCCACAATGCTTTACAACAACTACACCAAGAGTGGGAGTATCCTGTAAGCCAATAGAACGAAGTCAACACTTAGTCAAAGAATTAAAATGCAAAAAACCTGTACTGAAGGAAGTCTTACATGTACTGTCGCACTCTCATCAGCAGTAATGCCTTTTAACAAGTTTCTCTGAGCAAGCTCATCAGAAGACATCCCTGGCGCCTGACTTCCATCCAACTTAACATCTAACTTAGAACTTGCATCTGCTTTGTCCTTTGTGACTACTATTTTCATATCACCTATTTGCTCTTCATGCAAGACTGGACTTGTGGTGCCATTTGTTGCTTCATGTGAGCTCGTATGGTTGGAAATCAGTTGCTGAACAGCTGCAACAGCTTTGAATACCGCAACATCAACAAATAAACTATGTAGTAGAAAAGCCTTCCTGTCTCGGATTTGCCTCTCCTCGGAAGTTTTACAGGGCATGGCAGCAAGGATTGCAAATTCCTTCGCCCATGGTCTATGGTCGTGCTTTCCATCTCTTCCCTGACCACCACCATTGCCACCCCATGTTTCATCTTCTGTTGGAAGAGGTGGGAACACTGACGGTGAATCGGCAACAACAGGGGGAACCACCCAGGTGTTTGATCGGAATCCATAAGGAAGATTTCCAAACTGATATGGAATGCAATTTAAAAGTGAGTTTCAGTCTCCAGATTATAGCAGTGATCATGCATGCAAACAGTGGTCAATGAAAAATAATAACCACACAGATATAATTACCATCAGAAAAATAACTACACAGATGTTCAGTTTTTTTTAAAAAAAAAAGTCTCACCTTGTTGTGCTCTACAAATGCCTTCATCAGAGCCTTGTAAGCCTTGAGATTGCAAAACCATTTTCATGTCAATAATCAACCTTCCATAAAAACAATTCATATAGTATATAATGTTACTTACTCCATCAAATGCACGACTTGTCTGCTGCAGCAACCCCACAAGGGAGCGGCTGATGAGTGTTCGCTTCCCTGACGGATAGAACCCTTCTCTGGATGCTACAATTGTCACCGGTTTCCCACTACAAACCCTCACCTGCGTGCGGAAAAAATTTAGATGACCTTTTGCAAAACATGTTTGTTAATAGAATTGCCATCTTTGAATGTGGCCATGGTAGAGCAGATAAAACTCAGTTTACAAATAGATTATCATTTGCAAAATTTATGAATACTGTTAACGTATTTCGAGAAAATAACTCCATGAGAAATTTTGTAGCAAACCCACATCGATCTGGAAGAAGTCATCCTCTCTCTTGTCATCGACAAATGGGCGTGTAGACCTCCTAATGTCTGCAACCAATCACATTCAATTCAGAAAAGTGGAACAAGAAAGAGTCTAAAATGCGAGAATGGTCGAACCTAATAGCAGCACTAGCACTCACAATGCAGAGGTGGCGTGAGGTGCGAGAACGTGAAGAAGTCGTAGTACTGCCCCAGCTTCGGGGGCGGATACATGGGCTCCTCGCCACCTGCCCCGCCACCGGGCGCCGGCTTACCGGGCGACCCGGGCGCGGCGGCATCGGGGGACGCGGGCTTCTGCTCGGGTTTCTTCGTCCCGAACGCGGTGGTGCAGGCGACGATGTCGAGCAGCCTCCGCACATGCGCGATGGCGAGCTCCTCCGTGTAGTCCTCTGCGCACGACGGCGATTCGCCGGCGGGTCAGTGACACTGCGGCGGACGGCGGTTGCGCATTTTGCATTTTGGACCTCATGAAATGTGATATTCGCGGCGCTTACCTTCGACGATGGTGAGGTGGCAGGGTTTTAGAGAGGCGACCTCCACCGTGTCCTTGAGCTGGGCCCCACGAACCTGCATTGAGCGCGGAAAAGCGACCAGGCTCTCAGTGGCTTGATCTCGAGGCCGATACGAGCGTCTCAGATTACCTTTGGGCCCGGGCCCTTACCTCGTGGGACAGGGAGTAGCTGGTGAGGTGGCAAGTGTCCACGTGTACGGCCAGGAGCTTTCGGATGTCAAGGATTCTGTCCGTTGATATGCCCTGTGGAAGAAAGCAGGGTATGCATTGGTCAGTGGAAATGCAGCAGAAGAATGGAATGAACGAAGATTCGTACAATTTTAAAACTGGGATTTGTAACCTTTTGCATTGCATGGAACAAGTACACTCGTATATGGAGTAATTCCCCATATTCTTCTTTTTAACCGAGCCCATATTGTTGTTGTTTGTTTGAGGAAATTGTCAAAGATTGCTCCTCTCAATGCAAATTAGGTTTAGCCACCAATACTCACATTGAAACAGCTTAATCTCTGGTACTTAGTCACTACTCACTAGCACGTACGCCTTTGATCACATATTACCTCACGTCCAGTCATCAGTGTTAAGTCAAAAATTGAACTAATTATTCTGTCCGGATGTCAACAAATAGCCCTAACCCTGAACCCTTATGCACATTGAATAGATTAACATGCACGTGATTTTCATGCATTTGTACTTGTTGCAGAATTCACGAGTATAGGACATTCAAAGGTGGAAGGATTGTTAGCATGCATGTCCGTGCTCGCAGCAAAACGGGAGCACAAACAAACACAGCTTGCGGGAAAAAGGCCCGTATTTTGCGAGCAGTGCATGGCGATTCCCGTAAAATTCATGCAAAAAAAAAAAAAGTTTGTGTTCAGTTGCTCTTACCTTGAGCGTGAGGTGCGTGTAGTCCGGCGTCTCAACTGTGACATCGAGAACGGTGGGCAAAACTGCAGCAGGAGTTCCATTCCGAGCAATTCAGTTAACATACACAAAACATCGAAATTGACAATCAGTAAACAATTTGAAAAGGGTATATCTTCACGAGAATTCTCCACTGTATTTGACTGAAACAGTTTGCCTCCCTTGGGAAGACCATTAATTGACTGTAATTCTGAACAATTATTTCGCATGAAAGAATCGGTAGCTTGCGCAATTCTCTGCACCTTTCTCTTCCTTCTTCTTCTTGTCACCCTTGGCCTTCGGCTTGGCCTTCCCTGCCTTGGGCGCCATGTCCCCAGCAAGCTAACCAAGCTCTGCGCACTGCAACCTCGTAACCTTATCGCCGCCAATTGAGACTCTGAAGAAACAAGGCTAAGGTGCCCCTCGCATTGCAGTGAAGCAGAGTTTGGAACGAGGAGATAGCAGGCGATAGGGGCAGTGGAGAGGTAGAGAGAGAGGATAAGGTGTTTATGGGAATATATAGTAGTCGTAGGTGCTGCTAAGCTTGGACTAGTGCTCCTGAACCTGAAGAGGTTCGTTCTGGCAGAATTAAAAGACGACATGAGCAGAATATAGTAGTGAATATGTCACTGGTGAAATGGATGGAACGATTTTTAAGAAGGGATTATTTCTGCTAACGTCTTGTCGGCCAATTGTTGACTGCGGTCTGCATGTCGTGTTAAGGGGTGCTTTATTTAGGAAAAGGCTGTGCGTACGACTGGGCTGTCCGACCCGAATGTCCAACCAGTGCAAATCTGCTCATTTGTATTGGTCGTACTTCTAGGTCGGACAGACCAAAAGAACGTATAGTGGCGCTCATTTATTTATGCTTGCTCAACAAATCCTTTTTAGTGAGCTAATTTTGATTTTAGTTTCTTTCCAAATAAAGACTCTTCTTTTATATAACCGTGACCTGCGTTTCTGAATTTTTCGAGAAAGCGATGCAATTATCTGACGAACTCATGGTGCAGGAGTATCCACCTGCACTTTTACGTTTACGGTGTCCGGTTAGCCTCTTGAAGTCGGGGGAGACTTGTGAGGATTTTTCATTTACCTGTTGGTACGAATAATGTGCACCACAGAATTTGCTGGTCCTGTTTTGCAAATTCGGTTCCTCCGGACAAACAAACACTGAGCGTCTACAAGAGAACAAACAAGCGCTGAACTTTTGACGGTTCTATTTGTTTGTCCTTCCAAACCCATGCCCCAAAACAGGCAGACTCGAAACCATTTTGAAACATGCAAATGCTGCGGCTCCTTTCCTTTCCTGCAGCTTGAGTTCATGAATTTTCAGTTCGTTTCTCTGAAGATGACAAACGCAGTAACAGGAGCTTCAGCTCTGACTTTGAGTTCTCTTGGCCATTTTTAACCGTGCTGCAGCGCAGAAATGGGGAAACAAAACAACGGCGGGAGCAGAGCAGAGGCGAGTTGTACTTGTAGGCTTGCGGTGCGCGCGTGTGCTGAGAGCAACCGGTGGCCTTGGCTGGACGCGGTCGCGGAACCAATGGCCACCGGCAGCATCCTCACCTCATCCGGGACCTCCCTATCGCGCCCGCCCAATCCCATCTCCCCACGGCCGTCGTCCGTCTCATCTCTCGATCTCACGCACCCAGGTCGTCGTCCTCCCTAGTCCTATCTGCGGCTGCTGCTACGCTGGCCCCGCCACGAGGCCTATCTCGCCGTGGCTCGCGGCCACACGTTTGTCACCGCGCCACCACGGGGTTTGTTCACTGCGGCCGTGCCTGCGTTCGGTGAGGCGTCTCCGCGTCCGCCGTTTTGGAGGGTTGCATGCGTGCGCGCTTGCTCTGAGTCCACTGTTCACGACGCGACGCGCGGCCGTGGCGAGGTGCGATCTGGCATCGAGTGCGTTTCGGGTAAGTGGTGGTGGACGCGGAGGTGCGCCCGTGCTGGCACTGTCATGTGGGTGTGTGTAGTAGGTGGTGAATCGGAAACGTAACGGCCTCTGCGTAAAAGATCTGTTCTTCTGCCAGGGCGGAGCCAGTGGGGAGAGCTTCCTCCTGCTCAGTGACAGTGGTCGAGTCTTCTTGCTCCTGCTCATTTTTTGTATCACAGGCTATGAACTACTGCAGTATCATCAAGCTTCGCCTTCTCGTGCTGCTCTCCTTGTGCCATCAAGCAGCAGCAGTGTGCGTGCCAATGTGCCATCAAGCTCCGGACTTGAGTATGAATGTATGATTCAGTTCCAATAAAAAACACCGGGTTAAGGATGCGTGTTTCTGTTTGTTCATCTTATCATCTGTCCAGCCAGGTTCATGTTTGCGTGTGAGGCTGTGAGCAGAGCAAAGATTGTGCCTACCTAAGCGCACTCGAAGCAAGCAAAGCACCACGACAACAAGCAGAGCAAAGATTAGTGAGTGGACCCAATTCTGCAGTGTTGTGGGCCTGTGCTCCTCGCTGCAGGCCTCAAATCTGGACCCGGCCCATACCACGCGGCTCCGTGTGGTCGAATTTTTTTTATTTTTAATCGAATTTTTTATTATATTTTTATTACTAACCGAACGTTTTGGAAAATTACAAAAGTAGTCGCCCAGTCGCCCGAAGGACGGGCGATTGCAGCCAGTCGCCCCACCCGCGGGCGACAAGGGCTCAAATGTCCCGTTGAACGGGCGACAAGGCCGGGGCGCGGGTGTGGTGGGGCCCAGTCGCCCCACGCGCGGGCGACAAGGTTCAAATTTCCCTTTGAAAGGGCGACAAGGCCGGGCCGCGGTCTGGTGGGGCCCAGTCGCCCCACGCGCGGGCGACAGGTCCTCAAATGTCCCGTTGAACGGGCGACAAGGCCGGGGCGCGGGTGTGGTGGGGCCCAGTCGCCCCACGCACGGGCGACAGGTCCTCAAATGTCCCGTTGAACGGGCGACAAGGCCGGGGCGCGGGTGTGGTGGGGCCCAGTCGCCCAACGGTCGGGCGACTGGCTCCGAGGCCTATAAATGGCCGAATTTCGGCCTAAATTGAACAGAAATTCGGAAAAAAAAACAAAAGAGAGGGGGAGAGGGGAGGAGAAGAGAAGGGAGGAGAAGAGAGGGAAGGAGAAGAGAAGGGAGGAGAGCGTGCTGCTCGACGAGTCGCAACTTCGGTAAGTTTTTCCATTCGTATAGAAAAGAGTAGTTACAAATGTAGCTTTAGATGTAGAAATAGTGTATTTTCAGTAGAAGCAATATTTCTTGATTTACTAGTATTTAAATAAATAGTTTAGCATAATATAGTTGTATTCATATTTTACGACTGTTGTAGCTATAGATTATGGAAATAAATATTTAGATATAATAGAAGCAACATTTTTATATAGCTGTAAATTGTGTAGTATTTATATAAATAGTTTAGATATAATAAAAAATAGTAGTTACAAGAAAAATAGTAGTTAATAGATCTGGATGTATTATAAGGCAGTATGTAATTTGAGTTAAAGATATAGTAGTTAATAGATCTAGATGTATAATAGATCTTAATATAGTTAATTTGAATCTCGGTGGTTGACAGGTATGTCAGATAAGATAATGTTTCAAATTTTTTATGGAGAAGGGGATATTGTTCATGGGGTAGAGGGGGTTGATCTGTCTGGGTTTTCATCAGTTTATAAAGGAATCACAAGACCAAATGAGAGGACAATTACTGGTGTGCACAATTGGTTGATGCGGCTGTTTCAGCTTGACACAGACCAACACGGACTGAACCTGATAGGTATGATCAGTCGTGCACGGGAGGGATTTTACTGGGAGTTAGTGCCTTTGAATGCAACATCGACATGGAGGAAATATGTGAACAAGGCTGTAGAACGTGGGTGGCCTCTTGTCCTCCTTGCTCAGGCATATCTGAAGGAGGTGGTTGAGGTAGATGCTGTCGATGAGGTTGGTGGTGCAGACATGGTGGATGAAGAGGAAAGCGAGACACAAATTGAGACGGGTGAGCAAAATCCGTCATCTGTGGAAGCGACCGGTGAAGCAGACGAAGGAGAACGGATAGAATACATAGTTGAGGAAATGAGGAGGGAGGACCAGGAGTATGAGAATCTTCCTGAAGTTGACTCTTCAGACGACGAGAATGAGATTCCTATCCCAGCTGAGTGGAACAATCAAAATTTTGCAAATTTGGCTATCAATGAAGGGTACTCTGTCCCATGGGAGTACCACGAGAATGAGGTGACAGAGGGAGCTCTGTATAAAGACAAAGATGATGTGATGACTGCTGTGAAGTACTGGTCTCTATCAGTGAAGAGGTCCTTTGTGGTTGTCAAATCAAGCAGAAAACTGTATGACGTTAAGTGTGTGTTCACACAGTGTCCGTTCAGGGTGCATGCTTACGAGCAAAAGTGGAGTCTGTTCTGGAAATGCTCTATAGTGAAGGATCATACATGTCAGTTGGAAGAATTGGAAAAGTGCAATTCAGCTCTGACCTCCAAATTCATTGCTGATTACATGTATCCTAGAATTGTGGATAACTTAAGGTATGAGCCAAAATCTATAATCAACACTATAGAGGAGAATTTTAAGTACACCATAAGCTACTCAAAGGCTTGGAAAGCGAAGCAGAAGGTGATAGAGAAGAGATTTGGTTCATATGAAGCTTCTTATGAGAACCTGCCACAGTTGTTAGAAACCATCAGGCAGAGAAATGTTGGTACGTATTACGATATCATGGATTTGCCAAATCAAAAAGAGCCTGGGAAATTGATCCTTCACCGTGCATTCTTTGCATTGGGTCAATGCATCATGGCATTTCGTCATTGCAGGCCAATTCTCTGCATAGACGGTACCTTCCTCACAGGAAAGTATAAAGGGCAGATTTTGACTGCCATTGGAGTCGATGGGAACAATCAAGTTGTACCATTGGCATTTGCCTTTGTGGAGAGTGAGAACACAGATAGCTGGTATTGGTTTTTGGAGCGTGTGAAGCTGGCAGTGGTTCAAGGAAGACCTAATGTTTGTGTCATACACGACCGACATCCAGGTTTGCTGAAGGCGATAATGGATATGCAACATGGTTCCGTTGAGCGTGGTGTTCCAGCTCGTTGGCCTGACATACAATCCAGGTGGTGCATGAGGCACTTGGGTGCGAACTTTTTTAGACATTTCAAAAATAAGCATCTGATGAACATGTTTAAAAGGTTATGCAACCAGAATCAACAGAGAAAGTTTAATGCAATGTGGCAGCGCCTTGATGAGTTGACAACAAAACAAACTGAAGAGCTGTCGAACAGGCCGAACCCTAACCCTGATGATAGCTTTGTTCCTCTTTGTGGCCTTCCCACGGATGCCCCGAGGAACGTTGTCCGGATATCAGGGTCATCTATTAGGTGCTTTTCTGATTGGATTGAGCATGAGCCAAAGGAAAAGTGGTCATTGTTGTACGATACAGATGGTTGTAGGTATGGAATAATGACATCAAACTTGGCAGAGGTGTACAACTGGGTTATTCGTTTTTTGAGAGGATTGCCTCTTGTTGCAATAGTCGAGGGGATTTTGCATGGGATATGCAAGTACTTTCGTGAAAGACATGCAGCTGCTTGTCATGCTATGGCCGACAACAAATTGGTATTTTCGTCATTCATGACAAGTTACATGGAGAAAAAAATTAAGAAGGCAAGTTTCCACCGTGCTCGACCTATGGGCACAGCAGAGAATCGTTTTGAGATTCTTTGTAGAGACAGGGGCCGTCGTGGTGGCAACCGCGAGAGGACAGTACAAGAGTGCATTGTCCGCAATGAGTCATGCACATGCTCCTGTATGAAGCCAAAGCTTCTACACAGGCCATGCTCCCATGTTATAGCAGCTTGTTCACTTACAAATTTGGCACCCAAGCGTTATGTGTCGCAATATTTTTCAAATGAGATAGTCATGACAACATGGAATGTAGAGATCTATGGGTTTGCTATATTTGGCACATTCACAAACAACCCTGGCCGTAACTACCTACGTGGTCCTGATAAAGAAAAATTGAGGCAGAAGCGTGGTCGTCGCAAGACACGACGTATTAAAAATGATATGGACGAGTCTGAGACAGGAAGACTGGAGGACAGATGTACGAAGTGTGATGGGACCGGACATACCTACAAGAAGTGCCCCGGTAAGAAGACAACAGAGGGAGCAGCTGAAGCAGGCCCTTCCGGGAATCCACAAGATGGTCGTCGTCCTCGTACACGTCGTGGAGTACCAAGGATGGATGGAACAGTTCGTTGAACCATTATTGTTCTTTACTCTAGGTTGATCCATGTTGTTGTATGTCAAGTAACGTCTTTAATGCGTTTCGTGTTGTGTCATGCGAACTAAGTTATTATGGACATTGTATTTCGTGTTGTAATGTATTGTGAGACTTTGAGTTGTAATGCGACTAGATTCCTATAATGTGTATGTTATTTCCTGATTTTATAAGCAACGTGTATAGGTATGGCGACTGGGGGTGGAGCTGAGTTGGAGTTACTGGACTCCAATTTGGACCGTCGGCACCGATCCTACTTGAGTGCTGTTACTGCAGCCGAGCTGCCTGTTCTACGCCCGAGGGTACCTCTGGAGTTGTTGCGGTTAGACGATCGATGGATACCGAGGTATGCATCATTATGTGTTCAATTTTTTTGTTTATTTGTTTCAATTTTTTGTCGAAAACTAATCACTTTAACTTTTGCAGGTTACAGGCAGCTGGACTCCTACCACTTTGTAGGCTTCTTGAGGCCACCGGGCCTGACGAGCAGGCCGATCCTGCCAGACGGTTTTCGTACGACCGTTCTCTGCTAGCTGCACTAGTGGACCGCTGGAGGCCTGAGACTCACACCTTCCACTTTCCTTGTGGGGAGATGGCACCGACACTTCAGGATGTGTCGTTCTTCCTTGGAGTACGCACTGCTGGTCAGGCGGTCTCCTCTCCCGACGTGCCAGACACTTGGCGGCACGACCTTCTTGTCCGCTTCGAGGGTATCGTTCGTGCGCCAGGTGCTCCACCGTACCGGACTATTCCTGGTGACCAGCACCACGGGCCAACGAAGAAGTGGCTATTACAGTTTCAGGTAAAGTGATACATCATGTCATACATTTCATCTGCATGTTCAATTTTCGATACCTATAGGTAACATTTGTTTTTCTATCGTGACATGCAGGCGGACTACATTCACCCGGATGCAGATGAGGCCACTGTGTCGAGGCACTTGGAGGCGTACCTCCTTTGGTTGTTTGGTTGGATCATGTTCACAAGTTCACACGGGAACTCTGTGGGCAAGCACCTGATCCACTTTGCCCGTGCGATTGCGGACGCACCGCTTGACGCTGTTCCCCAGTACAGTTGGGCTTCTGCTATCTTGGCAGTGACGTACCGAGGCCTTTGTGACGCTTGCACAAAGACGGACCCCAACGCTATCCTCGCTGGTTGCCCATTGCTCCTCCAGATGTGGGCATACGAGCGATTCAGTATCGGACGTCCACACATGGATCTGTCGACTTACGGAGGAGCTTTGTACGGTGACAGCGAGGAAGACGGCCCAACCATGGGCTCCTTGTGGTGTCGACGTCGGGTTAGTTCTTCTCACTTGCCGTGATTTTGTACACTTTTATTTCATTGTGTATATCTAATTCATTTGTTTTATTTCTATGCAGCCTACTTGGGCAAACCTGCAGGTTCACAGAGCTTATCCTGAGTACGTCTGGGAGTTCGACAGGATTCGAGGAGACGAGGACGTGCGCTGGACACCTTACAGCCCAGAGGACGTTGCTGCCCGAGCACCGGCCGGGTTGTCGACGTTCTGCACGATCGACAGCGAGTACTGGCTTACGCGGAAAGCCCTCGTCTTCGACATCTTCGTCGAGGAGTACTTACCTCACCGGGTGATGCGTCAGTTCGGTCTTCACCAAGAGTTCCCGTTGACGGTTCCTCGTGTTGTTACGCCGTCAGTTCACTCGTAAGTTATTCAACTACATCTACTAAATCTATAAAATATTTGGTTTTTTCTGTCTAATTCCACTCTTTATGTAGTTACACGCGGAAGGGGCAGGCGGCAGGCACCAGTTGGTGGACACGTTTGGAGCCGTGGGTGGTACAGTGGGGCCAGGCGTTGGAGGACGTCATACAGGAGACGAGGCCGTTCACCTCCGAGGCCTACGAGGACTACCTACGTTGGTACATTCCTCGCACACGGACCAGGGTCACGCACACACCCACGGTGCGACAAAGCCACACCCCGACCCTGAGAGACACGTACCCGAGCCACAGAGACCAGGCCTCGTCGCTGGCGGTACGATCTTTACTAACTTATGTCTTCGAAATCATTTTCTGTTATATGTCACTACTCATTTTAAACTCGATGTCCTCTTAATAGATTGATCTAGCACAGCGGATTGCCGTGGAGTCCGGATCAGTTCTACAGCGCATGAGGCAGGGCATTCAGCTTACCGGACACGAGATCTCTCTTGCGATGAAGAGGATTTACGACTCCGCCACAGACATCGTCAAGCTCAACTCTTGCACTTCCTGTTGTCGGCATACCGATGCCGTCCCGCACCCCTCTCAGTCAGCACCCAGGGCGGAGCGACCTATGTTTCAGCATCCGACCTACACTCCTAGGACTGCAGCACCACCTCCTCCTCCTCCTCCGATGTTCACAACAGGTCAAACCCTATACTATTTCGTTCAAATGATTATTGACATGTTTTCGTTACTGACATGTCTCATTTATTATGCGCAGGTCCAAGCTATAGTGGTTGGCGACCAACTGGCGACGTTGCTGGCTCGTCTTCGCAGGTGCCACGCATGGCTCCAGGTAAGGTCTACTACTAATTTCTCCTCATAGTATAAATTATTGTTAGCTTTTGCATAACAACTTTCTTCTTATAGGGTCTGAGATGGATGACTACGACTACGACGACGAGGAGGTCTCCGGACACTCCGAGCGTTATGGCCGACGCTCTCCGACGCCTTTCGACCTGGACGCGTACCTGGCTGAGGGGCAGCACGACACACTTCGTCCTTCGCAGTTGAGTGGCGCACCACCAATGACACAGCCTTCGCAGCAGTACGACGACACACCAGCGCCTGCTGGAGGTCGACCCACACGTCAGGTGGTTCCTCCTTCGCCGTTGACGTACTCAGCCGGCCACGTCAGAGCGGGTCGCAAGCCACCCAAGCCTGGCACTGTTAGGGGTGTGCCCCCTAAGCGTGGCAGGCACTAGCTACCTCTTGTATCATTTGTGTGTGACATGGCTTTTATTTTGTATGTATGTACTCATGTGCACATGGTTTTTATTTTGTATGATGTTTTATCAGTTTTCATGTTTCGTATTTTATTAATTTATGCCACAACAATAAAAAAAATTATGAAAAACAAAAACGAAATATGTTTTTTTTTCATGTCCCCTCAATTAATGCTCTCGGTGCATGCATCACAGCCCCGTCAAACTCCCATCAAAGGTCCCCGCTTTGCAAAACAGCCAAAGAATCCCAGGAGCATCCAATGTCCCCATGCATGTATGTCTGCTCAATGTGACGCTTTTGATGCATGCATCCGACTCCCATCAAAATAATTGAGCTACATTATAGCCGGAATCTCTAGTACGGCCTCCCACTCGTGCTTTCAATTTCAGGAACCACTCGTACAAAACCTTATCTTCTACTCACTCTTTCATTCACAGCAACCTCTCTTGCATCACAGCGGCATCCACTCTTCTTCCACGCTTCAACAACACCATCCATGGCAGGACCATCAAGTGGAGGCTTTTCATGGACACCACAATACATCGAGAGAGCACTGGACGCAATCTGGCGTGCCGTGCGTGAACACCGGGATGATCCTTTCAGGGAGAACAATCTCGCACAAGCTGTCTCGAGGTTAAATGCAACAATCCCTACGACCTCACACACTATAGCGCCGCAACATCTCATCACAAATGACCTTAGGGCCCTCTTAGAAGATCAAAGGCAGTTGTATCATAGGGTACCCGTCAGTGTTAGGTTTCTCTAGCACTACATTCAAGATAATGATGCTCCCCGATCAATATGCCTCCCACGTTCAGGTACACTCAATTTTTTTTATTTTTATGTTATCGGTTTCTATTTCTTTTGCTCATTCGACTGCTTCTCTTTTGTTAGGCATTTCCGGAAGACAAAGAATTGATCGACAACCCTATCCCAAACTTCTTCTATCTATTTATGTTCTTTGGTGGAGGTTGCATGCCAGGTTCACGTAGAAGGCGACATACCTCATCCAACCGTAGTGTTTCGGAGCCATCTAACACAGCAACATCCCGTCGAAGAAACACTGCAAGAAGACGCGCTCCGGCAACACGCGTGCAACCAAACGCCAACGACGATGAAGACGACGATTTCATGCCCATGCCACCCTCAAGACCTCCGCCTCCACTCGGAGACCCTGACGACGAGGCATTTAGTGAATCTGTTTTGCGAGAACGACCCTCCAACAGCGACTTCTCAGCGCCACCTCGCCCACAGCCATCATCCAACCCCTACAGTATGGACATTAACTTCAGTAATATGTCTCGGCGGTGGGATCGAACATTTCAGTAAGATTAGGTGGCATAGCATACCATATGTAGAAGCTTTTATGTGTGTGACATAGATTTTATTTTGTACGATATGTACTCATATGCACATGGTTTTTATTTTGTACGATGTTTTATCAGTTTCCATGTTTCCTATTTTATTAAGTTATGCCACAACAATCGAAAAAAAATATGAAAAACAAAAACGAAACTCCTGTCGCCCTCCAGGTGGGCGACTAGGTCCTGTCGCCCCCCCAGGTGGGCGACTGGCTCCTGTCGCCCTACAGGTGGGCGACTTTCCCTTGTCGCCCACGTGTGGGGCGACTGGGCCCCACCAGACTGCGCCGTGGGGGGTTTGGACCCTTGTCGCCCGCGGGTGGGGCGACTAGCCTCAATCGCCTATCGTTCGGGCGACTGGGCGACTACTTTTGCAATTTTCCAAAACGTTCGGTTAGTAATAAAAATATAATAAAAAATTCGATTAAAAATAAAAAAAATTCCCGTGTGGTCCTTGTCCGCTTGTCAGTGGCGTCGCTACCGGCGTGGCATTCACGCAGTACGGGTGGGGTGGGTCTCGTCACGCTCACTCACGCCTCCAGTACTCCCCTCCCCTGCCCACGCTCCCCTCGCCGCTTCAGTTTCGACAGTCACACAGCCTACGACGCCGCAGGAACCGATCCCAATCTCCTTCCCTTTCCCCCTTCGCCCACCGCACCGCGTCCACCATGTCGACGGAGTTCACGGCGGCGCAGCTGCGGGCGTACGACGGCAGCGACCCATCCAAGCCGATCTACCTCGCCGTCCGCGGCAAGGTCTACGACGTCACCTCCGGCCGCAGCTTCTACGGCCCCGGCGGGTCCTACGCCATGTTCGCCGGCCGCGAGGCTAGCCGCGCCCTCGGCAAGATGTCCAAGGACGAGGCCGACATCTCCGGGGACCTCTCCGGCCTCTCCGAGAAGGAGCTCGGCGTCCTCGCCGACTGGGAGACCAAGTTCCAGGCCAAGTACCCCGTCGTCGGCCGCCTGAACTAGAATTCTCTGCCGAAACCCCCCCAATCAGCCGCGATCACCATGCGGCAAGTATTACTGTAACTGTGGGTATCCTGCCTCTTGTGCTTGCTTGCTACATTAGCTGTCGAATAATCTGATTGAAGGATTTGTGTGCTCGCTGTATAACTCCCTGCGTACCGAACTGGTATCAGTCAGGCTATGTGTGCTTGCTTGCTTGCTATGTACCTAGTCTAATAATCTGAATGAAAGTTTGGGGTCGGTTTAAGACTTAAGCTGATTGCTCTTTGAATTTTTTGGAGCTTGATTTAGTAATCCTTTTATGGAAATAATGATTTCATTGAGTCTGTGTGGGCAATGTTATGAGGTTCATATATCATTGTCTTAGATAGATCCAAGGAGTAGCATGGACAGGACACTAGGACAGCCCGGTTTTCGTTGCCTGAGTTGTAAATTTACCATGCTGCCTGCTATCTGTAAGGATTTTTCCTCTTGTGTTCCACCATTTTTTTCCTGCCACTCCCTGCAAACAGTGATGGCAGCCAGGATACATGCTTGCTCACTGCTTTGATCTTTATTCTTATGCTATCCAATTATCTTTGGTGGAAGGATTTGTTTTGATGGGTTAAAGGCCCTTCATCTAATGCAGGGGCCCTTGCACCTGAGCCTGACTCCATGTATTGAGTGTTGCGCTTAGTTGCCCTTATAATTGTGACTTGATTTCAGATGCAACATGCTGTTAAAAGTGATATTTAACTTTTAGATAACCCTGTACAGAAGCATGCTCAATCCTATGCTTAAGGTCCATTTTTCCGTGCTTCGCCTAACAGTTTCAAGGGTACTAATCAAACAGCCACATTGAAATAGTTTCCTGTGTGGTGATATTTTTTTGGTAATGTTCTTTTTAGTTCCTTTTGGCTGCCAATTGATGGATCACCATGGATGTTAACTGGTGTTCCATATGGTTTTGAATTGATAATGTTAGAGCAATCTGTAGCTCAATGATGGATTAAAAACATTGTCTTGATGCTATCAATTGAAAAAACAGAGGGAGTAAAAGGATTGGGGCTGGGGTTGCTTCTATCTGACAGATGATTTGATTTTGGATTGTGATGATTTCAACAGGTTATCGTTTGCCTTTTGTTGTTTGAGTTATCTGTTGAGGGCAAGATCACAGACGCCCATTGAGTTGTTAAAGCTTCCAATTTCTGAAGTCGCCTTCGGTCAGTTGATTCTTGTTGCATAGGTGCCCATTGTGCCCACTGGATCTTTACTTTGCCAAATGGGTTATTTTGCTATTCATTCTAGTGGAAAGGATAGGGTGCGGCGACTGATGTTGGCTTGTTAGCTGATGTGGCTGTAAACATGTTGTCATGCTTAAGTAGGCTCGTTTCATTGAATTTGGATTGGCAGTGTCATGAAGGCACAAGTCAAATATGCCTGGATAGATCAAATATTCACACGTGCACGCTGATTTATATTGCCTACCTCTCGTGGTCTAATTAGCTGTCCTACGATCAAAATGGTATCGGTCAAGGTATGTGCTCACTAGCTAATTAGTTGTCCTATGATCTCTGTATTTTTGCAATCAATGATTTTGATGGAAGGATTTACGAGGATGTGTTCAAGTATTGGGGTCATTTTTCGTATTGTCACTTGATTTCAGATGTAACCGGTTGTTTGAGTGGTATCTAACTTTATGTATACCTGTGTAGAAGCATGCTCACTGCCCAACCATACAGAAGCTTTAATGGTTCTTTTTGCTGTTTTTTGGCCTAACAGTTTCAAGGGTATTGATCCCAAAATAATCGCACAGGCCCATTGAAATAGGTTCCTGACTGACGATTTTTTGGAAGCCAGGCTTAGTTTCAGTTCCTTTGTCAGCTGATTGATGGATCAGTGGATCATCATAACTATAGGAAGTTCTTGTTTGCTTTTTTGATGTTTGGATACTGTATTCAGGAAAAGATTAGGGACGTTCGTTGAGTTGTTAAAGCTTCCTGTTTCCCTTTCAGGATGTGACCAGTGATGTAGGCTTGTTAAACTAGCTGGTGTTATTAGCTGTGAAGCCTGAAGTAAATAGTCAGCATGACTAGTTGTTGTATGATGACAGTAGTCTGATTCGAATAAAGTTTGGTGCCCTGTTTCAATAATTCAAATCGATTGAAGGCATTCCAGGAACCAGACGCCGAAATATTCGGAGAAACTACTAATCTGTTGACAGCTTCCGAGTGTCGTAGAGGAGTGTCAGGAGGATTTTATACATGCCTGCATTTCTGAACCCTGGTTTGACGCTTGGAGTAGCAAACTTGCGCAGGTGCTCTCTCACATGTCTCTGATTGTCGAAGCTGTCAGTCTTGCCAACTGCGGAGAGCTCGTGGTTCACCATTTGGATTCTGCACCTGCCGGCGCAAGTTGGATTTATACCGAACGGTACCGTAGAGCTGAAAAGCCTGAAACCACATCACCGTCAGGGGATGCCGAGGCGCAAGCAAACTTGGTGGCGTTATCCAGGCTTCCAGCCGGATCATCGGGCTCACTGGCCAGCCAGAATACGGCCGCAACGCCTATGGGGATGCATCCTTTGTTGAAACCTTGATATTAACAATCTCTGAAGTATATGGATATATGCAAAGTTGCGTTTCTCACATTTTAGACCTGCGGCGGAGAAACGAAAGCTGCCGGTTACAGGTATAAAAAAAAAAGAAGGAGAAAGCTGCCGGTTACAAGTCACTGACAAGCCGAACCCGCACGAGCAAGCAGGAGGTCCCACACCCGCAAGGACCGCAAACTTGGGCCTGCCACTGGCCCACCTGTGCACCTGGACGGCGGCCTTCTCGCGGGCCCCGCCACTTTATCCCGCGTCCTTTCTCTGACAGGTAGACCCAATCGACTGTCCCCACTCGTCATAGGCACAGCACGGCAGCTCGAGGCTCGAGCCCACCTATAGAGGGAGTTCCCACTTGCCCAGGACTAGGTAGGAGGCAGCAGCCAGCCTGCCGGCGGCCGAGCCAAACAAACCCCTCCCCTGCCTTCGCGCCTCCTCGACCGCGTCGTCCCGTGATCTCGATTTGCCCGGCGTTCTCGTCGACCTCTCCTAGGAGCAGCAGCAGGAGGAGAACGGGTAGTGGTTTCTGGAGATCCCAATGGTGCAGCCTCCGGGTTCGAGGAAGCGGCGTGCCGAGCCGGCCGCTGCGGTGCGGATGCCGCCACCGGCGGCGCCCGTCAAAGAGGAGTTGGAGGAGGGTTTCATCGATGGGAATGGTCCTCTACTCAAGAGCGTCAAGGCAGCATCGCCGCAGCCGTCACTGGTAGATCAGCATGTTTGGCCCTCTGATTTTTTTTCCCCATCTACTATGATTAAGTTCGTTATGAAAGCGCGTGATTTTGGGTGGTTGGGTTCAGTTTTAGTGGAAAAATTTGCGTACGAGATTAGTGGAAATTTAGTTGTTGAATGCCCTGTACTAGCGAATTAGATGCTCGTAGGAGAGAGAGAGGTGGCGCACTGAAAGGCTCCGTGGCAAAGTTGTTCCAAGTTCTTGTGCTAGGTTTGATGCCACATTGGCGTTATATAGTTTCATGATACACCGACTGGCTGACTCGGAAGATAAATATGGGTTGACTGCCTCAAATGGTAATTGATCATTATCTGGAGTCCGGAATACATTCGGTTCCTTTTTTTTTTTGAACAAAACATTCGGTTCCTTTTAAGAACAGATAATGTTTTCAGGTGATAAAATTGACCATTAAATCTTGTCTATTCCTTCATTTATTTTCATATACTGTCGAAGAATTACTGATAGGAAATTGACAGTACAATTACTTCATTTTCCTATTAAGATTGGATCATGTTTTATGCAGTTTCATGTCCTGAAAGTGTTTGCGATAGAAAACTTAGTTATGCTAGCTAATGATAACACCTTAGTATCTACTCCCTCCGTTTTTCTTTTCTTGTCGTTCAGACAAGCAAAGCTAGTTCAATTTGAACTAGCAAAGGCTGTCCTAACGACAACATATAAAAAACAGAGGGAGTATTTGGTTTGTTCATTTAGTGTGTGGATTCTCTAGAATGGAAAGCCGTTTATTAATATTGTTTACCACTGACTTTTTTGCAGGACATGACTTACGATGTACTTGATGAACCTAGTCCGTTGGGTCTGAGACTAAAGAAAAGCCTATCTTTGTTGGATTTGATTCAGATGGCGCTTTCTCAGGAAAAATCTGCAGCGGGGCTGTGTGTTGTTGACAATAGTGTTTCTGAGACATCCAAGAAGAAAGAGGTCCAATCTGCTGCTTTTGCAAGTAGTGAACGACTGAAAGCTTCCAATTTTGCAGCTAATGTTTTGAAAATTGGGACTTGGGAGGTAAGAAAATTATTGTTTCTTGGTTTTCAAGCACACACAAATATCCTGTTTATAATGCGACATATTTAGGAGAGCATATTAATGTAAAATTGTGTAGCTTCCCATAACCTTTTTAGTCTAACAGTAAAAGATATTTCCTAGCAGTACATTTCACGCTATGAAGGTGATTTAGTGGCAAAGTGCTACTTTGCAAAGCATAAGCTTGTCTGGGAGGTTCTTGATGATGGTCTAAAGAGTAAGATAGAAATCCAATGGTCAGACATTACTGCTCTGAAGATCATTTGCCCAGAGAATGAACAAGGGATCCTTGATCTGGTGGTAAGTTACCGGGAATGTAGGCATGTTTTATTATAACCTTTTTATGTCCATCAGTTTTGCCTCTCACAACCTTCCATTCTCTTTTTTGAAGTTGGCCCGACCACCCCTTTTCTTCAAAGAGACTGATCCTCAACCAAGAAAACATACGCTGTGGCAGGCTGCATCAGATTTTACTAATGGACAGGCAAGCTTAAACAGGTAAGAATAGTGTGTACTTTATCGAAAGGGACTGTGCTAAATAAACAACTGTCGCTTAGTGGGAAGTCTGTGAGCTTGTTGTGATTCCATAAATAAGATCATTTTTTTATACATATCTGTTAATTTACTTCATTCATGGCCTGACTTTACTGGTAGATTTGTTTATTTTTGATCCAGTGACCATTTTTGGTGGTGTAACTTTCATTACATGTTGATGACTAAGTAACTAACTACTAAATTCTTCTACATGCAGGAGACACACTTTGCAGTGCCCTTCTACTTTGTTAAGCAAGAATCTTGAAAAACTCATTCAGTGTGATCGGCGGCTATATGATTTAAGCCAACAACCAGATATCATATTGGAAAATCCATATTTTGAACCTAGACGCCCTATTTTTGAAAATCCAAATGAATCAATGGACTACCATGGTATTAGTAACTTGAAGTCTGAATGTGAAATGTCTTTGCCCAAATTCAACAATTCTGTTTCACCATGTGCTTTTTCCTTGCCTGTTCATCCAGTAAACATAGGTAATATTTTCTTGTAGCATAGTGCAAATTAGATATGCTCACTCCCCCTTTCTTCCTGAACAGTTTTGGTTTCGATACAATAAGCAGTGTCACCAATACATATAAATTGGAATTAGCATGTGTACCTTTTGATGTAGTCTCTAATATCTAGTTGTTTTCAGGATCTCATGCTGCAGATTTCCAGGCTAGTGGTGTCCCTCAAGAACTAAAGAACCCAAACTGGCGGAATAAACTGAAAAAGCCAGAGTTGAGCGCATCCATGTATATGGATGATTTTGCAAACCATCCAGATAACTGCATGGCTGAACAAAGGGCTTCAAGCAATCCTAATTTGGCAAATAATGAGGAGCAATCCAACGAAGTGTTGGAAGACATTGTTCAATATCTTTTCAGCGACACACAAGGTCTGCCCGAATCAAATGATAGGTGTCTATCAAGGGTTAACTCCTTTTACTCTTTGCTTGAGAACGACTCAATGTCATCAACCATGGTAGAATCTGAGCATAAAGCCAACAGCAGCATTGGCATAGTGGAATTGGATTCTGATTGCTCTGACGAGGAGCTCAACTCATCACCTGCTAGGAAACCTGCAGGTGTAACAGGACCACCAGCCATCTCCAGAAAGGATTCATTTGGGGACCTATTGTTGAATCTCCCACGGATAGCTTCTATTCCACAGTTCTTGTTCGACATACCAGAGGATTTTGATAAATAAAGCACGGTGGATGCAGCTCTTGTTCTAGGTCTAGAGCAGGATGTTGTACCAATAGTAAGTATGCATAATAAGTTAACATCGTCAGTAATCTGGTTTGGTACCTCCTCTGTAAATGTTCTCCCGTGCAACACAGGAAAAAAATATTTATAATATGGATGGATCCTTTAAACACGGTACTCTTTCCTCTTTCCCTCATCAGATGTTTCCGTTTCTCATACATTCAGTATGGTACGTTATACTCTAAATCAGTCGTGCCCCAAGAATCCTAGTTTCTTAGGGATGCGATAGCATAATGTTACTTGCAACTCCTGATGCTACCGAGGATGCTGGAGCCACGAGGTCATTGCATAGTAGCTCTGAGAAAATCAACTTTGTTCAACGGGAATATTCATATAATGCACACGTAAACTTGTATTCAATTATAATATGCCGCTAGGTTCTCGCGTATAATACATCAAAACTTAGAAATAATCGAAGCATACAGAATAAGCAGGCATTCTTATCTTAAGAAGCTTGCAAGGAATTTCATATGGCACATGCATACATACACTTCAATTAAAATAAGATATGTGGCTAATTTCTCGCGTACATATGAAACCTAGAAAGGAGCAGGTACAACAAACAAGCACCCATATCTACAGAAAAGCCATAGAATGAAATAGAGATAAATGGAATTCTACACAACATAGGCCTCTAAGGCACTCTGAAACCACCCGGAGATGCATGATCTGTAACTGTAATTGTGGGACCTTGGGACCTGGATAGTAGTGCCTAATCGAAGGAGTCAGGTGGTGGAGCTTCTCCTTCCTCATCAAAGCCCTCATTTTCATCAAGCATGCTCATCAGCATGGATACCTGCTCATGAAGCATAGAGTTTTCCTTCTCTATCTCTGTCCGTTTCTTGCGTTCATCCGCAAGCTGCTTCTGGAGAAGCTCGAGCACGCGGGAGTCTTCCTCTAGCTGCTCGTTCAGTCCATTGATCTCACGATCCTGCCACACCATTCCCATGGTAAAAAACATGTATCAGTAAATGCACATTCGGCCACAAAATAATTACAGACAATTTACCTTAGGCGAGGCACTAGGGCAGTGCTAATATGACAGATTATATAAAAGTTAGCACTTCAGGATAGCTAATATTGATCATCAACGCTGTTAGAAGAATAGCATTGCATGCTGCATGAGATCAGATAGAAAGATCATCGACCTTTCTGTTCATTTCTTGAACTGCAATCCTCCTCATGCTCTCCACAACGTCGACATTGACGAGTTTGCGTTTCTTGCCCACCAACCATCCCTTAGGATATGATGCAGGCTCAAAATCCGGTGGTGGGAGCAGCATTTCAGCAGAGCTGCGCTTACCGTTGATCGGCTCCAGAGGCTCAAAGAGTGCCTTCCGCTTCTCAGATAAGTTAGCTTTTGGGTCTGGCTGAACATCATCGGCTGTTGCTGTTGTCGCAGTTGTGTCATCAACTTTCATGGACTCTCCTTGAGCCTGATCGGTTGCTTCTTCTGTACCTTCTTTGTCAGGCTCTTGTTGCAAGCTCCGGCCATTGGCTGGAACATACATATTGTTAGTCAAATCAAGATTCAGCGCACCTCCCCAAGTTAAAGTCTAATACACAACATGACAACAGAAATGCTAATGAAAGATCTGCATAGCCCTTTCAATGCCCTGAATTGTAAGTATGCTAGATGTATATACTATCCTTGAAAACGAAGCAAAACAAGAAGGAACTGAAATAGCAGACTGTATTGAGAATAGTTTAGCACACAATCGTTTTGGGGGGTTATTCCAAGATCTGAATTTCTTTGACCTAGCCAAAGTTAATCAGTCAACAGTAACACCACATGTTCAGAACATATTGATTAGTATCACCACATGTAACACCATACGACCTGATTGGCACTTTAGTAAGCCCCACAAGTATATTGATTAACCTAGCCCACATAAAATATGTTCTCAAGATGTTTACTATAAAAATAGTCATCCTTGTCTGGCCATGCTTAGAAGGCTAGAACGGTTATAGAGTTTTGTGCGGCCCTCCCTAGACGACTAGAACGGTTGCTTTGTCGTCTTTGGCCTTCGCTGAAAAAGACAAATAGGAAAGGCAGATAGCCAGATACAGAGCAGAAAATAGAAATATGTGAAATACACTCTTGCTATAAGCCTGTAAAGAGTGTTAACTCTGAACGAATGTGATCCCCTTCTGCAAGCATATTCTTGAGACCACTGAGACTAGTACAACGCCGACAGCTGCCGGCTTAGGACCTTGGCGGTAAAGACAAGCAAAGCAGGCCACATCCTGTGACTGACACACAAGAAATCGAAGCACCGAATAGTCAGACTCAGATCACGTGAACCACCAACCTGGTCGTTGGATTCGTTAACACTAGCAGTTAAGTAGCACGGGTGCGTGATTAACGTGGCAGGTTAACTAGTCCTACTCTATCGCTCGTGTGAGCTGGCAATTGTTCATACCCACACGAATATCTCACTGGCACATTACACGGCATCAGTAGCAAAAACGTATGAACAAAAAGGAATCTCGTTTTTAGCAAAAGAAAAGGGAAATGCTCTCGTAGAAGGAAATTCAAGCGACTCGAAATTAACGGAGATTTACCGGTGTCTAGGTGTGAAATCAATTTGCTCTACGGTCAGTATAATTTCTCTCACAGAAATACAGAAAAAATTGCAGACAATTGAACAGAAATTCACCAGAGTTCAAGTAGGGAATATCAGAGAATTATGGATGAGTGACAGGAACACGCTTCTCTGGGGAAACATCACTTAAATTTAGCAAGATTCATTGAGGGAATTCAGATAGCAAGCACCTGATCTCCTTTTCGACTTCCAGAAAATCCTTGGGGGATCAACAGGAGAGGGCTCCTCCATGACTTGCTGCTCCCTCCCTGCAGCACAAAAAAAATTGCACCCATCAGCTGCTGAATCTCGCATCGACAAGGCAAGCAACCTGCTCTGCCTCAATTTCTCCTCCTTCCTCCTTGAGAAACAAGCAAGCATACGCCATATCACTAGCGACTGCGACGACGATGAAACTATCAAAATCTAACCTCTGTTTGGCTCCAGCTAGCTCGGTTTCCTTGGTGGTGCTCTCTCTCTCTCTCTCTCTCTCTCTCTCTGGTTTCTTGGTTGCGTTATCTTGTGGTTCTTGGTTGCGCGAAGGGGGCGCGCCTTGGAAGCTACTCCCGTTTCTTGGTCGTGTCGTCGTTGGCTTCGCAGTTTCTTTTGAAGGACCTAACGAAACGGCGTTTCCACGACGCACTTGGCGGCTGGTTGGGAGGACGGATGGGCCGTAGAGGAGCATCACCCGCCAACAACCAGTACTCCAGTAGCCATGTTCTCTGGATCCTTTGTGGCCACCAGCTCGACAACTGTGCTTCAGAAAATTTCTTTTAACTTAGATCTGTGGTAGTTGGAGTACAGTAATTCCATCACCAAGCTGAAATTAATTTGGATTTCTAAGGCGATCCCACAACAAAACAAAGCAATATGATCCTAAATCAAATGCCAATAAAATAGGAGGGTTATAGCTTTTTTTGAGGTCATGACCGGAACGCTTTGTTTTCCCATTACTTAAAAAAAATAAAATAGGAACTCTACAAAAACTTCACTATCCGTCCAGAATACAGCTAAAAAATTGAGGCCAGCAGCAATTGCCCCCCAATTTCGTCCGTCTTTGCTCCACTGGCACAGCGTCACCAGCTGGGCCCCCAAGCGCTCAGCACAGCCTCATAGCTCATAGTGGGCTGGGCCTGTTTCACTCATTTTACTGACAAGGCTAACACAGCATGCATCATCATAATCATACTACCGATTATCAGCGGCAGCACAGCAGCGGCAGCCTGCTGATTATCAGGTCTACTGAAAATGATATAGTCAGGATAGTGCTGAGAGAAAACTAACGACATGTCTGATGATTTATCACCCAGATTCTCATATAATAGCTAATTACACCGCCCAAAGCCAACAAAGTGGGTACTCATCTTTGATTTGCGATGCCTATACCAAAGAAAAACTCTACCAATCGGGACGAGAACGAACTCTCTCTATATGCATCCTAAAAGGAACATTTCTATCCTATACTAGCTCATCAAGCTAAACTGATGTCTGTTTGGTTAGTGAACAGTTGACTACTCCAGCTTCAACACAGGCGATACAGTCGGAAGGCTCAAGGAGGCCGTAAACAGACTCAATGCAGCTGCTGTGGAATGCATGATGGCATGCCAGGACCGCGACAACTGGAGGAGCAGAAGCATCACGACCAGCATCATTTCGTGGCCGAAAAGAGACATCGAGCTTGCATAGCTGGCACCTAGTTCCCAATGGCTCAATTGGTGGTGTTTCATCACTCCATGGCAGAGCTGAAATTGCAACGAGGGAGTTATGATCAAGGCATACAATCATAAACTTCTGAAAAACAATCTTGAAACTGATTTCAGATCCAAGTAGCAGAACTTTACCTGGCCCTTTGATGTAGAGCTCCTGCTGCTGCTGCTGCTGCTGCTGTGAACTCCCCAATTTATATTGTTGCAGCAGCCGCTCTTGCTGCTTGATTAACAACGCCCTCGCGTAAGCAGGATTTGAGAGAATACTGGAAGTATCCTTCACATTCCCGATTTGCAACTTTGGTAAAGCCATGGGAGCAGTGGCACCAGTCGACCCACTGGCCTGGTTCGTCGCCATGGGTACATTGGAAGGCATCTTCTGAAAATCAGTTTGAATTTTCTGAAACTTTGGTAAAGCCATGGGAGCAGTTGCACCAGTCAACCCACTGCCCTGATTCGTCGCCATGCGTACATTGGAAGGAATCTTCTGAAAATCAGTTTGAATTTTCTGAAACTTTGGTAAAGCCATGGGAGCAGTTGTACCAGTCAACCCACTGCCCTGATTCGTCGCCATGGGTACATTGGAAGGCATCTTCTGAAAATCAGTTTGAATTTTCTGAAACTTTGGTAAAGCCATGGGAGCAGCTGCACCAGCTGACACACTGGCCTGATTCATCGCCATGGGTACATAGGAAGGCATCTTCTGAAAATCAGTTCGAAGTTTCTGCCTGGGCAAAACGACTTTAGCAGACAATGGCTGGACTTGACTTGCTTCATTGCTAACAGATTCTGTGATGACACTGGAGTTCTTTGCAGTCTCAGGTTGCAACGGTTGTGCAGGCAATAGAACAGCTGCCTCAGCTGACAGACTGATATCATTTGCATTCGCAGAAACGACTTCTCCTGAAATACTAGCAGAATTATTTCCGGTTTCAATCTGAGACTTCCCCGTGGGCGGTGGAGCAGGTATCTTAGTACCAAGGATTCTGATAGAAGATACCCTTTTCGAACATGCATCCGAAGGGAGTTTGCATATTTGCAGCTTCTTCGTGGGAGATGGCATGACTGCCACATCAGACTGATCACCCTGGCTCATGGTTTCTTCATCTCTGTTCTTCTTGCCTGGAACATGATACGGTTAATAAGGATTTGGATTCAAATATGACTAGCGAAAAGGAATTGACAAAGCATCGAATAAGCACCATTAAGAACATTTGAGTTAGCCCTCGAAGCTGAATGGTTGGTCGAGTCCTTGGCAGCACGGGAGGAAGCAACTCTGGAGCGTTTAGCAGTAGGGTTCGTTGTAGTAAAACTTGCACATTTCTGGCCTTCACTCAGAGCAACAGGCTGAGTAAGAGGCTTCCAAGCAGACGTAGTCACTTTATGAGGCGTCCGGGCACGGGTTACAGTTGGTCGTAAGGCAGCTGATTGAATGCTAAAAGAAGCATCTGAATTACTTTTACGGCTACTTGTGCCAGCAGATCTTCCTCCCTTCAAATCGGGTGAGGCCACAATAGCAGGAGACACACGAGTCATAGAGCGAGTAACAGGGCGAAACGACTGGTACACAGATGCACTGCAAGATGGGTCAGAGTGGCCACCATTGCTGCTCACTGAAAATGGAAAACAAAGTAAACAATAGTTAGGATACAATCAAATATAAGAAATTCTTTGGAGTGTATACATAAAGCAGAAGATCTTCCATGTTAAAACTCACAAGATTCCATGTCACTCATAACTTCCTTTTAAATGAAAAAAAAATTCACTAAAACATGCAGATGCACCTACAAGAAAGGTGTACGCTTGTAAAGATTAATTTAATCAAAATCCCAAACATGCAAGTTGCCCCATCTTGTGACATTTGTTGAACAAATCAGCAAGCCAACAGCTGAGTGAATGGGTCTGACATCTAAGGAAACAAAGGGACTGAACGTTGTTACAAAATCGCAGTAATGATTCCACAAATCCCCTTCACTCTGATAACTAATGGCTTCATGAATTCCAGATAATTAAATGTACACTCTATGCCAATTCAACAGAACCAACTTAAATATTTCATTGAAATTGTTGTGTTACAAAATGGAGTCAAATGCAACCATACAGTTAAGTGGAAGAGATAAACAAAAAATAAACCTATTTGACATCAACATTAGACCAAATAACCTGATCGAATGTTCAACATGAGACCAAATAACTTGATTGGAGACTCAGCATCAGAACAGGCATATGTAGTTCTTGACACAAAACTCAACACTGCTTCAGATAAATGGGTTTGAAACTAATAAATGTTCAGCATCCAGATCTTTTTCACCAAGGTGCTAGTCAGCTAGTGTATGATTTTCAACCAAATGTAAGGACCAAACCAATCATTTTCATCTAGGGGAATGCAGTTCAAGAAACATCTATGAACGTCCTGCAATCAGTTCTTATAGAAAAAGTTGCATCACAGAAGCCCAGCTTAACAGGTTATTGCATAGAATAAACTATAAAGTTTACATCGATTCTGATGTGTTTCCCAATCCCATGGTGAACAAAAATCAAGAAATGCCTTTCGAAAGTTGCAAAATTTCGTGTAGACGAATTCGTCAGATGAACTAAGCTGTACTCCGATGTTTCTCAGTACCATCTACCTACGCCACAAAACCCTCCATATCGACCTGGATCGAGGTGGAATATACTGAATTTTCCAGAGTAAAAGACAGGGTTCAATTGCACAATCCGCAACAGTAATTCCCACCAGTATTCTTACTGCCAGATCCAAGAACCATCAGGATTCGGTCAAGGGTCCAGTCAAAAATCCGTACATCGCCCAAAAGGGTGTACGAAACCAAATAAATCAACAGGGAGCGCATCTAAACGCAATCCCCCAGCAAGAACCGGGTGTTTCTTGATCAAGCCATCGCATTGCACCGATAAAGGAATTCCCCTGCCCCGAACCCTAGGAAGTCGCCGGAAAAAGCATCAAACGAAGCCCCACGGAGAACCAATCCCAGTGACCCGAGAACTCCCGCGGGATTGAACGCCCCCTTACCATTCTTGGAGGCGGCGGCGGCGGTGACCGCCGGGGGATTCGAAACCCTCGAGGCGCGCGACATTGGATTGGACGAATCGGTGGAGCAATCGCGGAGGGGATCGAAGCGGAAGCCCTAAATTTTTATTTTTCACTTTTTCCCCTTCTCTCCCTCGAGAGGAGGGGAGGCGGCTTCCTCTTTGCCTCTCGACTCGCAGGAACAGAGAGGAAGAGGAGAAGCAGAGCGGAGTTGGGAGGTGGCGGCTTTTATAGGCTTCGGGTGAGACGCGTTCGTCCGGCCCCACGGTTCAGGTGCCGATGGGTCTCTGTGAGGTTTTGGGTGGGGCCCACAAGGTGATGTGTCTATTCGTGTTCTCCCCAAACCTCTCCTTTTCTATGAACAGTTTCGAAGAGGTCACTCAGTCTCAGACAATATTGAGCTGACAATTAGAAATTTCGGAATACGCAAATTCTTTCTAGAAACACAATTCTCCAATGTTTACATCTCTCTAAATTCAATGGAACTTCCAATCTCCAAGTAGAGGCCTTAGGAAAGTCCACGACCTGTTTGCCAAGTCCAGTTAAGCATAAACAATTGTTCAATCAAAAGTGTCGAATATACAGAGGGCATGCTATATATTGGTAATGTGTCCATGTAGACCAGTGCAACATAAGTGTGCCATTGTTCATGTTACTGTCACTCACTGCAAGAGACCAAGCCACCGTCAATTGAGGCCGCTCTAGCCAATGTGGCCATCGTGCTTTTCCACGCGTGATGTGGTGAAGTTTGGGATCTGAGTTTGTGTTGCGGCAAAATAATATACGTGAATCATAGGGAAACTATCCATCTCAAACTGAAGGTATGGAGTGGTGACCTGTCACCTGTCTAAACAACTTCCCGTCCTAACACTGGGGGACCTCCCTTGATTCAAGGGCCTTCAGTTAACTGCCCAAAAGTTTCACAAAACAATGAAATATGCATTTGTATTTGACACAAGTATATATTTATACAAGTAAATATGAGCAAAATCAAATATTTTAGAGCATACAAGCATAGAAATCAAGTTAAAAAACCCCACATATTTCATAATCTTTGTTTTAAAAAGTTCTTAGCTATGTGATTTTTTCATACTCATTTGCATGTTTGAATGCTCGGACAATGAATTCTAGATCCGACGCTGAGCCCTGACATTTCAAACCCGAACTGGATGATTATTTTTTTACCACGGTTGACATCATATAAAAAGGCCACTCTCTTTTGACTCTCGTGCTCTCATCCCATCAGGATTGCCCCTCAAGGTTAACCAGCAATGCGGCATCCGCCAGGGGCAATACCCATTCTACTTTTGGTTGCTAACATGCCACGAGACTTTTTCATGCTAGATTCACTCACTCAATAAATTTTACGGATCCATATATGTATCTTAACAGTTTAGGGAACCAGGTGATACTATTAGAAGTTTAAAGGAGATCAAAACTATGTTTCACTCCAATTTTTGACAAATCTAATAAAGTTGCATTGTATTATTAAACTTCTAAATGTTTGATTGCAAAAATTATTAGTACAAAATTCACTTTATCTTATTCATAACTCTAGTTGTCAAGTCCTATCCTAAGCACTTACCATCCATGAAACATTCTAGAATGTTGTAAGCTCAGAGCAATATAATTCTCAATAGATTTGTGTGTCACATAAAGGTTGTTTCTAGAGGAAATCTATTAATCAAAAGATTTTTGTATGTCTTATCTAACAATAATACAATAAATAATTAGGCTTTAGATATATGGGTTAGTAAAAGAACTACACTATCTTGCCACTTTCATTTGTTTTTTGTATGCGAGTTCACAGATTTCTCAATAGAAGACAATGCTTTCATACAGAGATGATGATGCACACGATACAAATATTTACTTAACAAAAACATATTATTGGAATATCATTTAGTAGACTAATAAGTATTTAGGAATAAATTAAGCGTGAAAGGATGTTTTTCATTTATCTCTAAAACGAGTTCCTCAACCTAAAATCTTGAGCTAAGTCCGTTAGTGGAAGACCATTTTTCCTTAACTTTTGACAGTAGATGTAAAAAATCATCAGGAATATCCTCGTAATCACTTTACCTCGGGCGGATGAAACATTTCATGACAATGGAAACACTTTTGCAAGCACTGATTGAGCCATAGCCGAAGGCAGAATGTTAAATGAATAAGTGAATCAAATGTAATTACTGATTAGACATGGTCAATTCCTCAGAAGAGAAAAAAAGAGATGAGAGGTGGGGTTGGAATCTTATTACAAACTAACCAAATTCGTTCCATAAGATCTACAATGAGTGGCTCGTGAAAGTAGCATCCTTCCATCTTCATCTTTTCGATTAGCATGGGAAGTGAAGCTCTGATATAATATTTTAATATGTCTTCTTTCAACAAGTAATTGTATCTTTTCAAGAGGAGCACTTTTTTTTCACATAGTCACAATGTACCTTTTCTTGCCCATCTCTCACATCCCACGGCCAACTGCGTGCCTTTCATCTCACTGCTCTGCCCGCTTAGCCTGCCTTCATTTCGAGCTAGGCTAGACGCCGAGCTTGGCCTGGCTCGTTATATTTGTGAGCCAACTCGTAGTTTCAGCTCACGAGCTAGATATTAAAATGATTGTTGTGCGTTGTATTTTAAGATGCAGGACTTTAACGTCGAAAGCTCAAGAATCATAATTATTTAATAAATAATGACACGTTACTTAATGTTACTTGCATGCCAGCTCACGGGCTAGCTTGTTAACAAAGCGAGCTAAAAATTCAGCTTGGCTCGTTAAAGTTTGAATCCATCTCGCGAGCTAAGAGTCTGACGGCAGGGCGTCGGCCGATATAACAATCGTGTTTTGGCTGCTGCAGCGGCTACGACAGCCAGCTGATCTGATTGGACCCAGATTTTACTAACCGGCGGCTCATATCGACTGCCAAACCCAGCAAAGTTGCACAATTCCTGTCTTAACCAGCGAGAGGAGGATGATCGTGGTCGTGGAGCTGCAAATCAACGGCCCATAGGAAAATAGGCTGTTGATTTGGAGCTACACCAGATGCGAAACATCCCACGCAAAGCCGCAATCAATCTAGTAAACGCCCACACGATCTCGATGAAACCCGCATCAGGTGCCACGGCGCCACATCGAGGAACGATTCAATCAACATCCCTCCCGATCGCACTTGATGGCTCGGATATGGCAGCAGGTTGAGGTCAGTCGTTCGCGAGCCAGATGAAGTGGGAGTTTGCAAGGAAGTGTCAAGTGCTTAGTAGCAGCTTAGGTGCCTTTCTCTGTGAAATTATGAGGGTGCGTACTACTTACGCATGTTATTAGTGAGCAAATTATCATGTCCCAAGTGTACATACAATCGAGCAACTACTCATCAAGTAGAACTGTCCCACGGCTGCCTTTCTTCTGGTTATAACTAATTCCTGACACTAGCAACTGCTCTTTCAGGCTGTCATGGGCTTCAAGTATGTAAATGGTTTGTTTTATGACAAGGCAGATAATCACAATGGACACAGACAGTAATAATCCTGTTCTTGTCAAAAGATTTGGTATGATTATTTCCAGGTTACTGCCGCTGCATTTTACAGGCTCATTTGCCTTTGCCAATGTTCAGTTCATCTCTGCCGATTGTAACCCCAGTTCATGTCCGAAGCGTACAAACAATTGAGCAACTACTCATCAAGTAGAACTGTCTTACATCTGCCTTTCTGCTGGTTATAACTAATTCTGACACTAGCAACTGCTGCCTTTCAGGCTGTCACAGGCATGGAGTATGTAAATGGTTTGCTTTACGATAAGGCAGATAATCACAATGGACACATGCAGTAATAATGCTGGTTTTTTCAAAAGATTTGGTATGGTTATTTTCAGGTGAATGTTGTTGCATTTTACTGACTCATTTGCCTTGCCCAGTTCAGCTCAGTACCGTCGATTGTAATCTCGTCTTCAAGCATCAACATATACGTCTTAACTGATGAACTGGTAAGGTCCTCACTCACTCCTCACTGTTCTTGAAAAGAAACTAAGTACACGGGTCCACATGCAATGGTTTGTTGGAATAGCAAAAGCTTTAGGGCTTCATTATTGCTTCTAGGCTGTTCATGATACCGCATAACAATGTTTCAGACGCTATGCTAATGATTGTATGGGCGCTCAGTAACACCTAAATCATAACTCCCAAAATCTTGAAAAGAAAAGAGATTAGACGCCCAATAACAGTGGATTAAAGAAAATCAATTTTAAGCATACATCTAACAAAATAAATTTCATCTAAAAAAGAATAAAGCTACTCGTACTTCATTTTCTTTATGTGTTATGGATCATTTGAGCCCTTCTTTTGTTTTCTTCCTGAAGTGGCACTCCCCATATACAGTCAAGAACTGATGGTGTAACTAAGCTATCAGTTCATTTCATCGACATCACTGTTCTCATACTTAAAGGTTATCATTACATCCGGGTTGTGACAAGCCATCTGATTCATTAATTCCATGATCATGAAAATTCTCATTATCAGTTAGTTCCTCAATCTCTTGGACAATAGCTATAGCTTCTTGATCAGTTACTCCAGTACTTCAGATTTGTTTTGAAATTCCATCACCTTTACTTATCGTGCCCAGTGTTATGGTCCCATTTACATGGTTCCGTTGGACACATTGAAGCCATTCAGATACGCTATTATATCCCATCAGTCATGGCCCTGAATTATACTACTCCTGGCTAGGCTCACATCCAGCCATCCAGGCTAGACAGAGCATAAACAGACAGCCCATCTGTTTAATTTATTTCAGTCCTGTGGTTCTGCAAAGATCCTGTTATTATGGACTCGATTAGTGATTTCAGTGCAATATATTAGTTTCTTCTTTTCTTGTCTAGCTTGTGCATTCAAGTAGTACTATCAACGGCATGCCATAACTTTCAGCCTTCTTTCCTGATTTATGGCTCTCCTGAATGTAAGATGCAGCTCAGTCTGTAACATTGATGATGGTGAGCCATAGATGTCTGGCACATTTTGTTACCCCCTCAGTCCTTTTATGTAAGGGATCGGGGGAGCTTCCAAGAAAAACAGCAGAAAACCGAAAAGATAAAAATGCCCCTAATAAGTGCTTGTCTCCCCCTCTCCATGGCTCTCCTCTGGCCGCCTCTCTCCCGCCCGCCGTTGGCGCACGACGGTGCCCTGCACCGCCCGCGACCCAGATCCGCCTGAGCTTGCCGCCGCAGCAGTCCGCACGAGGTCCCCCTCGCCACTGCGGCATCCAGCACGAGCTCGTGTCGCGTTGGCGATGGCGGGGAGCCTCGCCCGTGCTACGGCGAGCACGCCCCAAGCGCGGCCTCGCCGGCCACAGCGCGTCGCAAATGCTTAGATCAGCGCGTCCAGGCAGCAGCGCCTTTGCCATTGCGAGCACGTCAAGGGCCGGCGCGGGAGGTGGGGCAGCAGCTCCTTTTCCATCTCCTTCGAGCAGGGCTAGCACGCCTTAGGCTGCTCCATGGCCCCTACCCTGCCATCGCCGCCCCTTGGCTCCTTGACAGCGCCGATCTACGGCAGGGGCAGGGGACGCCGAGCCGTGCCCTGCGCGGTCTGCCGGAGATTCTCGTGGTGATGGGAGGAAGAGAGGCGGGCTTGGCCGGAGATGTAGGCGGGGGTGGGAGAGATTTTGCCAGAGTTGAACAGGCGTCACGGTGGAGAGAGGTGCAGGGCAGAGCCGATCGCGGTGGGAAAGAACCAGGGGATAAGGATCGGTTCTGTGGTGGGGAAAAATCCAAAGTCGCGTGGGTCCCACAGCCTCCAATCCCTTACATTAAGGGACAAATTCAAAAGGCCCCAATCCCTTATAAAAAGGGATGGAAGGAGTAGTAGTGTTCATGCTCACGCATGTTTGACGACATTATATAGCACTAAATTGATATATGAATAATTATTATCTGCGCATTACCTTTATACCTGAGATGCCCTGCTTTTTTCCGTGTACAGCCAAGAACTCCACTTCGGCAATCTGCCTCTTCAACTCCTGAAATTTTTGGCCAGCAGGCAATGCGCGTTGCATTCTTCCTGCTGGATTCCTGCGCGATATGCACCGATATTTCCGAACACTCACGTATCGGATACCGATACTCCACCGATAAGTATCAGACACTGATACTCCACCAATACGTGTCGGATGCATATCGCATATATTTAAGATTTTTAAATAATTAAAATAATTCTGATACTTGATTAACACCTCACTGATTCTTTCTGGATAACTCCAGCCATGACCCAACACTCATTCTCTTTCCACCGATAACATGACTCCTGATCCTATTCTCCCGATTATCCTCACATAATGTTACTGCAAACCTAGAATTCTTTCTGCTCACCAGCTACAAATAGCCAGTTGTCAGGTTTGTCATACTAGGAGGCAGAACTGAAAGCGGGACTAAAAGATGATTGCGTATAGATGCATTATACTCAACCTTCTAGGTAATTGCATTTAGCTTTGAGCAAAAAAATCATAATATTATATATATATACATAGAAAAAAAATATATACGCAGGCGTATCGCCGTATCGGTGTTTTTGAGAAAATGCCGTATCGCGGTATCGCGTACCGGTACCGGTATCGCCGTATCGAGGTAACATAGACTACTACTACAACCTGCAAGCTATGGAATCTGTAAGGAAAACCATACATATCTTGTTCGCTCCTTTGCAATTTAAGCATTTTTTTTTTTTGCGAGGGTGCAATTTAAGCATTAATGATTCTGCTAATTTAAACATTGTTTGCGACAGGAGTGCATCTCTAAACGATGACTCTGTACTTTTCTACATACCACGTAGGACCTTGCCTGTTTAGGCTTTGATTTACTACTCATAGAGCTGCAGCTTCTGCTATGCAGGGTTGCTGTCTCGTTGGTGACTTGCCATTGCTGTGGCCCTGTGGGGTTCAAGTAACTTTCTATTGACATATATTTCAGGCTGATGAGCTTGCAGCTCCTCTTTTTAGCTGGCCTGCACCGTCCACCGTCCCAGTTCCCTCCTATTCCAACCGCTGCTCGATCTGCATGCTAACAAGGTGCGTACTGCCTCTGCTTTCTGTTTTGCATTTCACTTTATGTACCTGAAAGAGCAAGCGCCGTGTGATGCACAGGGTTTTGTTTGAGTAGTAATGCTGCTTCCTAACTCAAAACATCCCGAGATATGTGTAGCGTAGTATTGTAGCCTGGTGGTGACACTGCAACAGCTTGCGAAAATTTTCACTTGCTAGGTTCGCACGCAAGTCGTGCTCATGGACGCTAGTGCCGATTTGGCGCTAAAACGTAAAAGCTGTAGTAGAAACTTAATCATGTAAGGTCACTATAGGTTCGGTGTGGCGATATTTTAGGCTCCATGTGAAAATTATCTGGCTATATGAAACTGGGTAAGGTTTGGTGTGTTAGGAGTCGAATAGCATGATATTTTAGTGCTGCCATATTCAAAATCTTGATACTATCCCATTATAGCAGTTCGGCAATGGCATGGAAATGTATAAGCTAAAAACCAAGAAATGTAAATCAAATGAAGAATTCGCAGGGGCTAGTATAAAGTAGGGTGGGAAGAAAGTGTTTGTCACTTGTAATTAGGCTCCCCTTTCTCCTCGGCAGCAACACGGCGGTACAATTGCAGTAGGTGGTGGTGGTCGCAGCTTCTGGGGCGTCATGCCGTGCCGTTGCTTCAACGGCTTTCCTTTAATCACTCATCGCACTCGCTTGATCAGTCTCGAACGGTAATTACTTCCTGCACGCAGACGGGAAAAAGAGAGAAGAAAAATTCAGCACATCATTTCATCAGCCCCCCCCCCCCCCCCCCCCCCCGGTGGACAAGGAGCAATCAAGAAAGGAAAAAAGAGAGGTGGAAAGTGAAAGTTGTACCCTTGATTGGTTAATTTCCGGCTTTTGTGTTTGTAACCTCTGATTAATTAATTCTTCATTAATTATCCCTGTTTATATAAAAAGAATTCTTCATTTACACCCCTCTCCTAGGCGGAAACAAAAGCTTCCTCCCCATTGCTTTCTCAGGGAACCGCTCGTTTTCCCCACCTCCTCCCTGTAACCTGTTTGCTCCCTCTCCAGAGCGCACGCTTGATCGCCTCCTCCGCTGCGAACCGGATTGGGCCCAGCTGCCCGGGTCGCTGGGCTGGGGCGCGAGAGCGAGCTACGGCGGCGGCGTGCGGTGATTCTCCGGCGCCGAGGAGGTCAGAGGTCAGGATCGGATCGCTTCCCTTTCGTTTCTCGCGCCGGTTTTGGTTTTAGGAAAGCGGCATTTGTCGCTGGCGCGTGGAATCGGTTCCAGGAATCGAAGCTGCTTTTGTTTCGATCGCTTGTCGGTACGGTTGGAATTGGCGAAAGCTCGCGGGATGTTGTGCCGTTTCCCGGGAGCTTGTCCCGTCCGACACCGAAGCTCGAGAAGAAAACCGTCAAATTTCTCCAGATTTCCCCCTCGATTCCCATTAGTCGGGACGCGGCATCGTTGTTGCTAGCATTTGGAACCTTCTTTGCTAATATTTTTCTGTTGCGGCTGTATAGATTTTTCTTTCTTCTTTAGCCTCAGAACGAGGAGGGAACAGAGTGCTCAGCCGCGACGGCTCGCGTTGAATTTTGGGAAACCCGATGGGGAATTTGGGTCGCATTTGCGCATATTTTGCACCGCGGCGACGGCGAGAGACCAGGCCCCGCCATCTGCCGCACGCTGGCTAGCCGTTGGAGCCGCACCAACGGGCACATTTCCTCCTGCCCCGCTTCAATGGGGGTAAATAAACAAATAAAAATGTCACCTTTTACCTTGCCCATCTTTTTTTACCACGAAGAAAAGTTCTTTCTCTCCAGTTGCATTAGTTTATGCGCCCCTCCATGAGCAGGCAACCGCAAGCAGGACGCTACTTTTAATGTACTAATCATCATCATAATTAAGCAAATGGTTAGTCGTCCTCGTCCTTAACCGCGGTGGCCTGGGCGACGGGGCACCCCACCTCCCATTTAATCTGCTTCGTGCTTCTCTCTCCCCCCACCATCCCTGGCAGCTCGGCGAATGCTTCGCCATTACTTGGCTTGCAGGAGCTGGGCGTGGAGTTCCCGTGAGGTGGAGACCAAGCCATGACTGGCTCACTCGTCCCTACCCACACCCGAAAGAGACGCCTCAATTCCTAGGCATAAATAGGAAAAATGAGTTAAAGAATTCGAGAAAACTACCACCTCGCTTCCTTTCTTCTTCGGGGAGAGCCTGCCTTTCCTTCCCTCCTTTTCACCCACCAAATCCCGTGGCCGGGTCTTCGATCTGGTTCGTTTACTGCGTGATTCCGAGTTCCTGAATTGTCTTGTTGCGTGAGATGGATTGTTCTTGGCTTCGTTTCCTGACATTGGATTGCTGTATTGGCAGGTTGGGACGGGTGGTAGATTGGCGGTGGCATCTTGGCGCTGTCAATGCGGGTGGATTTGAGCCTCACCGGTGGGTGCGCGAATGGACACCTGCGAAATTCGAGCGCCAGGACCAGTGCTGCTACAGAAATCTGAGCTGCCGGCGGAGAAGAAGAATTATACCAATGGTCACAGCGATGCCGCGGTGAGGCGCAAGGTGGCGCCGATGCCGGCAGCGGCACCTACTACTCCGAGGAGGCACCCGTCGCCGAATGCTGGTCGGGCGTCGTCCCCGGCGCGGGCTGGATCGCAGGCGAAGAGGTCCCAGTCCACCGAACGGCGGCCGGCGACTCCCACGAGGCCGTCTTCCGGTGGCTCGAGGCCGAGTACTCCTTCCAGGATCTCTGCCCCGACTTCGCCGTCCTCTGCGCCTTCCAGCCCGTCCTCCTCATCCTCCAGCTCGTCAACGCCGGTGCGTGATGCTGTTGCGGAGACGCAAAGTGCTCCGAGGAGGTTGTCCGGGGGCCGGGCTCCTCCTGATGGATTGTGGCCTTCAATGCGGAATCTGTCATCTTCGTTCCAGCTCGAGTCAAGGGGGCAAAGGATTAGCAGTAGCTCTACTACAGATCAGGTCAAGACAAGGGAGGCAGGACCGGCTGATAGGAAGAGGAGCCCGCTGAGAGGAAGAACTGCGCCTGAGCAGTCAGAGAATCCACACGCAAAGGTGATTGATCACCATCGCTGGCCTGCTATGATGGGGGGCAGACTCTCTGCAAGCGCAATGTCAAAGAGCATGGATCTCACTGATAAGATCAATAGGTCAGCTCTACCATCGGTTTCATCACGCGGTGTTTCACCAAAAAGAACAACAATGTCCTCTGCGGCAAATGCCTTGTCAAGAAGTATTGATCTTGCCGATAAAATCGACCAGTTGGTTTCCACACCAGTTTCATCAAGAGGGGAATCACCAAGAAGATCACCTTCTAGTGGTACAAATGACATATCCAAAAGCAGTGCTGGTAAAGATGTCAAACCTGCATCCTTGGCAATTTCATCAACAAGGGTTTCATCAATAAGAACAGCTGCATCTGATGACACTAGGGCCCTATCAGAGAGCACAGATCTTACTGAAAAAGATAATAGTGCCGTATCCTCCTCAGTTTCATCACCCAGTATTTCGCCAAGCACGTCAGTGTCAAGTGTTTCTAATGCTACATCACAGACTACTGCAAAATCTTCTGAGAGACTAAATGGACCCATTTCCACCCTGTCTTCATCAAGAGGCCTTTCACCTAGAAGAACATCAACTTCTGGTTCCATTGGTGCTATGTACAAAAACTTCGATCTCCCAGAAAAAGATAGGAGGCCAGCCTCGTCATCAGGTTCATCAAGAGGAATTTCACCAAGAAGGCGACTTGCCTCTGATGGTGTTAATAATATTGTGAAAAACATGGATTTTGCTGAAAAGGATTGCAGAGCAGTCAGCTTGTCAGTTTCATCCCGAGGGGTTTCACCAAGGAGGAGACTTGCGTCTGATGGTGTTGATACCATATCAAGAATCACTGATTTTTCTGAAAAGGATAACAGACCGTCCACCTCATCATCTGCATCTCGTGGGATTTCTCCACGAAGAAGGCTTGCTTCTGATAGCATCAGTGCTGTATCAAAAGGCGTGGACTTTGCTGATAAAGTTAGCAAACCATCAACCTCTTCAGCTGCATCACGAGGGATTTCACAAAGAACTCAATTAGCACCTGATGGAGTTGGAACTATATCTAAAGGTACAGATGCTGCTGATAAACATGACAGACCATCAACCTCATCAGCTGCATTGCGAGGTACGTCACCACGACGTAGACTTGCATCTGATGCAAGCAATGCCATTTCAGAATGTATCAACTTCACCGAAAAGGATGCCAGAAATGTATCCTCTTCAGTTGCACGTAGAGGAGGGGTTTCAACATTAAGACGACTTTCCTCTGATGGTGTTGAAACTATTTCAAACAATACAGATCTTGCTGAGAAAGGTACCAGACCTACCACCTCGTCAGCTGCAATGCGAGGCCTTTCACCAAGAAGACGTCTTGCCTCAGATGGCATCAATGTGGTATCAAAGAGCATGGATCTTGCTGACGATGGTACCAAACCAGCCACCACTTTAGCTGCCGCACGAGGGGTTTCACCAAGAAGACGGCTTGCCTCTGATTGTGTTGATTCTTTATCAAAGAGCACAGATTTTACTGAGAAAGTTATTAGACCTTCGTCATCATTGGCATCGCGAGGGATGTCGCCAAGAAGACGTCTAGCCTCTGATGTTGCCAATGCAGTATTGAAGAACACAAATTTTGCTGATAAAGATTACAGACCGTCTACCTCATCAGGTGCATCACGAGGGACTTCACCCAGAAGCAGGGTTGCCTCCAACGCCATCTCAAAAAACATCATTGTGTCTGAAAAAGATAGCGGGCTGTCCACCTCGTCAATTTCAGTGGGTGAAACTGCACGGAGTGGTAGGCTCGAATCTGATGTTGATAATGCATCAAAAGGCATGGATGTTACAGATAAAGATAGCTCACAGCCCGTCTTATCAGCTAAATCAGATTGGACACCGGACAGTAGACTTGATGGAACTGGTGATCTAGTCAAAGGGATGGATATTACTGATAAATTTGTTGTGGCAGTGCAAGATGGTGATGATGGTTGTGATCCTGGAAGAACGGATTCTACTGACGTTGGTTCAGGTGCAGCCTCATTGCGCATTGCATCACAAGAGGGATCACCAAGTATACCTATTTCTGATGGCGTTATGAATATGTCAGAAAATGTTGATGCTATTAAAAAAGGTGATAGAGCAATCTCTGTGAAGGTTCCATCTCGTGGAATTTCTCCAAGAAGGCGACTTGCATCTGATGGCATTGATACTTTAACTAAAAGCATGGACTTTTCTGAGAAGGATAAGAAACCCGTGACAAAATCAGTTCCATCACGTGGAATGTCACCAAGAAGAACAGTAAGATCTGAAGGTGCTAATGCACTGTCAAGAAGCATGGATTTTTCTGATAAATATAATGGACCAATATCTTCGTTAGTTCCTCCACGAGTGTTTTCAACAAGAAAAATACTGGGATTGGATGGTGCTAATGCCTTGTCAAGAAGCATGGATCTGACTGATAAAATCAGACAGCAGATCTCTTCTACGGTGCAACCATCCAGAGCATCACCAAGGAAAACGCCTCTTGCTTATAACAGAGCGAGAGGATCTGAACTTTTGCCTGGTGATGTTGAGAGCCCTGGCTCTGCCGATGGAAATGAAAGTCAAGAGGAGAATGCTGGTTCAAGTCCAGATGCACCTTCAAATAATTCAGAAAAATTTACACCTCCAAAGCGGTTGGCTAGGACATCTTCCTCACCATCACGTGTTCTAATACGTCCTTCATCGCCATCCAATGCTTCAACAGCATCATCGTTTGCCTCAAGGAGGTTGCCAAGCCCATCAAGGACGAGACCCTCAACACCTGTATCACCTTGTAGTTCTGCTAAATCTGATTCTGCCTCTTCTATTCTTAGCTTCATTGGTGATGCTGCAAGGGGGAAGAAGAGCCCTAGTCACATGGAAGATGCCCACCAGTTACGCCTCCTATACAATAGGAACTTGCAATGGCGTTTTACAAATGCTTATGTTGATGAAATGCTGTCCATTCAGAAGATGAGTGCTGAGGTAAAGTCCATAGCATTACTTGTTCCTATTAGATATCTGGTAGCCATTCATATTCAGATTTATGTGCCATATCCAATTCAGGAGTTGGCGAGAAGTCAATAATAATGTTTGTATAAACTCAAGCTCCTTTTACTATGCGGTATCCTTCTTGTATGAGTAGTTTCAGTGCAATATGATAGTTTTATCTAACCCCAAGGTCCTTTTATAATGTGTACCCTCGTTCCGATTGTAGCTAAGCTGTATCGCTGAATTCATTTTCTTACTTTATTTCTTCATTTGAAGCAGACTATGCTCTACAGTGTATGGGATGCTAACTCAAGGATGAGTGACTCTATGGTTATGGAAAGAAGCTATGTACAAAGACTAAGGCAAGAGGTCAAACTGGGAATAGTGTTGAAGGAACAGGTAAGATCTGTTGAGATTTCTGATATTTATTGCTTCCATGCCATTGCAGTGGTCTTCATGATAGCACATGCACTTTTTTGGTTAATGGTTCATAGAATAAAGGCAACGTTCTGTTTAAAACATTTGTTAAGTACTTCCATCCAACCAAATGCATGTTCATTATAACAACCAATGAAGGGCTCAAGAGTCTGACACCTCTGAAAAATATAAGTAAATTTTAAATTCTCTATTGTGTTTGGTTAGATGGTCTCTAAAAGATCCACCGCAAAAAAAAAAGATGGTCTCTAAAGATTTTCTTGGGAAATTCTTTATAATTGAACTACAAGTTTTTTTGGACACCCTATGATCAATAAATCTTCTTGAACCTATGTTCGGGACAGCTTTTATTTCGTATGATGCAAGTTGTTGAACTACAATTTGTCTTACGCTTTGACATTAACTATTATATCTTCCGTTATCGTGTTGTAGATGGATTACCTTGATCACTGGGCAGCGTTGCAAACAGAGCACTCTTCTTCTTTACACAGCGCAACAGAAGCTCTTAAAGCAAGCACATTGCGTCTTCCAGTTACAGGAGGAGCAAAGGTACACACCAGTTCACCACCCCCCTCCCCCTCTTCAATGGAGTTGTGTTAAGGAGAATGCTTATGTTGCTTACATTATTTACGTGGTCCTTTTTGAGATCTTTTTACTGTTTCATGCAGGCTGACGTACTTACTGTTAAGAATGCTGTCAGTTCAGCAGTTGACATTATGCAAGCAATGGGGTCATCCATTTGCCATTTGCTGTCCAAGGTTAGTATAGAAGGCCCCTCGACTTCTATCTTGACTATGGGGAACGGCCCCACAGTTTCACTTCAAAAAGTAACTTATTTATGTCTGCAAACAATAACTTATGAAAGCCTCCATTGAAGATTCTAACTCAATTTTTCTACGTTAAATCTAACTCAAAATTTCAATGGAGCACAAGTTCAATGTTTAGGGAAAATTTATTTATATGATTGTGCTGCCATTTATTTGAGCAGTGCCATTCAATTGTTGTGTTGCAAAGATATCCTGGAATTTCTTATTATGGTCTATGCTTATAACTCTTTGATACACGGTGTATCCTATTTCATTCCGACACCTTGTATGATTATTAGAGATTTATTATTTGGAGCAATAACCTTTAGGTCTGACCATTTACTCATGCTCTGCAGTTACAGTGCACGCATTCTCTGGTTACAGAACTTTCAGCTGTTGCTGCCAAAGAAACTACCTTGCTTAATGAATACCGAGAACTCTTGGCAACGGCAGCAGCACTACAGGTATAACCCGGTTTCTTGTTGTTTTTTGGCCATGCAATGTTGTTCTTTTTTGTTCTTATACTCCTGGGGGCTAGGGATACAAAGAATGAAAAAATTATTTATGTAAATCATTGAATTAATTTATTATCAATGCCACAAAAGTCACAGATACAGGAAAGGTACAATGTGCTTTAATTAAATACTCCTCTTCCTCTTAACAGGTCCAAGAATCCAGTCTAAGGACACAACTCATACAAGAAACAGAGTGAACAGCTTAAGATCCTGTATGTCTAACTTAGAAGATAGAGGTAACAGTGTAACACCATTCGTTAGTTTTAGTAAATGTGCGGTGAATATGTGTACCTTCCATTTCCCCCATCTTTTTCCCCTTAGGTATATCCCGATATTACCTTTTCATTTCTACTTCCCCTTGCCCTTTTCTGTTTGAACAACTTACATGGAAGAGAAGTGAAGCAATGCAAAATCATGGATCAATCCAATGAAGAGCCTGTCAATGTTACTGAAAGTTAGTTTGTTGTAAACTCTAGCTGTTCTGTCCTTTAGTGTGACGCCTTTAGATCTTTTTTAGTCTGCCATCATCATAGAAAAGGAGACTCCTCTAGCATATCGTTTATTGCAGGTTCCCAAATCCAAGCAAGGGGCAACCAAAACGTCTAACCTAACATTCTAGAGTAGATTAGTTGACATGTTTCTGATACCGAATTCGTTGCCAACACCTGTAAGTATTATGTCAGAAGAAAAAGATATTATGTTCTTCACCCTAGTAAAATATTATTTCATTATTTAATTACCCTGGTATGATATTATGTTTCTGGCTTACCAAAAAAATACTTTTGCTTGTGCTTCCATTTGCATGCGCCATGTTGCATATGCAGGCATCTGGCATACAAGTCTCCGGTATGTGGTCTCCTGTGCATTGCTGTACAGTTGATGTTGATAGCTGAACATAATTTGGTCCCCAAAGAATGTGCTGATTTAGGCCTTACGCCATCATCTCGCATTGCTTCGGATGATGGCTAGTTGTTACTGTTACTTTTCTGCATCCCTTTTTGTAGTTGTGAGGCGCATGATGATAGCAGACCATTTCCCGCTATTTTTGCCAGGACGTCTCTTTTGACTTTGGCTATATGCCTATTGCCTATATTATTGGTCATAGCTTTGATGCGATCATCATTCAGGCGACTTTTGTTCATGTTGCAGCCTAGCTGCCTTGTGCTACGCTATGATTTGATCCGATCTGGAGGTTCATTGAGGAGGTGCATGCGTTTCTGTTTGTGCTAGCATCTGTAGTCGCTCCTCAAGTTCACCCTGTCAACAAGCAGGAGCTGTAAACGCGTCACTGTATCTCGACGCGGGAAGCAGCGGCAAATTGTCTTCCACTGAAATTATATTTGTGGGCATTCGCATTTGTGGAATTAGATATGGTAAGAGCACTGTCCGGTTTATGTTAACCCTTTACAACCCCACTTCCGCTGCAGAGTAAACATGCAAAAACAAACATCGTCCTGGGACCGTACAGTCAAAGGCCAAAATCCGATGTAATAAGCAACGGTCAGATAGATACATCTGATCTTCTCTAAAGTATGTCGCAAAAATAGATATCTTCTCTACAACAAGTGGAAATGGCAGCGCAAAAACAAAATCATGTGCACGTACAACGATCTGGACAGTGCGAGCAAACTATTCGCTTCTTGTTACCGGTATCGGTTTCCTCCAGTCGAACGATTCACAGCGAACTCATTTGTGCAGCAAGTATCAACCTCCAAAGCTAAAATGGCAGGTCCAGCTTCTTTACAGATATCATTGGTCCATTGTTCTGTCTGACCACCTAGGAACCCATTGTTCTGTCTGACCGCCTAGGAACCTTAACCGAAGCTTATGAAGATTATGTGAGCAGATATATTGTCGTGGAGCAACAGCACCAGCCTTGTATTTACAGGAACTCCAGCAAATACAGCAACGATGCCTGAAGGATATTGGGCAACATAGATCTCAAGAGGAAAAAAGATATTGGGCAATATAAACATAAAATGGAAAGGGCACCATCAATAACATTAGAATGTTAGACCCACTGTAGAGTAATGGAAACATTTAATATGATAGAAGTTTCTTATAAAGGGGGAATTAGGGTATCGTGGGGAACAAGGAAAAAAGGTGAAACAAGTGTGTATCCCAATTATATCTTTATCATTAATGGTTACCAGTTTTTCAACACGGCTTCGTGATGTGGGATTTACATTCTGATTTTATGAACTTTCGTACAGATGAACATCATCAAACAAAATTCTAACCGCGCTTTTTGCCTTCATTTTGTTATTTTCCCAATCTCCTAGGTACATAGTGCAAAGGAATACATATGGGATAAAATTCAAAGATACAGCGTGAAAGCATAATATACCTTGTTAAATCTGAAACAACGCCCTTAGCCTTTAATAATCAAACATTTGCTGAGACTTCTGCCTCAGGTTCCTTACTTTCCTCCAGTTGTTCTATCAGAGGTTCATCACCATCTGACTGGTCCTCTGTTTGATCTTTCTCTTCTTTCACAGTATCCTTTTTGTTCAACCCGTCTTGTTCTTTTTGTATAGCTATCTTATTGGGAACAAGAACCACATATATATTCCTCTCCGCAAAATTCTTACTTTCTTCTGTCGCTAGCTGAAATATCATAACAAAATTTCGAGGTTGCAAGTAGCTGATTGTACCAATACGAAAATAGGTGACGTGCTAAAGGATAAGAACAAAGTCATTTTCGAAAAGAAAACAAAAGCTGCTTTGTGCTCTTCATTCCATATAAAAATAGCATAACCATATTACCTCACCAACATCGTTTTGGAACCTTCTAATGAGTTCAATAGCTTCCTTTTTGTATAAGTTTTCCCGCCCTTTCAAGTTCACCATTATCTTAACCTGAAAAAGGTAGTCTCAAGAAATAAGCTACACTACAAAATACATGAGCATGCACACAGAGAATTCTTATCACCTTGTCCCCAGCTTTAAGGAACTTCTTTGCAGCTTTAAGTCTCACACTGTAGTCATGAATATCAATGTTGTACCTGACAGGAAAACACATGAAGAATTCAACATAACGATAAGTTCAAACAGTTTGATACATTTGTCTGTTGTAATTTAGGAGCCTTCAGATGCCACAAAACTCGCTCCAAATCATGAGCTAGCTCAGGACAATTTCAATCTATTTGTCTATGAAATTTCGTAAATCCATTATGTCAAATAACTCAGACCAGCTCCAACCAAATTTGCCCCCATGGTTCTGGGTTTTACATAATAGAAGCTATCTTTCTGGTCCAATCAAGAAGTTCCATGAACGTGAAATAATTTAGGCACAATAGTGAATCATTGACTGATTCAGTTACTTGCAACGAAAAGTGTACTCATCAGTCCTCACTAAAAGTAAAACTGACATGATTCGTACCCCATTTTCAATTCCTTCAAGCCCATGCGTTTTGCTGCAGGGAATAAACAAAACATCATACTCATCACCTTTTGAATCGTATTGCAGAGAGGAGGGATTTTAGGTTACAAAAGTTTACCGACAGATCTTTTCTGCTGGATCTTTTTCTTCTTCTGTTGTTCATACTTGTGTTTTCTGTACAAAATCAACAAAAATGCATTCATATGATCCTAAAATGAAGAAATTTGAATCAAAAAAATTGTACAACTATGAATATAAACTTGTTTGAGAGACTTCAAAATATTGGTTTGTGTGGTGTTAAATGCAACATACTTGTAATCTTTTTCTTCAAAGAGGCGAAGCACTGGAGGATCTCCATCTAGTGATAATATAGCCTGGAATATGATAATATCAGCATCCTAGTTGATATAAATAGTTGCAATAACAATGGGCGCCACCTAACGAAATCAGGTCAACACTAAAAACATATGCCCAGTTAATTGAAGGTAAGTTGCAAAGTAGCAAGAAGCTGGTTTCAGGGCTAGGTCTAAGCCATTGCATGACCACAAATGTTGCCATCAGCATTGTGTTACCAAATGATGCATTCTCTTTCCAATTTAGAAGCCAGTGTATGAACTACAATATTATTCAGTTAGATAGCATGTGCTTGGTAGTGAGCAGTATGCCCTCCTGTTTACATGACCTAAAGAGATGCGTGCTTTTATAGGAAAAAGAATATGAGAATAGGTAGAAGTGTGTGAGATCAAAGGTGTACCAATATAAGATCATTGTTTTCTGCAATTTGAACCGCTTCATTTACAGACACTACACCAACCTGTAGGAGAAGAATGGAGTGGAGTAGCCAAATCATGCACTAGCTTCAAGTCTATAACCATTGAAATCGCATAACTGGATAATAGCATTACCATTCTCTTTTGTTCATCCAACAGCCTTACAGTCGAGGACCTAACAAATTTAAGGGAATTGAAAATTGAATATGATTAGATGAACGCACCAGGTATCTGAATCCATACGGTTGAAAGCATACAAAATAAAGTTACTAAGAGCAAGTGTATTTGGAAGCACAAAATGCTCAGCTAGGACGGCGAGCTTCCTCTCAATAAGCATTTGGAAGCACAAAATTCTCGTGTTCCGCAAAATAGAATTACTATTCTAATTTAGGGCATGTGCCAGTAAATAACTTCGAAGCATTCAGCTTAGCATTCCGTACTCAATTTGTTCGATGTCGAGGGCGGGGTCGTAGTCGGGTTCGGGCCCGCGGTCCCTCCTCCCCCAGCCTCCGAACCCCTCCTCATCCTCCTCCTCCTCTTCGCCCTCGTAGGAAGAAGAGTACCGCGCGACCACGAGGAGCCTCGCCTTTGCCGGTGCCCGCGCCCGCGGCCGCATCCACGGCCTGGCCGGCGACCGCGCCGACGAGGAGGGGGCGGAGCATTGGAGCACGGCGCCAGACCTGTAAGCGACGCGGCAAACGGCCGGTGCAAAGGAGAAGCCTGCGGCGACGCCGACCATGGCCGGCGGCGGTGGGCCGGTTGTCGAGGGGGATTGCCTTATCTGCTTCCCGGGGTTTTGCCGGGAGACGGCGAGGAAACGAGTGGAGTGGAGTGGAAGGAGTCGGGTCCGGGTTTGGGCGACGAGGCGACATGGGAAATGGATCAAGCTTGTGGGCCTTATGGGTTTCAGAGCCCATGTAGGTTCACTGACGAGTTGGGTCACAAAGGTCATGGGCTTAACCGCTTAGCTGATAATAGAACTGTCTCAGGAAAAAAAAAAACTGATGATAGAACTCTACGAGGCCTTGATCTACAATTTGAAGGCATTAATCTGAATGGCATGGATATTTCTCAAAAAAAAAATCTGAATGGCATGGATTCTTGTAGGTAAAATAACAGGAGATTTCTTAAAATGATATGGAAAATATTTCGGGCCATAATACAAAGTGCTAATGATAAGGTCTTTAGTTAAGTTCGCTTTCGAAGATGCTCGTAGAGATAGAATTTGTTTATATGCATTCATAAAGATGAGTGTGCGTGCGTTGTGATAGTCTGAGTTATACTGTGTAATAATAATAATAAAAAAAGCTAAGCCCCGCTTCGGTCCCTACTCTGTAGGATGCGATGAAGGGTCGCTACTTCTCGTACTGGTCCTCCAGCTCATGCACAACAGTGTGATTTGACAACACTAATACTATTCGACAAGGCCACTTTGGGGATGAATCGAGGCTAACCACTGAAAATACGACCACAGAAGAACACCACTGCAGTCTGCAGAGCTAAGATGATGTCCGGCGAAAAAGCACTTCTGTTCCTTGCAACACATGTTCCAACCACCTGGACCATTCATTCGGCCTCGTGATTTGATGAACGGCTGAAGATCGCCGGTATTCCACTGGTATTTTCATTTCTTTTTGATGTATGCCGCCAGAGCCTGAGCACTTTTGCGCTTGTGGCAGCGTGCTGTCGGCCAGTTTCGGCAGGCCCGGATGGAATGGATTGTACTATTTGTGGGCCAGCTATTATTAATCAGGTTTCTGGAGGACAGATGGAGTGAAGTTGTTGTTGATCACTGTGTAAATGGATGGGATTGAAATTAATGCTGCTCTGCACTGATCGTGGTTCCATTGGGTTTCAGAATCGCTAGTGAAACAACAGATTTGATTATGGAACTCGGGTGATTATGGAACTCGATCGTTTTAGGTGCTAGAACGGAGCAGTGTTCCTGCTGGATTTTGTTACGTACTCCTACATTGCGGTTGTCACAGTGCTATGTGACAATTTTGTTTGTCTTTGGAATTTTTATATTGCAAACAATTTGATTTGTTGATTGGCCTGAGGATTGGATTGGCAACTACTCCCTCCGTTCCAAAATAGATGTCACTGTTGACTTTTAAACATCACGTTTGACTTCTCGTCTTATTCAATTTTTTTGCGCAAATTTTATTTATTTTTGTACAACTTGTTTTATCATTAGATGTATTTTAATCATGACATATTTGTTTTTATATTTGAGTAAATTTTTTGAATAAGACAAGCGGTCAAACGTGATGTCTAAAAGTCAACAGTGACATCTATTTTAGAACGGAAGGAGTAGTTTTTTGTACGTTTCATGAGTTGTAACAGCATGACATGCACAAGAAACTTGATTGGGTTCAATACTGGCTGTTTTAAGGCCACTTTCCGTTCATTAAAAGTTTACATCTGAAGAATCTCACATTTATTCTTTATCATTTACTACATTTTATGTTTTTAACATATTTTTATTGTAGACCCATATGAGATACTTTGAGAAGGTTGCAGAAAAATGTGATTCTGATTCTTTTTTTTTAAGAGCGGGATTATGATTCTTTGGGTCCTGTAGTGTCAACATGCCCATGGGCAAGGATGCTGCAGTTGGTACCGGATCATATTTTAATATTTCACGGAGCGATAATCATGTAAGATGGTACTACCCACTAGAAATCGCCACTGCTATTTGAGATGGTCTGACCATATGGATTTCTGTAGTTGAAAAACACCAAGGAGTATGGTGATGGGTTGTATGATTTCTTTAAATCCGATCAAGAAAAGGCAGGTTACATATTCTTGGACGATGTTGACTATGTTGTTGAACAGAACGCATTGCATGATGTTTTCTTACCTCTGTAGCTTGATGGGGACCTTGGTAAGCCTACATTTGAGGATAATTTCGAAGAGCAAGATATTCAGAAATGCATCACATAGGAAAACAACACAATAATGACATCGTGTTTGGAGCAGAAAGCTAGTGATTGGAGAGGCTGCAGTAATAATGTTGCTGCACCTGAAAACCAAGACCAAGATAATTCATGTACGGATGTTCCAGTTGCAGTGGAGGACAACTCCTTCAACGGGGAGGATGGGGCACCGGCGCACCGAGAAGCCTAATGACAAGAAGGTTGCATCTGAAGATCCAGCTGAACTCGATATTTGGTCTGATAAAGGTGCTAAAATGGATTCATACGTAGTTGATAGTAACAGAGAGAAGAAATCCAATACTTGTGATGAATTGAAGAAAAGTGTGGATCATGACCCACGGGGGAAACACGCCTGCTTCATCACGAAAAAAATACATAGTACAATAGGAATGGATTAAGAGGTGATGCATAGGAGTAGCAATCAACCTCTTGCAAGAATCAATAGAGGAATGTGAAACAAGACGCTTGGAGTAACAAGACAACATCACCGTCACGGAATATATGGGGCAAAATAAAATCTGTTGGAAGGGGTGGTTCCTCGAATACCATGATGCCATCATTGAGCAATGCATGGGTTGCTACTGAGGGAGATGGAAGATCAAATACCTAGTTTGATTATGGTGCATCCAGGAGTACTAATTAGGGTTTAGGGATTAGAGTTATAGGGTTTACGTACCACTTGCTTTAGGGCTTTGGTGTACGTGTACTTCCATCATTGGTACAGTGCACATTGTACCTTGATTAGTGTTTAGGGGTTTAGGGTTTAGTGTTTAGGGTTTTAGAAGTTAGGGTTTAAGGGTTATGATTTAGGGTTTGGGGTATACGGTCTAGGGGTACCGATTAGGGTGGAACAAGGAGTATCAAGGAGTACTTATTAGGGTGGATTAAGGATTTAGGATTAGGGTGCATCGAGGACCAGTGATTAGAGTCCATGAAGGAGTACTGATTAGGGTCCATCGAGTACCAAATGGTTTTGGATTTCGGTGTACATGCACTTCCAATATTGATACATTACACATTGTACCATGATTAGGTCACGTAGAATGCAACATAGGTCTCGTCTGTACTGATTAGGGTATTCCAAGTTAGAATATTCGGTTCGATGTATCATGCACGTACGTGCGTGCGATGTTGCTGGGTGGCGCCCACCTGACGAGTGCATGTGTGCTTCTTGTGTTGTGTGGAAAAAAGCAGTTATGTACCTTGCAACATCTGTTCCTTCCATTTATACCATTGGATCTCTACCCTGTCCAAATCAACAGTTCTCGGTTGCTTGTATCTCAAATGTACACAATTTTTTTTCATGTACTGACCTCAATTCACAAATAATTGGCAGTTTTGACTTTTCTAAACATCATTTGACCACTCATCTTTTGTACATTTTTTTGCAATTACATAGAAACTAAATGCATGCTTAAATTATCATTGTTACAAGTCCATTAATACGATTGTTAGTACCAGTAAATAAAAAATTAGAAAATTATTGTCAGTCAAACTGTGAATAGTAAAAATTAATATTGTCAAGTATTTTTGAACGGAAGTTAGAGCAACCACAATGTGGTGTTAAAGTACATGATACATTGTGCAACTAGTCTGTAAGGAATCAATACTAAAAGATATCTATAAGCTTATGGACTGGCTATAGTGAATAAAAAATATTATATCACTCTCATCCCTCTCTTGCCCTATGGACTGATTTTAGCTTTAGACATTGTAAACCAGTCTATAACTATAAACTACCTGTTACGGGCCCACTTATACGGACTACTTTTTTATATCACATTGAGGTTGCCCTTAGTATAAAGGCAGGATGACAGCAAAGTACAGCAGCTGTCTGCTGCATTAACTGCAAAGTTGCAGTCCCAAAGCACACGTTCGTGGGGCTTTTTCAAATTTTTGTGGGCAAGTCAGTGAATATTTTAATGCTCTATTAACGGCTGCCGGGCAGAAGTAACCGGTTCCGTTCAAAATTTGAATCATGGAGCGTATGTACCTTTGAGTATTTCGAAACATGCTTTCAACAAGTGAGATGCTCCTCTTAGTTCCAGAAAAATTTTCTGAGGCCTTGAATACTGGAACCGTGCGCAGCATATGAGCAACATGCATTCTGTTTCAGAAGAACATGTATAGTGTTTTTTCTATGAAAAAAAACTTGTATAGTGTTTTTTCTATGAGCAACGTGCATAGTGTTTTTTCTATTGAAAAAAAACAGGTGAACATCACATGGCACAAACTAGCACCTTCCAATGAAATCTTCATAAACTGACATTACCCATTCAGATACAGTTACTCATCATCAGTTCTCCAAAACTTATTAAAAAAAATAAATCCTTCTATACACTTTTAAACTCCATCTTGCATCATATGAACAGAGATGTAAAAGGCAGGATATACATCAAAAGAGCAAGAAAATCATCCTCCATTTGGTTCAGCACTAGCATTTTTTGTTTGTAAAACACATATCAAAATAACATGTACTACTACTAAAATAGATAGAAGAACATGTACTCCTACTAAAACAGATCGAAGAACATGTAAAAAAACAGATTAAATTTCTGAGAAAAAATCATAAGAGCAGTCACATCTACTAGAAAGTACATGTACAACTGGAAATTCCAAATTTCTTCAACGAACTTCAATTGTACTTCTGAACCAACATGTTCCTCAACATGAACCGAGAAAAAGAAAAATCTATCTGTACACCTAATATTCAAATTCAATGACAGGTGACTGTAAATGACTCTTGCTCATTTCTTTTCTGTAAATTACATTATATGTTTTTGGCCACCTCGATCACTATGATGCAAATGAACCTTGTGCCTGAAAATTGAAACAAAGGAACAGCTCCAACACTAACAAATTTGAGAGGCCAACAGAGAAACTTGCGCGCTAGCATAGAAAATGAAATCTGATGAACCAATCAAAGTCACTAGAACCTCTCAAGATTTGAATTTATTAACTGTTATTATAATCAGTGGTCATTCCAGACCACATGGGTACCCATTCATGAACAACAAATTCAAAATTTTATTAGCTGTTATTATCGTGTACACTTGAATGAATAATCAAAGACAAACAAAGTTTCTTGACTGTAATATCCATTGTAATTCTCATGTACACCCTATGATCCAACAAATCTAGCATGGGACCATATTAATAAAATCAACAAGAAATGTATGTAGAACAGAAAATTCTAACTTTCCTCAATGAACATCTCTTGTACTTCTATAGAACAGAGATCACAATTCTCTTGTACACTTGAACTACTAAATCTCAAACAAAAATTTCTCACTGTCTAGTCAGGTGCCACATAAATGAACTAAAAAAGAAGTTCATGTACAACATGACATTACAAATTTCCTCAATGAACTTCACCTGTACCTCTGAATCAACATGAACATTGACATGCATTGAGAAAAAAAGTCCCACCTGTACACCTAATGTTCAATCAATTACAGGTGATCACAAAATGTTCTTGCTCATTTTTATTATGCTAGTTATCTTTTCTAATGAACCTGCAAAACCATTAGATCCTCAAAACCTCTTAAAAAGGAACGTCTGAACCACAAGCAAAAGAGTGCAAAAAAAGAAGGGTGACCCAGACTTAGGACTTTAGATCGTCAAAAACAACTCCAGGATGAACTTGTTCTTGCCATGAAAGAATAATTATTGTCCAAAAAGATTAGGACAATTCAGAGAACTTGAAGAACACAAGTGATGCATCTGTGCTATAAAAGTGGCGAAGAACACAAGTGATGCATCTCACCTAATGTTCAATCATTTACTAGCATACACTGCAATTTACAGTGTATACGAGTGCCGAAGCTAGTTTTCCCTGGTGCTATGGCATCAGGCTACAAAAGAAGCCTAGAGTTAATTAGCTCATTTCAACCACATAAACGTAGAAATACAAATGTAATTGGCCCTGATGTGCACCATCATGATATATTTTTTTTAACTTTTGCCACTGGTTCATGTGAGAACCTCAGAAATACAAATAAGCTTAGTTGATTTCCAAACAAAAAAAAATCAGGTTCACAACATGCAAAATTAGATTCATGTGGGAACCTCAGAAATACTGAGTATCCAGTCTTAAGTTTTCTTGGTTGACACCACCACAACTGACACTCAAAAAAGTTGTTTGTCACAAAAAAAATCATGACTAATGCTTATTTTATTTCATTGAAGTCAGCAAAAATTTACCGAACACATATAATATTAAATCAAAATAGACCAATTGCCCAAAATAAAGTATCTCATTTCCTCTCAAATTTCTCTTTCTTTTTTGGATTCAGATTCTAATTCCAAGGAAAGAAGGCTCGTGAAACTAAAGGTTTCAGAGCGCATAACAGACTTCATATTTCTGTCCAGGTATAAATTTCACGATCTACCTCTGTCCTTGTGAATGTTGGCTTGCTGAAATATACTTCTGTAATCTTGCTCCAATATCCCACTTCGATATCATGTTACCTGATAAAAAATTGATAAATTTTTCAATAGTCAAAAATCACAAGCGGCATCTGTACTAGAACAGGATATCCGATGCACATATGAACAGATCAAGAAACTCTAGAAATCATCAGCTGCCAGGCAGATAAACAAACACTCTTGCAGAGACAAAATAACTGAGCAACGCAAGAAAAGAAAAACTTGAGTTGTTGCGTGCATGAGCCCCAGCCAGAGGAATACGTACCTCAGATTGGAAGATCTTGTCCCGGCGGATCCAGTACAGCACAAGGCCATCGGGCTGCCGGAGTACCGATCAGCGCCGCCGGGAAGGTCGTGGAGATCAGCAAGGAACACTGCCGCTCGGCCACCTCCAAGACTCCGCCCGGCCACTGACGTCCCGCCCAGATCTGGATGGAGGGGTCGCCGTGGACGACGCGGTCACCGTCGAGCTGAGAGCCCTCGCCGCCGTCGTGGCGCTCCACCCAGCCCGAATCTGGTAGGAGGTGCCGCCATTGAGGTAGCCTCCGTCGCGTCCTCGAGCTCGCCTCCGTTGCTGCGCTCGTCCCCGCCTCGTGGTCGCCGCCGTGCGCTCCGCCATGTGCTCGCCGCCGACGCGCTGCTCACCTCCGCCCAGATCTGGAAGGAAGAAGCCCTGCCGCCGAGCCGCCTTGAGCTCGCCGCCGTCGTGCCACTCCACCCCCCCCCCCCCCCCCCCCCCGGATCTGGAGCTCGCCGTCGCGCCTTGCGCCTCCGCTACCTCCAGCTCGCCTCCGTCGCCGTTGCGTTGTTCGCCCCTCCGGTGCCGCCTCCAGCTCGCGGCCGTCGCGCAGCTGGCCACCACGTGATCCGGCCACAGGCGGGGCAGATCTGGCCCGGGCCGCCCATCCAGGCCGCCGGCGAGATGAGAGAGAAAGGGTGGGAGGAGAGAGGACGGTGAGATGAGAGAGAGACGGCTGTGAAAATTGAAAATGGTGAGAGGTGAATCCAGAATATATATTGTATCCCTCTGCATCAAGTACATGGACCCCACCGTATATACACAGCTTACTGTACGTATTCCAGCCGATGCCTGCTCCGCGTGGTTCCCGAAACCAGGTGCAGGTGCACGTGGCAGGTCCAGAAGGAGGGAACACATGTACCATGGTACATATATTTCATATTATCATGTCCGGTGTGATGGTGCCGGGACCACTTCACCCCGTGACTGTTCTGGAGCAGTGTCGCATCTCGCCGTCACCGGCGCCGGCGGCTGACCAGCCACGGGCGCTACCGCTCACGTTCTTCGACCTCGTGTTCTGGGACTTCCCGCCAGTGCAGCGCCTCTTCTTCTACGACAACGACGACCTCCTCGACGTCCCCGACTTCCAAGCCAGCGAGCTGCCGCAGTTCAAGAAGTCCCTCGCGGCCGCGCTGCATCACTTCTACCCATTGGCAGGGAAGCTGACATGCGAGCTGGCCGAGGGCGCTGCGCCGGAGATCGCGTTCTCGGACGGCGACTCGGTCCGGCTCACCTTGGCGGTCAGTGGCGACGACTTCCATGATCTCGCCGGCGACCACGCGCGCGACACCGCGAGGCTCCGTCCGCTGCTGCCCTCGCTGCCGAAACACGGTGGTGGTGACTCCTCCCCGTCGCAGGACGTTTTTGCCGTGCAGGTCACCGTGTTCCCCGGCGCCGGCATCTGCGTGGGCACCACGCCGTGGCCGACGGCTCCAGCTACGTGCACTTCATGAAGACGTGGGCCGCCATCCACCGCTCGGCGAACAACGAGTGCAGGAAGGTGGTGGCTGTTGCGCCGGACGTGCCTCCGCTGTTCGACCGCGGCGTCGTGCGGGACGACGCGGGGCTCCGGGAGGCGTTTGTCAGCGACCACCGCGATCTTGCGGCGGCCGACGACAGCCGCCTCGGCGACTGGGACCTCAGCCGGCGCCCTGGCGTGGTGCTCGCCACGTTCCGGTTCACGGAGAAGCAGCTCGGCATGCTCGGGAGGCACGTGGAGTCCGAGACTTCGGCGCGGTGCTCGCCCAATGCGCTGGCGTGCGGCGCCGCGTGGGCCGGGATCGTGCACGCGCGCGGCACGGCTTCGTCCAACGACGCGTGCTTCGGGTTCGTGACCGGGTGCAAGCCCCGCGTCAGCCCGCCGATCCCGGCGAACTACTTCGGCAACTGCCTCGGTCTCTGTCGCGTGGAGGCCCCCAAGCAGGGTGGTGGTGGCCTCAACGCGGCGGCCGTCGCGACGGCCATATGGCGCGTGATCGCGGGGCTCGTGGAGGAAGGGCGGGCGTTCCGGGACGCGCGCGGGTGGGTGAGGTTGGTGCGGGAGTACGCGTCGAGGCGCGCGGTGACCGTGGCCGGGTCGCCGAAGCTGGGCGTGTACGCGGTGGATTTCGGCGACGCGTGGGGTCGCCCGAGGAAGGTGGAGATCGCGTCTGTGGAGCGGACGGGCGCGCTGGCGCTGGCGGAGAGCGGCCGCGACGGGGACGGCGGCATCGAGGTCGGCCTGGCGTTGCCGCGAACCGAGATGGAGGCGTTCCGCGCGTTTTATCGCGACCTGTTCGCCAGCCTCAACGGAAACTCGAAGACAGATCATGCCGCGCGACACCATGTAAACTGTATCACTTCTCATTTATTGCATTTGTGAGCTTAATTGCAACATGTCCTCCGCGTGTATTAGAAAGCGTACGGGGGTGACATGCCTTTATAGTTACCCCAGCAAGTAAAATCACGCGAACTAGAAAAGTGTTTCTTTTGCTTGATTTACAGATTGAGTTGTTCATTTTTGAATCTGTAATGGCACAAGTGCATGGTTTTCGTCGTACTCATTGCCATTGGGAAGGCTACGAGCTTGTGTTGCCTTTCTAGCATCTAAATACTACTGCTTAGAAGCTCACCGAGCAAGTGGCAGAGGCAGCGGTGGCCGGAAACCACGGGTCGACGAGCTGGGCCGAAATGGTGAAGATTGAGAGAGAACAGAAAAAGATAGTGGGCCAGAGTGAAAGGATACAGCCTAAAGCGTGCTGCCTCTGCTATTTCGTGAAAAACAAATGATCGAAGAAAGTATTTTTGAACCTAAGTAAACGTGCTCACAATTTTATGAAATTTTATAGAAAATGCATTATGTCACTAGAAAGGCTCAGTAATTTTTTTATAACTTTTGTACTAATAATTTTTATTATAAATTTCCTACGATTTTCTGCACGTATGAAATGACATGCATGAACATGGTTTTTCAAACATATGAAATATCCATAATATACCAAAAATTCATTTAAATAAATCAGGGAAACCGAATCCAAATACTTGAAATTTCGAATAAACATCTCAAATCGAAATTGTAACAAAATTATTAATTAAAGCTCAAGATATCGTTTTATTTAGGGAATTTCTAAAAACTACAGCCTAGTGGTCCGGGATGTTACATTTCAAAATATTTGACTTCAGTATTGAAATGCAGCCTATAAAATTTTTTATTTTTCCTTTGCATTAGTAATCTGTTTTGGCCATTCTCACCATATCATGTTGCTTCGTTATTTTCATTTATTCATTCATTCAAAGTAACCCTAGCCGTCACTATTTTTTTGTTTCTAAGAAACGCAGTATGCTCATATACAGGCGTAAGCGTATCACTCCTATGAACACACACGTAACATGTAAAGGGCTTTGAGAGATTCAGCTGGGAAATCATGAGACTGATAAAATCATCTCTAATGGACACATAAAGTCCTAGATGGGAGGAAATTGCGGATTCGGGGACTCTACAACACCCTACAATAATTTGAATGTTTACCGACCGGTTTTAGTAGGTGGCCGACAGTCCCATCACTCTTCACTGTTTGTAAGAATGCCTGTTCGGCAGGCTGCAGCTGCGGCTGCAGAAAAATAACTGCGAACACTGTAGCGGCTGCAGAATAAATAACTGAAACACTGTAGCTGCTGCAAAACAGCTGCTGCAAAGCAGCCAGGCGAACACGGAAGAACATCATTCTTTCTAGTATAATTCTTATTCCCAACGGTTTTACTTATTTAGCATAAATGGCATTTCCAACAAAGTCATTGCCACAGTTTTGCAATATAATAAATTGTTGGCCACTTGCCACCAAACTGTCGGGAAAGTTTTTGACAACAGTCTTAGCTTCGAGTGTCTAATAAGTCGTGGCCCTGCTTAACGACGCTGCAAGTCTTGGGGAAACGATCCAAGCTTGTACGAGTTCTGTATTTCGCGACATGCATTTTGCATGCCTTTGCGTTCGTGTGTTCTTACTCTTTTTTCTTTCTTTCTTTTTGACACCTTGTTCTTCCTACTTGTTGAAGAGACTCTGAAGGCCTATAAGCAGTACTGACCGAACATGTATCTGCGGAGGATGTGCTATAATTAGGCAGCGACCCGTGTGATAAGTACGGTGTCATCACAGTCACAATCACGAGTGGCACAGCAGCGAAAGCTACAAAGCAGATGCAGACGTCGTGTCACGGTCGCATGTCCCGGCCAGCGCCAGTGGGGCACAAAACGTCACAGGCCTGTCCCAACAGGCCAACAGATTGTTTTGTCCAACGTCGGAGGACACGACAGCAGGCGACTAAGCACAAGAAGGAAGGTAATGAACGAGAAATGATACAGTTTACATAGCGTGGCGGCATGATCTCTCGAGTTTCATCAGTCGAGGCTGGCGAACAGGTCACTGCAAAACTCGCGGAACGCCTCCATCTCCGCGCGCGGCAGCGCCAGGCCGAGCTCGATCCCGCCGTCCCCGTCGCGGCCGCTCTCCGCCAACGCCAGCGCGCCAGTCCGCTCCGCGGATGCGATCTCCACCTTTCTCGGGCGTCCCCACGCGCCGCCGAAATCCACCGCGTACACGCCCAGCTTCGGCGACCCGGCCACGGTCACCGCGCGCCTCGACGCGTACTCCCGCACCAACCGCACCCAGCCGCGCGCGTCCCGGAACGCCCGCCCTTCCTCCGCGAGCCCCGCGATCACGCGCCATATGGCGGCCGACGCGGCTGCCGCGGCAGTGAGGCCACCACCAACCAGCTTGGTAGCCTCCTCCACGCGGCAGAGGCCGAGGCAGTTGCCGAAGTAGTTCGCCGGGATCGGCGGGCTCGCGCGAGGCTTGCACCCGGTCACGAACCCGAAGCACGCGTCGTTGGACGAAGCCGGACCGCGCGCTTGCACGATGCCGGCCCACGCGGCGCCGCACGCCAGCGCGTAGGGCGAGCACCGCGCCGAGGTCTCGGACTCCACGTGCCTCCCGAGCCTGCCGAGCTGCTTCTCAGTGAACCGGAACGTGGCGAGCACCACGCCAGGGCGCCGGCTGAGGTCCCAGTCGCGGAGGCGTCGGTCCTCGGCCGCCGCGAGATCACGGTGGTCGCTGACAAACGCCTCCCGGAGCCCCGCGCCGTCCCGCACGACGCCGCGGTCGAACAGCGGTGGCACGTCCGGCACAGCAGCCACCACCACCTTTCTGCACTCCGGGCTCGCCGAGCGGTGGATGGAGGCCCACGTCTTCATGAAGTGCACGTAGCTGGAGCCGTCGGCCACGGCGTGGTGCAGCGTGGTGCCCACGCATATGCCGGCGCCGGGGAACACGGTGACCTGCACGGCAAAAACGTCCTGCGACGAGGAGGAGTCACCACCGCCGTGCTTCGGCAGCGAGGGCAGCAGCGGGCGGAGCCTCGCGGTGTCGCGCGCCTGGTCGCCGGCGAGGTCGTGGAAGTCGTCGCCACCGACCGCCACGTTGAGCCGCACCGAGTCGCCGTCCGAGAACGCGACCGCCGGCGCCGCGCCCTCGGCCAGCTGGCATGTCAGCTTCCCTGCCAATGGGTAGAAGTAATGCAGCGCGGCAGCGAGGGATTTCTTGAACTGGGGCAGCTCGCTGGCCTGGAAGTCGGGGACGTCGAGGACGTCGGCGTTGTCGTAGAAGAAGAGACGCTGCACCGGCGGGAAGTCCCAGAACACGAGGTCGAAGAACGTGAGCGGCAGCGCCCGTGGCTGGTCAGCCGCCGGCGCCGGTGACGGCGAGACGCGACATTGCTCCAGGACAGTCACGGGTTGAAGTGGTCCCGCCACCATCGCGCCGGACAGCCTCTTTGCTCTGCACTGTTTGTGGTGTTTTGTATTTTCAGTGGTTTGTAGCCACCATTCATCTCGCAGTCGAATATTTGTGCTCTCGAATCACGCTGTTGTGCGGGAGCGGGTGGACCATCCAGTTGTACCATGCAGCGAGTCAGCGACCCCTCGTCGGATCCAAGAACGCATTCCTTTCTTCGCTGCGTTTGAGATCACTTGTTTCTTCAACCCTACCAAAACCACCAATTATTTTTACTGACATGGTCCGGTGCTGTATCCGTTTTCTTTAGGGCAATAATGACAATCCAGGGCCTCGTGATTAGTAGAGAACACAAAAGCCTCAGATCTTGTAGATGCACCAGATCAACAGTCATACTAATACATTATTATGTCATGTGACCTTGCAGGCATAAAAAACATGTCCAGTCAGGAAAAGGAAAATAATAGGACTCCTGCAAACGAGACTCACATGTGCAACTTGCTGAGTAAAACTCGATGCTCCAACTCCCTCAGAACGAAGCATGCGACAGCAGTGCTCTGCCGAAAAGATGCTTTCGATCCGCATCAGAATTTAAAATAAAAGTTGGCACATCTAAGACCTTGTTACAGGAGTGAGTAGGTTAACACTTAACAGCCAGCTTAGCTCTAGCATCAAGATTCAACGTAGTATTATTTATTGTTCGCTAGACCATTGATTTTCATTACGCCGGCCGCTACCAAGCCTGCTCCGTAATATACCAATACACTCTTGTTGTTGGGCGCATTTATGCGTCTTGTTTTGATATGTTAGCATTATGCATTTTCTCTGTAAAATGTCTATATCATGCGTTTTGAAGGAGGCCTCAGTTTTGTTGTGTCAGACGCAGGGGCGAAGCCAGGATCGGTTGCCTGTGTCACTGCCATTGTTTAACGGTCTCATTAGTAGTATGAACAGTATTTGAGTAGTAATTTACACTGAAATTATCGAAAGCCGTCGGTGTTAGCTTCGCCCCTGATTCAGACATCCGGCCCATGTCTTCCGCTGCGACTTTGAGAAGCTATGATCAGAAAAAAAAAACTATCATCAAAATTTAGCTGTCGGAGACCTTGAAACAGTAATATGAAATTAGCCTTTCTTAAAACAGTACGGGTGCGAAGAAAGTTGTGGATACACTCAAATTGTGCCGCAAATATATGATGCCTGTTTGACCTTCTTCTGAGTGAACTGGATCTAGATCGAGAACTCCCCCAGATCCGTATTCGGTGCTTGCGCTGATCTCCCTGCTCCTTGTGCACACTGTCGGTCAGTCAGGACTTGTCACGCACGTGAACACTGCCCCGCAAACGTGGCCTCTTCTTCTTCCTCGAGGCACGGAGACGGAGCCATGCAAACAACAAGGACGCCCGTCGATGTACTACGTGACAGCTTTGCGAACACTGTACGTGACGTCCATGTCTTCGTCTCCACCATTACTCTGCATTAGAGCTTCGCGAAGAGGGAGCAAGCGGCGCCGGCGCCATCTTTCTGGAGCCATCAGGTAGGCCATGGCCGAACCTGACGCGAAGCTTGTGGCGAGTATAGCAGCTGGCGACCGATGGATCTGTCACGAGCACAAGCGTCGCGATCGAGTCGTGGACTCGTGGACACGGGACGGCAGGAACGACACCTACCTCCAACCCCGGGTTTCGCCCATTTCGCCACATGCGCAGATCAGGAGCAGCATGTCGCTTTGTCGCACTCACAGAGCATGGTTTTTCCCTGATCCAATGGTTGTGCTGTACTTCCCTTAGTTTTCACATCTTGCTTAGCAATTCGTGCTTAAATTTCACAGAACGCGCTCTTAATAATTGTTGCAATACACAGTGACTTGTACAAGCGAGTGGTGGACAAAACGCCCTGAGTGCTAAGCGGCGTTAATAAAACGCGCCACTCCCTGCAGCTGATAACTCGCACTGGCTATTCAGAGCAGCAAAGCTTCTGCTCACTTCCAGTAAGTAGTAGTAGTACGGACGCGAACACAATGTCGTCCTCCACGCCTTCCACCCTCGCCGGCGTGGTCGCGGAGCCGTTCCGCGTGTTCGTGGGGTACGACTCCCGCGAGGACGTCGCGTACCGCGTGTGCCGGCGCTCCCTGCTCCGCCGCGCCTCCATCCCCGTGGAGGTGATCCCGATCGTGCAGCAGGACCTCCGCGAGGCCGGGCTGTACTGGCGCGAGCGCGGGCCGACGGAGAGCACCGAGTTCTCCTTCACCCGCTTCCTCACGCCCTACCTCGCGGGGTACAGCGGCTGGGCGCTGTTCGTCGACTGCGACTTCCTCTACCTCGCCGACGTCGCCGAGCTGGCGCGGCTCGCCGACCCGCGTCCGCGCGGTCCTGTGCGTGCACCACGACTACACGCCCACGGAGGCCACCAAGATGGACGGCGCCGTGCAGACGTTGTACCCGCGCAAGAACTGGTCGTCCATGGTGCTCTTCAACTGCGCCCACCCCAAGAACGTCGCCGCGCTCACGCCGGAGGCCGTCAGCACGCAGACCGGAGCCTACCTGCACCGCTTCATGTGGCTCGACGACGACGACATCGGCGAGGTGCCCTTCGTCTGGAACTTCCTCGTCGGACACAACCGCGTCGACCCCGCCGACCTCGCCGCCACGGCGCCGCGCGCGCTGCACTACACGTCCGGCGGGCCGTGGTTCGAGAGGTACAGGGACTGCGAGTTCGCCGACCTCTGGATCCAGGAGCGCGACGCGTGCGAGGCCGAAGAGAAGGGGGAGAAGGAAGAAGCTGCAGAGGATGTCAAGGCCGCCGCCGCTGCCATTCAAGCGCCACCCGCTGCTGTGGTCTCCGTGGACGCATGAGCCAGTACCTTTGCGATGAGGCTGGAGTCCGCGGTGCCATGATGTATTATTTTTCTTGTTGTTTTCCTTGTCGTCGTTGTGTGATTGTTGCAGAGGCGAACACTTGTGTTCCGTACCATCATCGTACATTTTACACAAGTATATGTAACTAAGTGCATTCCTGTGTTGTCAATAATCTCGAGTAACTTTTTCTGCCAAGTAATAATATCGAGTAATTTGTTATTGATCAGTCATATACCCATGCTCTCTCCGTTTGTTTTCTCTTACCATTAGGACAGATATGCTTAGTTCAAAATAGTGCTACTAAGCATCTTCTCGTAAGGACAAGCAAATAAGAAACCAAACGTAGTAAGTAGTGCCAATCACATGTCATGCCAGATACTACCAGATACAGAGGACCCCGGGAGCTACTTTAGCAAACAGATACAGAGAAAGTTGAAATTAGTATAGTATGCAAATGGAGGCAATAGTTACTAATCATTGCACTTCAGTTCTAGCAAAAAATGGATACAGACAGACATTCATCAAGAGAGAGAGAGAGAGAGATACAGACGCACTGTTCATCCGGAGCCATTACGAAGGAAGCCTATATTTGTCCTCAATAAACGTTGGGTCCTTGTCCAACAGTCCAAGGGACCTTTTTATACGAAGAAAATGCACAGCTTTCTCATGTATTGTGCCGATAGGTTCGTCTGGTTATCATAGTAACATATATTTAGCAATTTATAAGTCTCAGCAACCTAAAAAAATGAACGATAAATCCATCTTTTTTTTTGGAAACAAATCATAAACTACAAAGGATAAATGTACCAAAACATAAGTCCTTGCTAGTGGATTGTCTGGTGAGGCTAAATGAAACAAAACATAAGTCCTTGCTAGTGGATTGTCTGGTGAGGATGACCGAACTAAGAGTGCACGCACACGCTTTTTTTAAAAACTAGTAATTTGCCCGTGCGTTGCAACGGGTCGGAGATTTCATCAAAGGTTATACCTCACTTGATGCAACTGTAATTAGCGAAATGTGATAATAATTTCACAGCTTTGTTACATTACACATGATTATTTGGAGATCATTTGCTTTCACCATAATTAAGATACGATTACTCTATATCAAATCAAAATGAAATAATAGAACATATTAAATATAGAATATGAAACATGGTCTTCACCCGGTTCATCACTTGCCTCTCAAGTACACCATAATGACTGCTCATCTCTACCATGCAATAGCCAGGCTAATATTGCTCCTACACAAATTAATCCATCAGTTTATAATCAATCAAAGTTGACATGTTCTGTTGCAAGGTCAATAAAAGAGGTAATTCCTGAAGCTTTCCCTAACTTTTGTTCCAGCCAAAATCACTACATGCTTGATGTTGTCGAGGGACTCGAAAAAACACATAGGAAGCTCAAGTGAGCTTAAAGCTGAAGTACACAATCTGCACTTCTGAAGTGTCTCGAGGCAGTTATTATGCATCCTCAAAATGACAGCCTAACAAAGAGATGATAAATAAAACAACAATGTTAATTTCTTTCTGTTTAAACACCAGGTCTAATACTGTAATAAAAACCTAAAAGCCACATTGTAATTGGTTGGTTTCTCATGGATTCAGCCACATGTTCAGTGTGTTCTTGCGATTTAAAAAGAAAAGAGTTCTTGATGCAATCTTATTAATGCTTACCATACATAACCTTGGCAACATATAAGAGAAAACATAGTGCCCCTGAATCAAACGTGAGAGATTTAGCTTTTATGTTCATTAGTAATCTCTGACAAACCATCCTCCGAGTCCTGCATCATGCCACAATATGTCAATATATCAGATTATCAGAACTTAGAAAGAAGACTCCACATTATAGGATCATTGTAATTTTGTGAACCTTTGCATTGAATTCCGAAGATGCAGTGATGTAAAGTACAGAGCATCAGGTATCTTTCACACCAACCGCTAAAGATAATACATGTATTATTTCACTACATACCTACCTGCAGCTGCTCAAATGTTGATGAACATACTTGAGCCAGTGATTCATATATACCATCCACACAGGAAAAAACCTGGGCAGCAAGTTCCGCATCTGCACCCATGGAGTAGAACAAGAACGTCGTGTCGTCCTCAGCCTATGTATGAATTGGTTCCAGTGTGCAACAGGGATATTTGATGACTTCTTCCATACAGACATCATGTCGAGCACATTGCTTGCATCCACAATGGTGCCACAACTCTTGTTCAGATACATCACAAACAGCTTGCCAGCAGTAATAATGTGAATCCATGGCTGGCAAAATAGGCACGGCCACGACGCCCTTAAAGCTGCAATATATAGCGGCCATGCAAAATCTCAAATCACACATTATGATAAATAAGCTCAATGATAACAAAGCACATATGCATGAACAAATTACAGGAAAAGAGAAAAGGCTCGCTGAATAGATGGAGAAGAATAGCATGGGGGATGTTCAGAGCTCGAATCGATGACAAGAAGGTTTCGCACTGCCTCACGGAGAGAGGCCGCAGGAAGTATCGGCGTTGGCGGATTTGGTGCAGGGTCGCAGCAAGTGGAGTGTACGACGGCGTTGACGAATCACAGATGAGAGGCCGCCATGGATGGGGGGGTTGTCGTCGTTAGGGAGCTGCGAAGGCGGCGGCGCCGGCGCCGTTGTGGCCTGAGGTCAACGAGACACTGGATGGAGTCAAGCGATGATGGGGAGATTGATCCGGTAGAATCAAGCTGAGGTAAGAGATCGATTCGGATTATACGGCCTTAGAGCTCCTCGATGTGGCCTTCTTCTCCGCGCCGGCACCGATAGCCATGCCGTGTCCCGTCATCACGTCGGTTGTGCGAGGAGGCAGAGGGCGGAGGAATCCGGGGCCAAAAAAATAATAATAACGCAGAAGCAAGATTCGAACTCGGGTCAATTGGAAGGGAAAGGAACGCACTTGCCGTTGGACCACCAAGTGGTTTCCTAATATGAGCGATTCAAATGCTATAAGACAGAAAAACTACTCCGACATTTAAAACTTAAACGAATTCGTTTCAAATTCAAACGGCAGAGGTCTGAAATTCTTGGGCTGACGACCCATTTTAGACTTATTAAGTAGTAGAGATATATATATATATATATATTATAATTTATGTCATGGTTTTAAAATTTTGATCTCTTTTTCCTAGACGCGGTTTTTTCCATTTGTTGTCGCGCGGGACCGCAAACGAAACGCCGATGCACAAGAAAATCGGCCTAATTTGTGGCCCATGTGGTCATGCATGTTCCCTCTCTAGCCATTCTCGTTCGTTGAAGGCTGATCCTAACAGCCCATGGGCCCAGTAGTACGGCCGAAACGCTTCCGAGCCCGAATTCGAAGCTCCCTCTCTCTGCCGCGCGCGCTGGTGCGCTCTGGGGGTGCATCGCTTGCCATTCGCCGATGCTACACATGGCGAGTGACTGGCACTGTTACAGGCGGCCCGCACGAGTGCACGAGAGCTCCGGTTCCGTGTACTAGATGCCGAGGCGGAAGCCATGCCGCGCAGCGCAGGTGCGTCGGAGTGGGGGAAGCTGAGGTGGACGCAACACGGGCGTCGGCTCGGTAGGCGGTCGGTCGTCACGCGCGCGCGTTCCGCCGGAAATGCGCATCGGATTTGCAGTGCACACTGCACAGCAGCTCGATCGCTTGCTCAACTTGCTCGCGTGACACTGGGCGCCGGATCTGCCACGGAGCGCGGGATGCGGGATCTGCCAAGGCTGCGCGCACCGTGCGTGCTCTAGTCATGTTTGGGACCAGCCACTGCCGCGAACATGCCCCGGCGCAGAGGTCGCTGGCGGCGGTCGAGCAACTGGGACCAAATAAACAGTGGTGGTGCACGCTGGGTACCTAGGCGTGCAGCGCAGCGCAGCCCAAACTCTCGCCAGTGGCCATCATTGCTCGCAAAGCCAAGCAACACATCCTCCGGTCCGAGCTGTCCGCCATTGCACTGTGCGAGGAGGACCAAACCTGCAAGTCCTCGATCGTTCACCAATCACGAACCAGCGCACGGACTTGCCGTCACCAATCACGATCGAACTAGCGCACGGACTTCGCCAATCACGAACCAGCAAGATCCTTTCTTGCATCGCAGAAGATTCACGTACGCGCACCGAATGGAATCAATACACATCTCATTCTCGCGCATGTGCAATATGTCCAGGACACGATTGACACTGCCGGTTGTGGTCGATCGCGAGGAGTGCTGGTGTCTGGTGACTGGTCATCCATCTCGACGACGGGTCCATCGAGCGGCGGCCGGACATGCCACAAGGTGCGCACCTGGCTGTCGGCGTCGGTCCAGCCCACTCCCACGCGTGTTCGTTCTCCCCTGGATCTCTCTAGCTAGCTCCGTCGTCCACCCGATCGGGCAGTAGTCATGGCGCTGATGGCGACGACGACGCCGCGCGGGGACGGAGCAGTGGAGGCTCCTGCTACCACGTCACAGAGACGCTGTGCTGCACGACGCGTCATCACTAGAATGCCACACTATACAACTCGCATCTCGACCGCTCAGCAGGAGCAGCCGCTGTCGATCCGTCCCGAGTCGTTCGGAGCGGAAAGCCTCCTTTTCAGGATCCGGGCGTCCTTGCTCGCAATCGCATCGCATGTGGGATTGATTGCCTGCGCTGCGACGATGGGAGAAGATGAATGCGCATGTGTATGTAATGTGGGCACGCACACACACAGGCAGCGCCCCTGTGCGCCACTGGACGTGCCGTCGTACGCGCCGTTCACGCATTCATATCGCAGCAGTAACATCAAGCGTACTTCCATGTCCCATCCCGTCTCCCATGTCCCGTCTCTGAAGAGACCCCTTCTTTCTCGTGCGTGCTGGCGATCCTACTAGCATGGAGCTGGAAACCAGCCTCAGCGAGCCAGGAGTGGTCTGTTCTTTTATGTTCCGGTGCTTTTCATCAATTTCACAGGTGGAAATTAATCCGATCATCAGAGATTTTTGGAACGACGATTCCATCGTCTAGTTTCACATCTGAGCTGAGCAGAAGAACAAACAGCACGCTGTTGTATGACTAGTGCGGTTTCTCCAAACACCACTGGTACGGGCTCCTTTGGAACGCAGGATTGGAAAAACGCAGGAATAGGAAAAACACAGAAATAGGATAGGAATGCATATGTAAAACAGAGGATTGGAAAACACAGGAATTTTATAGAAACGGTCATTTGGATGGCTCACGGGAAAACCATAGGAAATGTTAGTAGTGAACAGTGCCTTGATGTTAAAATTACTGTAACTACCGATTCAATTTTTTCTAATATTTACTGAGAGGGAAGACAAGTGCCACCGTCTGCTGTGCCTTCCCAACAGCTTGTTTTTTTTTTCTTTCATGTGACATACTCTTTCATGTAAGGGATGGACTTCATACATTTTCTCCCCTTGGCCAGGTGACCCTTTTTTTATATATAACTATCAGGTACAAGTAATTTGTAATTCTGTATGAAGCGGCAGGTGGTGATGCTCAAGTTTTCATTACCAGCAGCTAAGCAGCACTTTGCCTCGATCCTATGCCACGGGAATGGAAAAAAGAGGTCTGACCCAATGTTTCCTTTCCTCCATTCTTCCTATGAAATCACCACCATAGGAAAATTTCCTTCACTTTTCCTTTGCTCCATTCCTCCATTCCAAAGACATAAACAGTACCTTTCCCTATAGGAATTGGAATCCTCCATTTTTCCTTAAAAAATCCTTCAATCCAAAGTGACCCTACATGGGCCTCACCGATGCGAGCATGGCAATGAACAGGATTCCCGGTACTCTGGTCAGTGAGACACTGACAACCCAACCGTTGACAAATGGGCCCGACTCATGAAGAAGCGAGTTTGGACGTACGGCCTGTGCGTGTCGGTGGCTGGGGAATAACTATGCTCGAGTTTCTTGCAGCATGCATGCAGTTGCAGCCCTAGCAGCAATGCTCTGAGATCTCCAAACTAAAAAAGAAAAATGGAAATTCATTTCAATGGCATTGAATATTTGAGCCAGAACATTGGCATACGGACCCGCTACCTACACTACTCGAAATGGAAGCCGCTTTACTCCCCTTGGCCTTCGCAAGCAGAAAGCCGGTTTCAGGCTTTCAGCTACCCGAAAGTTCAGAGCCATCTGCAGGGTCCTACGCGTCTCCCCTATCCTTAGCACAGGTCGTCGACCTCACACTACCAATTCCATGCAACGGATTGAATGAATAGTTCAAGAGCTCGCATCCGCACCGCTGCCCCCTCGAAGTATTCCACCCTACTCTGCTCTGGCATAAGACGTGTCGTGCAAAGATGATAGTACTCCAACAGATGCTGGTTGCCTGGCTCCCTTGACGTGTTTATGCAAAGATAGACATTTTAATCAGGAGTGTAGCTTGGTACTCTACCTTATCATGTGTCCCTAGGGGTAAATATTGATCAGCGCAAATGCGACATTACCAAGTATGGAGAGTAAGGACACTAGTACTAGCACAGAGAAAATAACAACGCTGCTTCAGTCTGCTTGATCCCTGGTGCTTACACACAGCGGCAGGCACGCAGTGCCATGATACTGTTCGCAGAACAAAACAAACGTAGGCCAGCATTCCATTTCTTCCTGGCTAGGGCAGTGTGTTTCCGGTCGGTCCCAAGACAAGCAGATCACGATACCTCGGGGTCGGAGGGTGTTCGAGTTTACAAGAACATGGTGCGTGTATTGTTAACCTCCCACAGCGGCATTCGCAAATGGTCCAAGGCATAAGGCTATCCGCATTCATATTCCTCTATATCCTTTCTCTAAAAGGAATATTCTGTCCTAGTCATCGAGATTCCTTCCTCTATATCAACTTCCTCCGCACCCATCATTCCTCTATATCCATCCTCTATATCAACTACACAATATTTTATTCAACCATCTCCAACTACCATCAATAGGGTTTACTTGTAATTTTATCTAAATATATCCATGTGATATCTTGTTTTGAAGGATTTATTGAGACAAATTTAATGGTGAAATCGGAATTTGATTTGGGTTTTTGGTTTGTGAGTTAAAACTTTTTTTTAGTTCGTTGAAGTAGTGGGGCCCACCACCTGTCACCTCTCTCCTGCTTCTCTCCAGACGCGCGGGAGGCCAGTTGGTTTAGAGGAACGTCCGCTGCTTCGCTTGATTTAGAGGAACCGGAACCGAAGCGTTGATTTAGAGGAACGTTTAGAGGAACCGGGGCAGCTCATTTTACGGTAAACGTTTCCTGGAGGAACGCCAAGCGGACACCAGTGCGGGTAGCCTAAGTACAGTGCAGAGTGCAGTGGCATCTTGGTCTTGGAGGGGAAGAGGAGGAGACTCTTCTCCGTTTCTAGCCTAGGCACAGTAAATCGAGGACGCGCCCCGACAAGGAGCTGAGATGCCCAGAGGAGCCGGCAGGTGAGTACTTCCATGCAGAAAACTGTTATGCCGTTAATGACAGAGCAAATGCATGCGTCTTAGTCCAACCTGAGACCATTAATCAACAATTTTCTGGAGCCATTTAGATACTACGTACGCGCCGCATCAGCAGGAATGAAAGATTAATCTATACTTCTGCATTGAAACGACGCGACGATGGGGTGTCAGCGGTATCATTCTTATCTGCTTCTCGCGAGGAGACACGCTAGGCGATGCGAAGAGAGGAGGGGAAATGATCCGGGCGCTGCAGTACAGAGAAGAAATTATTGGGCCCTCATGGCGGCCGCGCCGGGCCGCGCCGGGGGTTTGTTTATCGAGTCAAATTGTCAAACATCGGACAGAGTTGTCGCTTTGAGCCGCGACGGCGACGTGAGAAACTGTTTTTAATCCCGGCTCAGGCGGCGCCGTGCCGATATTGTTGTGATTGTCTGCGCTCTGAGGTGCTTGTTGCTGCGATGCTCCATGGCATCAGTTTTCTGTTCTCTTCCAATTCGTTGCCAATTGAAATTTTTACAGCGCACGTTAGAACTACTTTCTGATTTGGGATGGCGATAAATACGTAGATGCAGCAAAAAGATTGGAAGATTCGTACGTCGTCGAGTTGTCATTGCTATCTGGGTACGCTATCACGCATGTGAACCTTCATACATACTACTCGTACCCTGTTTGTTTTGATTGAGCTCGACGACATGTTCGGATCGGACGGCATTTTCGTTTCATGGGTTCTATTTAGAGGGATTATATTAAAAAGAATTTTGTTATTTAAAAGTATTAAATAAAGTTTAATTATAAAATTAACAGCAGAACCTTTGGTCTAATTCGTGAGACGAATCTAACGAGGGTAATTAAACCGTGATTAGATGATTGTTACTGTAGCATCAATGTAGCAAAATATAGATTAATTATGCTCATTAGATTCGTCTTGAAACGAGCATTCATCTGTCAAAAAGGTTTTATCATTAAATTTTATTTAATGCTTTTAAATGACAAGATTCTTTTTGATGTGACGGGTCTAAATTTTGAAGGGGGGGGGAACGAACCCCCCCGCGCATATATATATATATTTTTTTTTTGGAAAACATGGCATTGCATATACGGTATGGACTCGATCGAAGTGACATCCACGTATAAATGTTCGATCGGGACAGCGCACACCAAATAATGGAGCACACATAGGAGTATTACCACTGTCGTGCTGGATACCCTGTGCACACATGTAGGTAGCCAATTCCAGGCTACGACTAGCTGCATCTTCACTCTGTTTCTTGCTCCTTACCAAGGCGAGCGATGACACGCTTCCTTGCCTTGTCGTTGTTGCTTTGCTTGCGACGTACCACTGCCATCTCCATCCTTTTGTCTAGCTGTCCTGGAGAGGAGTACTATGCAGCAGCACATGTTTAGGGGGACTTTGGAACGCGGGATTTTTTCCCGTTCCTGCGTTTTTCCTGTGAACAGTCAACTGATTCCTGTGAAATTTCTGTACAATTCCTGTAAAAATCCTGCATTCCAAAGAGGGTCTTGGTTCGTCTTTCTTGATTATCCCAACTAAGCAAGCTTACCACCTGCGCTGTACTATCATTCTTTCCATTTCAGAGGAAGCATTGCAGCACACGCACTTTCCACTAATGGCTTTTGTCTGGTCAAACAAAACTCATGAAGTACTCTTACAGAAGGAGTTGCGCAAATGCCATGCAAATGAAAGCCTTTTGCAGGCGACCATTATTATCTAGACCACCGGAGATGCCATTGACGTCTGTGCAGCTTTTGTTTTGACCGAACGATACAAAGGCCGAGCCATAACGCGGTGGCGTGAGGACGAGGGAAACCGAATGTGTGTAGGCAGCGAGGGCGCAGTGTGCGTGCACTGCGTAGAGCCCTGCACGGCATTTATGGCCTTGGTCATCTCGTCCCTACGGCCCCAGCAGCCCAGGCCAGCCCGTCTTCTTCTTCTCTCTCCTTCGCGCCGAGCTGCCTGCCAAGGTCGGAGGACTATTAATGGCGGCGTAGCATAGCTCACCTGCCCTCCGTCCCCTCCCCATGAACGGCCTCCTCCTCCTCCGCAGAGCGAGGTTAAATGACCCCGCGCACCTTCTCTCCCCCCAATCCAATGCCCCATTATTGCCACGACGACCACTCCACATGCCACTTGCAAGTTGAGCTCCAAGGATAAATACGCAGCTCGCCGCTCGCTTCTTCCTCCATAGTGCAGCTGCTCACACCACCATTCTTTCCGGGTCGAAATGGCGATGCGGCAGCGACGTTGCGGCGCGGTGCAAGCCGTCGCGAGCGTTCTGGTAGCGATCGGCTGCATGGTGGCCGTAGCTGCTGGCGCTGCCGGTGTTGGTGCAGGCGCCGGCGTCGGCGTGGAGGAGTGCGCGGAGAGGGCGCGCGGCGACCGCATCGAGGCGCTGCCGGGGCAGCCGCCGGTGGCGTTCGCGCAGTACTCCGGGTACGTGACGGTGAACGAGGCGAGCGGCCGAGCGCTCTTCTACTGGCTCACCGAGGCCGCCGGCGACGCGGCACGCAAGCCGCTGGTGCTCTGGCTCAACGGAGGTGAGTGAACATGCAACCTCGTCTGCAGTTAACATTCTACTAGCTCTTAATTTCGTCATTAGCTTGCTTATCTTGATATAGTACTTTGATCTTTAATTTGCATGCTTGCGTACTCCCAACTAGCTAATGATGGTGTTTTTCGCTGATGTTAGTTATATAATCTTATCATACTCTGTATAAATAGTTGTGTTGACTGTTGACCTGACATTCCCTGGCTAGTCTTTTCATGAGCTCTTCTTATACTTTTGCCATAGTTTTTTGGAGTTTCAAAGGATCAGGCATACTAACAACTTTCCAATGCTTTTGACACAAACTTCAAAGTTCAAACTTCTTGTCACTCGCCCAACGGAAAGCGCCAATCTTTTCCTTCAAAAATCAACATGAAAAACTAGCTTTTTAAAAGGACTACAGAATGGGTTTTCATGATAATGAGGGAGCATCTCTGAGCAATTGGTTAATCCCTGTTTAAGGCGGAGGTTGCAGTGCAGTAGGGGTAGTAAATGCATGCAGGGAGTAATTTGTTTGTGCATAGACATGACCACTGCCTGAACAAATAAACACGAGCCGAGGAGCAGGAGCAGCAGCCGCTGCCCCTGCGCTGCCTACGTGCAGCGCTCGAGCAACATGACAAGTTCTATCCTTTGGCCTCTTCGCCCTTTTTGCTTAGCCTTTTTGGTGTGATACTTAGGGTAGAGTGTCAGTGTGTGTGAGACAGTGAGAGGGACAAAAACCATTAGGGCCAGTAAACATCATGTTTGGTCCTGTGATTTGTGAGCATGCATGATCTTTGGAAGAGTTTATGCTACACTGATGTTATAATAACCTATGACGCTAGGGACAACTTTTCTAAATAACTGACAGAACCTAAGTACACTGTCTGCATTAGTAGATCCTATGCCGAAAGTACTGTCTAACTTTTTAATATTTATTACTCAACCCCGCTCGTTTAATGGTGTCGCTTCTACAGTGTTTGTTTGTTGCTGAACAAGATGCATGTGACACTAACTTGATTGGATCCACTAATAAGCCATGCATTCTGTCTCTTTATCGTGTGTCCTGACCCTAAGCTCATACCAGGTGGTCTAACTTAGTGAGTCTGTTACCTTGATCAATAAGCATCAAATAATGTAGAACATGCTGAAGTTTCTGAATACTTGGAATAGCCATTTGCGCGCACCACTCCTTAGAGCCTTTGATTTTGACATGCAGTATATAAGTCACGATGTGCTATATATATACTCCCTCCGTTCTTTTTTTGTTGTCGTTTCAGACAACAAGAATGAACTAAAAATGAACGTTCTTTTTTTGTTGTCGTTTCAGACAACAAGAATGAACTAAAAATGAACTTAGTTCATTTTTAGTTCATTCTTGTTGTCTGAAACGACAACAAAAAAAGAATGGAGGGAGTAGACATTTGCAGTTGACTCCAGCTGCGAACAAGACATGCATTGCATGCTCGTTGATCCAGCTGACGAACTGTAATCCCAACTTTTGGACTATAGACATTAATAACTCTTTCCCCGATATCGTCCTGCAGCATGTGGTGCTGACGATGTTTCCACAATGTCATGCCATGCATGTTCAGGTCCTTCTTTTATCTTTTATTTCTGGTTATGATTCTGTGACTAGGTCACTTGCCACGGATAAGCAAAGGGTTGAGTCTTCAGACTCGTCTAACCACTTACTGCTAAGCTGTAACCAGAGATTCTTGGATCCCAACCTGATCATTATTAGCAGTAAAAGAGCACCTTCTCTCTCTCAACTGCCGCATAGATTGCTTCCAATATTCAAACGCTCTCTGCTAGCTGCCGCACATACCTGCTCGACTGTGTGAGCGTTGTCCTCGTCACCCAGCACTCATCAGCAACAGTTGCTGAGTCTGAATTCACGACCTCGATTGCTGATGCAGAATTTCTCTGAATCTGAAGGCCGCAAGCCGCAGCAGCTGCCGCCTCTGAATTTCTGCTGAATGAACCCGTCCTTCGAGATCGACGCAATCTTAGCCACAGGGTGGTGCATGGTGCCCCAGGTCATGTGATTGCAAGCAAGCCTGCTGCTGCTTCTGCAAGCAAGGGGCCATGGGGAAACGAAATGATGACGATGCGTGGTGCCCAAAGCCGCAGATGTTTGCGACCCAAAAGCTGCTCGCAGCAGCAAGGCGCCACCTTTCTTTGCTGTTTTATCGTAATCTCCCGCTTACTCACACCGCTCACATATTCTTATTCCCTTTGCTTCGTCTCAAGTCATCATCACCAGTTGGGTAAAGCCATGGGCTAAACACCAAGAAGTCTTGCCCCACGCACAGGGCTAGGGCTTGTGCGGTAGCATAGCAGTGTTTATGTGAGTGACTAGGCTCTGTATTGGCACAGTAAGTTCGTGTCTTTGGGTGTGCCTGTACACATGCAAAATTGCGGATGCAGTCATTCAGGGTCAAGGCCTTTTTCCTGGCTTTAGGTCGACTTACACATAAAAGGAAATGAGATTTAAAAATGCATCCACAGTGCAATGACAGGCACTACCTGGGTTCCCCACTGCCACCATGGTTTGTTTTCTTTGACCTGGTGCATTGGGAAATGTGGCCGGGGTGCAGAACGGGCGGTGCACGCTTCTGCTGCGATTTGGACCTTTCACGGATTCTCCATTTTCTTAGGCTTTGTAGCACTGGTCATCGAATGGGGTTTGGCACATCTGCAGTGATACTATGCTTCTGGCTTGTTTAGTTGTTAAAGTTATCTGCTCCATATCATCATGGAGGTCAACTTTGAATCTGTGTGGGATGTGACCGTCGCAGTGATGCCATATTCTTGCTGAACAGATGTTCTAATCATTTTCGATTTGACATGCCAACAGTCTCTGAATTTGTATCTGCAAGAACGAGACATCGTGCTTCTTGTTTGGGATTAGTTCATCTTTCTTTCATAATCACCTTTTTATGACGAGATAGGACCATTGTTGATCCATTTGTTAAAACCAATGTTGATCATTTGCCAGGCCCCGGATGCTCGTCGGTGGCGTATGGAGCATCTGAGGAGATCGGCCCATTCCGGATCAAACCAAACGGCACAGGGCTCTATCTTAACAAGTACTCATGGAACAGAGGTAAGGTAACCTGACCTAAGGAGGAGCTCTTATTTGTGTCAAGTGATGCAAGGCAACGAATGATGGAAATTTATTGCTGCAGAAGCAAACCTTCTCTTCTTGGAGTCACCTGCTGGAGTCGGCTTCTCCTACACGAACACCACCTCGGAGCTTAAGACATCCGGTGATGAGAGAACTGGTATGGTACTTCTGGGCTGTTGTACATTTTGTTGAGTGAATCTTGGAACAACTAAATCACTAGCTGTTGCGAATTAAGCCTCAGTTAATGTGATTGTGAAATTGTTGCAGCTCAAGACGCGTTGCAGTTCTTGATCAGTTGGATGTCAAGGTTTCCGCAGTATCGGCACCGGGATTTCTACATATCTGGAGAAAGCTATGCTGGTAAGTAGCTGAGCAGGAATCCAGAATAGTGTATATACTCTGTTACTACTCCTACTATATTGTTGGCTTGTTGCCATGTCTGTAACGTCAACTTCTTATTTTCTCCCTTTCATTTCAGGTCACTACGTACCACAATTAGCTAGGAAGATTGTTGAATTTAACAAGGCGTCACCATACCCCTTTATCAACCTAAAGGGAGTCCTTGTGAGTACCGTCAAACAAAAGCAGATTCTGAAACCCCAACTGACACAAATAACCAGCCCCATATTTGAGTTTAACCTGAAAAAACTGTGCCTCCTGTGTCCTCAGGTTGGCAACGCAGTCACTGACAACTACTACGACAACATCGGCACGGTCACCTACTGGTGGACTCACGCCATGATCTCCGACCGCACGTACAAGACCATCCTCAAGTCGTGCAACTTCACCAGCGCAAACGTCTCGCGCACCTGTAACCGCGCCATGAACTACGCCATGAACCACGAGTTCGGAGACATCGACCAGTACAGCATCTACACGCCGTCCTGCGCCGCGGCGGCGGCCAACGCCACCGTGCTGAGGTTTAAGGACACCCTCATCCGCCGGCGATCGTTCGGCTATGACCCCTGCACGGAGACCTACGCCGAGAAGTACTACAACCGGATGGACGTGCAGAGAGCAATGCATGCAAACACCACAGGGATTCCCTACAGATGGACTGCCTGCAGGTTTCAGCAGTTCTTTCCTGAAATCTTCTCCATTCTTGTTACGATTGATTCAGCCGTTGAAGAGTGACACTGAATTTGTTTTGCATTCCTTAACCTTGACAGTGATGTGCTGATCAAGACATGGCAAGATTCCGAGCTCTCCATGCTGCCAACGTACAAGATGCTAATGAAAGCTGGGCTGAGGATATGGGTGTTCAGGTAAGTTGAGAAATCTGAATTTGCGAAAAATCACACTTCCTTGTGCAACAGTGAAGTTTACTGTAACCATTATGCTTTGCTACCCGACAATGCAGTGGCGATACGGATTCAGTTGTCCCGGTCACCGCTACCCGGTTTGCGATCAGCCATCTTGGTCTGAAGATCGAGACCCGCTGGTATCCCTGGTACTCGGCAGGACAGGTACTTGCCATAGCTGTTTTGGAACGTGTAGTATGAGTAGTAATCTTCTTGCACTGTAACAAACTCTTTGTGATGCGCCTGTGCGTGTGCAGGTAGGAGGATGGTCTGAGGTGTATGAAGGGCTCACGTTCGCGTCGGTGAGGGGTGCAGGGCATGAGGTGCCTTTGTTTCAGCCTAGGAGGGCATTCAGGATGTTCCAATCGTTCTTGGCAGGGGAGCCACTTCCCAAATCCTGAAGGTTCCTGGCCTGAGCTGTTATGCATCTGCTGTCTACTAAAGTCTGAAGCATGTGTAAAAGGTGTCCGAGAAGTTGATGGGGGTAGTGTTTGCAAGTAGAAAATAATTTTAGTTAATAGGCATGTAGTTGATAGGTGGGAGGTTGATTGATTGGTGTTGGGAAAAAAAGGATGAGAAGAGAATAAGAATGGTTATGCCATGGAAACCATGAGCATTGTGACAATGAGCAAATAAATCTCAGTACTTGCACTCTTAATGTGTGTTATCACTTACACTAAACAGTTTTCCACATTGAGATTTTTCTTCCATGTCATTTCAAGCATAAAAGGCATTAAGTAAATTGCTCAACATTATCATACAGCCATAACTCATCATTGATTTATTCCGTATGAAAATGGTAAGTGCTCACTTTTCAGAAGGACAGCATGCGAAAACATGGCAAGTAATCTACGAGTCCGGTAGCATACTTGCATCTCACATGCCCAGCAACTTACTAGTTTGAAATTCTTCAGAAGACCGGGGAAGAATCAGACGTTAAACCCCTCAGCACGGAGGCATCTCTTGTGAGCTTCGATCCACTTCGTGCATGCAGCTTCTCCATGCTCAACGATGCACTCATCTCGCAGCCTCTTGGTATCAGGGCAAGCGCAGCATATCTTCTTTTTCGGCTTGGAGTCGGTGGCAGGAGCTGACCCTTCATTCACAGCTGGGATTACAGGCGTCGGCACAGGGATTGGAACTTCTGTGCTACCCATCTTCAGCAGCAGTGCTTCAGGTATTATCTGAAGAATGAAAGTTGAAAGGAAAATTTCAGTATCACCCTGTGAACCCCCAGGGTCATATATTTCCAGAGCATTTGCTCTGGAGTAAAATTTCAGAATCACTGCTCGTTTTTATCCCCATTTTGTACTCTACGAACTAAGTGAATCATCGTCGATTTCAGGTAGCCTGAAAAAAAGTTGTCTGACCACAAACAGAAAAGAGCGAGAATAGGCCAAACCATATAGCGGCATTTGTGACGTTTCAGCATAACACAATGGTGAATTTACACCCGAGTTCAAACAGAATCAGTTTTCCCCAAAACTGTAGCTCTATTTGATAAACCTAACAAGCGGCTGTCGTACCCTATTAAGCGGCCCCGTAACGTACAGTAAAGCGGGAGCATATCAGGTGCAAATGCATCAAATGTTGGAAATCTGAAAATTTTCAATTTGAACCGTTGGATCGTGCATCTATGGTTGATATTGTGCACCTGTAAGTCCCAAAGTTCAAGGCTCCTGAAAAGTGAAGGGGGAATCTGCATATTTACCAAAAGTTGCAAGTGCCCATGTGTAATGTTTCTGTTACATCTAGACCATAGATGCACGATCCAACGGTCCAGATTGAAAATTTTCAGATTTTCAACACTTAGTGCATTTGCATCTGATATGCTCCCCAGTAAAGCAGCTATGCCCCTTCAAATTCTTATAGTATGACGAAAAGGAGACATCCGTATCAGATAACCAAAGAAACGAACATGAACGATCCTAGTTACTCGATGACCAACGACCCCGACAGACAGCATCAGGGCGAGATGGTAGAAAGAAGGAAGAGGCTGCTTGCCTGGAACGAAGCCGACGAGTAACTCCGGCGACGACGAGTGGTGTGCGCGTGCGAACCGCGGGACGGGGCGTGGTGGTGGCGGCCGCGAAGGCTCCGTGTCGTGCCGCGGCTTCTCTTTCGTAGTTTGCGGCGTGGCGGCTGGGCGCGTCGTCTCGTCTCCCCTTCTTCTTGTCACGCAAGAAAGAAACGCAGCGAAAGGCCGCGATGGCCCATTTTCAACTGGCCGCCGGCCCATGTGAATCGTTTTTTTCCGGTCGGAGAATCAGCCCAACGGCCGGCCTGTCACATCACACTGTTACAGCCGGCGAGCGGAGTCTCCGTCGTTCGTGTTTCGCGATCACACAGTTGTATTGTATTGCGTCCCGGGGCGCATGGAAGAGAAGCCGAACCGAACACGCACGAGATACGTGGTCACCCAGCACTCCCTGAGAAAAAGAACGTTACACCAATACGAGGCCCGGCACAATGCACAAGCATCTACTCCGATCTTCTTCGTCAGCTTGTCAACCAACAGCAGCAAGAGGCAGCCAACCACGTCTCAGAAGAATCGAACATGACGACACGAGCAGATGGCACAAAAGGAACAACGTTATTTCAATTGGCAGACAGAATTTTACACGGCAGCAGCTCGCTCGACAGCGACCAACATGCTGCTTCCTTTCAGTTCAGTTTCACACACTACCCGACTCAAAAGGCGCACTAACCCTTTTGCTTTGCTTATTCTATCACTCCCCATGCCCACTTGGTAATATGCCAAACGCGTTCGCTTTGCATGCAGTTTCTAACTCTTGCAATTATAAAATGGTGGTACGTAACAAAGAACACTGAACACATCATCTTCACCGATCACGTCTTTGAGAAGTATATATGACGAGGACATGTTTTTAGGATGATGAGTTCTTGAGGACCCACTCCACCAGGGTGGACACGCCGAACCCGGTGGCTGCCCGCTTCTTGTCGTTCCACACTGGCCCCGCCATGTCGATGTGCATCCACTGGACTTTCTCGTCAACATACTGCAAGAGAAGCACGAGAGCCATTAGCACCATTCTCTGAAACTCTACCATGAAAAAAAAAATATGAAATGGACCTCGGTGTCTTATCTACTATACAAATGATCCGCTATTATCCACTAGTATATAAACTTGCCACAGACCGAGGAACAAAAAATGCACCTCTAGACTCTAGGGCACATGAAACACAAAATTATGCTGATAATTTATCCTGATTGGAAGGCTCCTACTGATAGTGAATTCGTTGGTATCGAAGTTACTCAAAGCGAGTGTAACTGAGACGTACCTGCTTCAGGAACAATGCAGCAGTAATTGAACCGCCTTGCCTACCACCGGTGTTGACCATATCAGCAACACCGGACTTCATCGATTCCCAATAGCTCTCTTCCAGTGGCAATCTCCAGAACTTCTCTCCTGATATCTCAGAAGCGGCGGTAACTTCCTTGGCTAGCTCGTCACTCGGGGTGAAAATTCCTATAAATTTTTTCTCTTGAATTAGTATACAAAAGCAATAGATTCGGCATTACATGTCCAAAGCGGCTGAGCTTACCAGCAATGCTAGGCCCAAGTGCAACAACACAGGCACCAGTCAGTGTCGCCAGATCAATAATCTGCAATAAATAATTACAGATGAGTCAGCAAGCACAACATTAGTTGCACAGCCTTCCAAGGACAAAAGTGTCTAAAATTTTTAAAAACACTAATAAAGCGAAACAAGACTTTGAATAACAATACACAGCTAACTTTATGTAATTCAGTATTTTAGCATCTTAACCGATTCATACCTGCAACCAACTGACAATTAAGAAACTTATTGCAGGCCACATTATTTTTGTCCTAATAAGGGAGTATAAACAAATCATAATTCTCTAAAACAGACCTAAAAAATAAATGAACATCTATGACGCAGGGAGGAAATACGGATCACTGAGTATAACTACAGCAGGAATGCACATAAGGTCATTACGACAACAAAACAGCCAGATGACAATTACATGAACAGACCATGCCATCTATATACAAAAAATTCATTACCTTCTCAACTCCTTGGTTACAAGCATACACCAAAGCATCAGCAAGGGTAAGTCTTCCCTCCGCATCAGTGTTATTCACCTGAAAAAAAAATCACATTTATAAAGGAAGCTATAGGTATGATCACCTGCTCAGACTACATTTCAAACAGGCAGGTTAACAAGATACACTACTCTATTGCTCTGGTTCATGAATCATACAAATTCTGGTATTCACAATTACAATGTTGGAACAAAAATACCTCAATAGTCTTTCCGTTGGAAGCAGTCACAATGTCACCAGGTCTCATGCCTGTGCCGCTAATCATATTTTCACATGCAGCCACTATAAAGTGAACCTGAAAGAAGGGGACAATCATTGTCATTTAGCAAGTATACTACGAGGATTTTACCTAGAGAAAACCATATAATTCGAAAACTGATGTACCTCTACTCCAGGAGGTTTGATTTGGCCCAGAGCTTTAGCTGCACCAAACACAGCAGCAGAGCCTCCCATGTCAAATTTCATCAATTCGATGCTGCAGCCTGGCCCGGTCTTAATGTTGTAGCCACCGCTGGAGTCATAAGTGAATTGAGTATAAGAATAAGCAACAGTTACTCAAAATTAACAGAAAACCCCATCTCTACTTTTGTACTTCTAACCGTGCCTGTAATTGTAATAAACTTCATGAAATAAGAGTGGTAGTGTGGTACAGACCTGTCAAAAGTCAAACCCTTCCCAACAATAGCCAGCTTTCTCTTGACATTTCCACCAGTGGGCTTGTAGCACAAGTGGATAAAGTGAGGAGGGTTAGCAGAAGCCGCAGCCACTGCCAAGTAGGACCCCATCTTTAACTCTTTGCATTTCTCCACATCTAATATTGTAGCAGTGAACACATCACTGTATGTAGAAGCAATCTTTGATGCCTCCTCCGCAAGCACAGCTGAAAGGACGAAGACGAATGCAAGTTAGCAAATACCGCCATAGAGATAAGTGGAGAAAACTCAATGGACACAGAAAAGACCTACTGACCAGGGGTAAGAACATTGGCAGGAGAGTTGACAAGCTCTCTCCCAAATATCACGCCCGAGGAAAGATCATTAGCATACTTTAGTTTCTTATCCACCTCCGGACCAGAACCCAAGCCAAAAAGATCCACTTGTTTCAGATGCACCTTCTTAGCTTCAGACTTGTATCTGCTGTCCTCATACAATCCGAGCACAGTTCCTGAAATTCAAACAGGCATACGATCCAGCATCAAGCTAATGCACTCCAACACTCTGTAACAATCATATCAGAAATACAATCATATCAGAAAAATAAGTGAAGGACCTATCACCTGAAGCAATTGCGGCCGGAGCATTGAGCTTGAACTCTTCCTGGATCCCACCGGGGGAGGCAAGGACAATAGCAGCGCTGGTGGCTTGAGCAGCCTTGGCAACCGATGCGACAGACTCACCGAGGCCCCGGCAAGCCGCGGCAGTGGAGGGGGCGTTCTGGCCAAGACCAATCAGACCCACCCTCTTGAAACCCTGCCCAGGGAGGCGGAGGACCACCGACTGACCAGCTTTGCCGGTGAAATCCTCCTCTGCCGCAGCCTCAGACAGAAGACCGCCGAGCTGCCCGTCCAGCTTCTTCAAGACGGCATTCTCGAATTTGGAGTCCGCGTCCTTGGACAGATCCTTCTCTGTTACCGCAACGGCGAGTATGTCTCCCTTCCACTCGGAGAATTCGACGTCTTTAGCGGAAAAAGTAACCTACAAGAACAAATAGGAGATCGCAGGTTGAAATTAAGGCGGCGATTTTCCACGGAGCAATTTGCAAATCTGAACAAAGAAAGCAGTTTTGGCTAGCAAACAACTAGTTTCGTCTCGATCTAGCAGTTGACATATCGTTTCAGCAGTAAGTCAAGATCAAGTCAACATAAGGTAAGCAGGTTTTCTGAAGATGGATGCTAGATACTGATGCTAAAGCAGGAAAATCCACGACGATCCAAAGCACTGGTAGAAATCAGAGACAGAAGCCCGCGCGAGAGTACACACCTGAGGAGGCTCGACGGCGTTGGGCTTGGTGAGTCCGAGCGCGGGCGCGGGCGCCGCGGAGGCAGCGGTGGAGTGTCCCATCCGAGCGCGGTGACCGAGCTGTTGGCGGCCGAGCGGCGCGGGGCAGCGAGACGACGACTGGCGCGCGGACAGTGCCGCGGGCGGCGCGCAGGAGAGGCTGCCGAGGCGGCGCAGCAGTCGCGGCGAGCGGCGGAGGAGCCGGGACGCGAGGACGGTGGCGGCGGAGGTGGATGCGGCGGTGGCCATGGAGGCAGCGCGGAGGCGAGGTATATATCGCCGTGGTTGCGTCCCCAGCCGTCCGATCGGGACGCGCCCTTGTATGCGTCAGCCGCTCCGGATACGGTACGGCTGCCCCACGGCGGGGTCCCCACGTTGGTCTTGCTACAGTAAGAATGCCCTCGCTGACAAGTGGGCCTACCATCTTCCGGCCCGTCCTGTCAGTTGGCTGGTACAGACCGTGCCGTGTCCGGCCGGGTAATACGTGGAGCTGAAGCGTGCAACTCGAGGACTCCACAGCTCCCGAACAGAACCGGATGAGGCTTTTTATTGGTTTGTTTTACGGGAAAGCGGGAGATGCCATGAAGGCTTTTCGTTCTTTTGTTTTTTTAATCGACAAATGTACCTTTTCGTTTTCTAAGAGCGATGACGATAATCCACGTAGGACAGTAGGATCGTAGGAGCACGGAGAAAGCGAAAGAGCGACAAGCCTTCATGGTCAATCGATCTTTCGAAAAAGAATAGCTGATGCTCAATCATCCCCTTCGAGCATCTCCAATGTACGCCGTAGGAGACAAAAGTCACCCCCCCGGATGCTGGGCATCATCGTGTGCACTCCGCTACCATCGACAACGCCCTCACGGAACACTCGGTTTCCCACTCGAATGATGTGGACAACCAACCATAGCAGTCATGCACGAGTTTTACCGGCCCACTGTACTGACAACAAGAAGATAGGTTCACATTATTTATATATCCATCTTCTCGGACAAGAAGAAAGAACAGCGTTACAAAATGGCTTGTCATGTTGTGACAACTTAGACAGGGTTTTGGAGCGACCGGTCAGAGTGATCATTTGATATAATAATTACAGTTACAATGCCCCAGAGATTAGATTAATATACACATCTTACATGCACGGAAACAAAATTACAGATTTGTTATAAGAGGGGAATTTTCCCCCAAAAGACGAAACTAATTGCACCTCCCTTTGTACACTATAAACGCGTTTGCGAAACCTCTCTATAACGGCAACAGATCTGAAACTCCTATGCACAGTAGTACACGTTAGATTATCTGCTAAGGTGAACTGTCAGAGTAAGAGTACATAGTGGTATTCCAACTATCTCCCTGCAAGGAAAAACTGTATGAGCCAATGTTACCATAAACAAAGTTATAAAGGGCTCGCGCTACTGTCAAGCACCATATTGGTATGAACAATGAAACGACAATCCCCAGGAAAGTATAGTTGTTTACCTGTTAAAATCTCTGGGCTTCTCCAAGGTGTGCTACAAAACTTTCTGCCACAGATCAGGTGACCAAAGCGGCATGAAATTAGTGAAATGCATCCAAATGCGATGACAGTGTATCATCGATCTAGAATTCCTCGCTCCGGCGATTGCCCCTTCTTGTGAGCAGTTAGTTTCACCTTTTCTCTCTCAGCTTCTGCTTGGGCTCTTTTCTTTTCCTGCTCCATCTGTTTGATGTTCTCCAAGTGGGCACGCTCGAAAGTTTTCACGAAGCTTAGCAAAGTAGAGACAACTGTCCACACAATGGGGGGGGGGAAATCACGACTCTTCAGAAAATCCAAAAATAAACCAGTAATGATCTGAAGATTTGATGGACACGTGCAGTTTCTTATCATGATTGGCCGTGTTTGCTAAAGCGCAAACAATGGAAAATGGCCAGATGGGTCTTTCGGTGTCAAAAACTCATTTTCCCTTTCAGTTTTAATGCCAGGGAGGAAGTACTCTTGGTGACATTTGTGCTCAATTTGGTTGGTCCAACTGTAAGTGATTTAGCTTCTAAAATCCAGGTTACCTTTTCCTTTTAACATGTCTACTACATCCACGCACCTACCTTTTCATGTGGACCCATTAGCTTAGCTTTGCTGCATACTAGCAGATTAAGAGAGTGTTTGGATACCTTTTAGTCCCATGACTAAAACTAGTCAGACTAGTAGTCTCTAGTCCCACCCATGTTTGAAAGCAAAGACTAAAAGTGATTAAAGACCATTAAAGATTCTGCCCTACTAAGAGAGAGAGGGACTAAAACACCTTTTAGCTACCCTCTCCCCTACTAGAGAGTTTTAGTCAGGTGACTAGTTTTAGTCCTTTTCTAGTCCCACCTGTTTGGAACTTTAGTCCCTAAAAGTGACTAAATCTAGCCTGACTAGTTTTAGTCATGGTGATCGAAACACCCTCTAATTAAGTCTTTCAGCTCAAAAGAAAAATACCTTGCTCGAATGGACACCGCACAGGATCTTCACCAAAATAATGCGCTAAAGAATCTGCACTTTTGCCCTGCAAGTAAAATAATAACAACCTTATGCATAACACGCGGGCCAACAGCAGAAGGCACACAACAAGATATTGACACACTCGAGTCTTGACATACCGCACTGCTGTAAAGCAAAGCTAATGACCTTCCTTCAGCTTGGGCATCAGCAAGGAATTCCTTCAATTTCTGAGAAAACAAAAAAACTCTTTTGAGTGTTGCAATCAATAAGCGAATAGTGCGATAGTTTTAAATTCATCATATTTAGCTCAACCTATCTTTTAGTAACGACAGCAAATACTATGTTTACTAGTATATAATTAAATCCTAACCTATGTACAGATGAAAATTTAAATCCACAATCAAGTGTTACAGTTTTCAAAAGAGAAGTTTTCAAAAGAGAAAACAGGCTATATACCATACACTTGCAACAGAAAGGACAAGGGATGATATAAGGAAATCAGTAGCTCTATAGTTAACTTTAGTAACGTCACCTAAAAATATTGGGAAACTAACCCTGTAAAATATTTCTGTCTCTGGATGATCTCTTTCAGATGTTGCCAATTCCTGCTCAACTTTTTCCAGTCCTTTAGTTATTGCTTGCATTTCTTCCGCCAACTCCTTTAGTTGTATCTGTTTTAACTCCACAATGTCAACAAGCAGAATAAAACCTCAATGAATCTATCAGCAAAAGATTAAAGCTACCTTCGAGGCAGGTTCTAAATGTGTGAGATCCCTTCAAAATCAAGAACCTCTGGAAGCTTCTCCGAAAGAACCTGCAGAAACATTGAATTTGTTTTTTTTAATGGATCCAAACAACAAACTTTGTGAAAGATCTCATCAACATAAATGCATAAGCATGCACAGATTGGCATAAAGGTTTTCGTGAAAAAGTTCAATGATAACATATGGGAAGCAAAGCAACTAGTTCAAATTTATGCACATTGGTTGATGGCAACAAGTTTATCGACACTTTGAAAGAAACTCACCCTAGGTATAACTCATTGTAAGGGCAATTATATGTTCAAATGATAAAGTCACTTGTGATATCGTCATAGAAACAAAGGAAATAAGGATGTTAGCAGTAATCCTTATGTTTCTGGAATATAGTAGAGTGTTTCCAGAGTCTAGTAGAGTGTTCCTAATAGAAGTAGTACTGTAGCAAACCGACTTACTGTGGCTGCACTTTCTGCCCTATGTACTATAACTAGCACCTAGTGTGCAATGTAATGGAAGTGCCTCTAGTTGCTAGCTGCTGTCTAGCACGCCCCCTAGCATCAACAAAGGAGAACAAAAATTGGACAATGGAACAACTAATGCGCCACCCAATAAGAAAGAACTGGCACATAACATTCTGTAGCCAACCAATGAATGCAGTGAACAAGCACTGCTTCTGAACAAAAAAGTACTTAAATTGTGCCAACCTTTCTACTCCTTCAATAATGATATATCATCAATTATGTGATAGATTGATAGCAGTGATGTCACTAGACATAATCTTGAATAAAGCAAATATTAACTTATTTTTTTCTCAAACACAGAGAAGAAATGCACAGCATCGAATTAAATGTAGGAGGAAAAAGAACCCGATTACAAGATATGTAGGTTAAGGAAAATGAAAGAGGTGCAGCAAACAGTGTAATGTTAATATGCACTAAACCATGTCGAGGAAATAAAGTGTGGAGACAACTAATAGAACCTGAAAACATAGTAATTTGGTTCTTATGATAAGGAAAACATCAACAAATGAGAAAGCTATTGAAATGGATATCACACCTTGCATAAATAATGCATGAGTGTCATCCTGTTATTACGTGCCCGTATATCACTAAGCTTAAGAAGACTATCCAGTCGAAATCCAACAGCTGCACCTGAAAATTTAAAACAAATTTGTAAAAGTATGAATATTAATACTATAGTTATGAGAAAAAAAAAATTGTGCAGACGAAGGTTCTTTTTCCTATAGTTTCATGAGATAGCAGTTTCATGAGGTGAGTTCTAAAAATTGTGGAGACTAGGGTCCTCTTCCCTCTAAAAGCTATATTATCTTGTTGATTATTCATTTAGTTCTGGCGTAGCTGAAAGCGTCGTCCACAGGAAATAACAAAAAGAATCGATTGGGATAGTTTTCTTGGCAATATTTATGAATTTATTCCCAGCTGACAAAAATTAGTGAAGAGAAAAACTTACAGGAAAAAAAGAACAGTCAGCGCGATATATATAAAGTACCTGTAGATTAGTAGTTGAACATTCTATTCTATTGGAAATTCAGAATGCTGTTACTACGGTTGCAAAGTTAGATCTTATGCCCTAGCTGTACTTTTCATTTGGTAAATGCCTCAAATTTTCTTTTAACCAATGATGTTTTCTATAGGTAAGCCAGATATTTATAAAATTAAATAAGATATCAATTCATAATGTGATACAGCATGAACTGTGTTCCTCCATGTGATATTGTTTATCGGCACAATCATAAGAGAATTATGCTTGTTAAAATGGTCACACTGAGTTGCTGACTGACCTCTAGCAGTTCCTTGGTTCAATGCATTCCCCAAGGAAAGAATTGTTTGCATCACTCGCTTCAGCTTGACAGAGCTCCTAACCTAGGCAAACAACAAAAGGAATGAAACATGTGTTGAGTCTGTTGACATGTCAAAGAACAGTGGAGCTAGTTGATTAAAGATACACATATACCTCTTCAGCAACAGAATTAATGATATTCAGGCTATTTTTCAGATCTGCAACCTGAAAAAACATATAGACTGATGCATCAATAATGTAAACGTTATATAGTTATTAAAAAAAACATAGCTCCATCGGGGAAAACAATTTCACAATGATATTACGTTCTTCTGACCTGTGTACGGAATTTTATCTTAAAGGATAAGATTCTGAGTTTTGACTCCACCCTTGGTACCTTCATCATTTCCAGGAAGAACTAGAAACAAAGAAGTAAGTCAGAAATGACACTATTGTTTCAGTGATATGAACAGAACGTTTATGATCCATGTAATGGAATGAACCACAGAAAACAGCCCTAGAAGTAAAGTAGCTATATTTGACAATGGCAAAGAGATCATAAAAATAGATTGTCTAAGTGACAAAGAGATTATCGAAAGAGAACTTCTGACAATGCCATCTCCGAATAAACAATCAAATGATATGTGATTCCTACTTCTGAGGTAAAATTAACCAAAACACCCTAAAATCATCCTCCACTTTAAACCAGATATTCTCGGAGGGTTATCATTTTTTATTGACTTTCTTGGAATGAGTGGTTTGGTCAACTTGCCAAGTGTAAGCTACCCGAAAACCACAGAAAGCATGTATCTATGAAGAAAAGCTCTTTTCCTCCCACGTAATAAGATACAGACTTTATTAGTTAGATACCAAACGCCATTCATAACCAAAAGAAAAAATAGCAAACAGAAAAGGACCTGTTCACAGTTCCCTAGGTTCTCTTTTTTCTCGTTATAACCCTGAAAATCGAAAATCTCTGTCAATAGATAATAGAGTCTGCTGGAGAAAAATCAGCTAGTATGCCACAATACATATCATGGGTAGCTTAATGGCATTTCAGAGGAATACGCTGGGTAAAGATGTACTTTGAGTAGCTCCATTTCTTCCTTCGTTGGACAAAACTTTATTAGATAATCTACTTGATCACCATCAACAAGTGAATCGTCAAGGGCAAGCACTGAACCCTGAAAAGGGGAAGATGAACGGGTATCATCAACATAATCACTACAATTACCAAACAACTTCAGAACACAAAGAGAAGCAAAGTTTTTTTTTTTTCGAGAACGTGCGGAGCATGTATTTCATTAAGAAGAAGAGTTACAAGAGACTTGAAGGCCTAACAAAAGAAAGAAAACAACGGAAGGAAAACACTCGTGGTAAGCCACTACTTCTACAACCAAAACGCCTACAAGGCCAAAACCTACTCGGCGCGCCTCGACCGAGATGATCCTTCGCAGCTTCACGATACTCAATGCCAGATGAGCTTCAATTCCTCGGGGTGAGCGACCAGTTGAAGAGCTTGGAAGTCAAACATCTCTTGTTCCACCCCTTCCAAAGCCTCCAGGCGACCAAAAGAAGACGAAGCATCAATGCAACGGGGTTTGTCTCGGAGGTTGTACAAACTACATGGCTTCCAGAGTACAAAAATGCGACCATGATAGAGATTGGCGACCCTTAGCGGCCCGTCGTTAATGGCATGTGGGACAAACCAAAGTCACAACATGAGTGACTCAAAGTTACTGAGATGAGTTTGTTGAATGAATTATTCAATTACTCTTAACATTAACTTAAGAAAAACTTTTCTGATATTTCAGGAAGATTGTTTGCTAACTATGCCAATTATCATTTATCATCCAAGAGCATAATCTCAAAACTCTAAGTATACATTGTTATTTCACTAAGTATCCAGTGCACTCAGGATGGGAGCGTTGCTGCCAGAATAGAGATAGTGGGTGGAGTTTGGGTTGTTCAGTTTAGTTTGTGGCGCATGTACGATTCAAAACTAACCTCGGCTAGAGTATGGCATTGTAATCAGACCTTTTTTTCCCAGTAATACAAATGTCACGCAGTTCTCCAGCATGTTCAAGAAAAAAGAAAGATACAAATTTAATTACCATTAGATCAGGTAGTGGCATCTTGATGTTTCTCAGCATAATTTCACAATTCTTTGAGCGTTGAAGATCAATCTGCACGAAAAAGATAGTAATATTATGTGCTTGTTTCCCACTGCTTATACGTTAACAGGTGCTACAATGTAAATGGATGGTAGGTACCAAAAGAACTTTTTCTTGTTTCGTTGCAACAGAAGGGTTTTGACGTTGTCGTTTTGCCTCCATGTTTGGCATCGATACTGAGAAAAGACTTTCAAGCTCAGAAATATCGATCTCTGGAGTCCTGATAAAGAGATGTATGAATTAAGATCTTAAAGTACCTGACACTTCTCCATTTAATTAAAGAATTTCATAAACATGTTTGATACCTAGATGCTTCATCAGCCTTTTGTGTCTCAGCCCATAAACTTCCCTGTGTCGCTCTTGACACTTTCACCCAGTGCAACGGCTTCAGTGGTGTCCTCTTAGATGACTGGTTGGCACGCAAACTTCTAGGACTTTTTGAGCGGGATGTGCTACGGTTCTTTGTACCAGACGAGAATGTAGGAGGTGGTGGAGGGGCAGAGCTGACAACACTTCCCTTACTAGGCAAAGAATGTAAGGAATCCTTACGAGGAGGGCCTGGTGGAGGCGGTGGCGGTCGGATTGTTGACATCTTTTGTGAAGCATTACTGTCCACAGATAGCTTCGGAGGAGGTAACGGGGGTGGGGGTGGTGCTGATGGTGCAGGAGATGGCCTCGAATGCATTGGTGGTGGAGGTGGAGGAGGACGAGGGGCTGCCGTGTGATTTCTTTGATAAGGAGGTGGCGGCGGAGGAGGAGCGGGTGGCATCTGCAGCTGTGGAACAGTTTGTGAAACGTTAGGGGACAAAGGTGTGGAATCTGGGTGTACGGATGCTCCCCTGGCCTTCTTGTCTACATACTGAGGTTGAGATGGTGAGATGTTACTATTATTAATTAGCGGAGGAGGTGGAGGTGGAGGTGGAGGCGGAGGTGGCGGTGGAGGAGAAAATGATGATTTAGCCGGTGACGAGGACAAGTGAGATGGAGAACCGGCTCTCTTTTGTGGGGAAGAAACTGCAGATACAGCAAATGAACGAGTAGAACTGGAAAATGGTGCTGGCGGGGGTGGGGGTGGGGGTGGTGGAGGCGGAGGCGGAGATAGTGCAACTTTCTCTTTAGTGCTTGTCACTTCTTCACCAGATTTTATAGGAGGAGGTGGCGGCGGCGGTGGCGGTGGCGGCATCTGTGGTGCTGGAGTAGGATCTGATCTAGTAAAAGGAATTGCTACGGGTTTAGTGTCTGATATCAGAGGTAATGTGGGCAATTCCGCTGGAACAGATGTTCTTGTACTGCTTGATTTCTTCTCCGCAGGCAACAAAGAAGCTGATGACACTATAACAGCATTGCGTCCTGTAGAACTATCAATTAGTAACTTCCCATAAGAAGGTTCTTGTGGAGAGACTGGTTGTTCTGGAGAAGGTGAGGAGTGCACGGTTGCTTTAAGGGAAATATTGATGACACTTGTTCTAGTATTTTTGGACAAAGGAGAGGAAACGGGGATAGGGGTTAATGAGACAGAGGGTGGAGGAGGAGGAAGAGGTGGAGGTGTGCACAAGGGTATCAGGGATGCTGTTGTTGACTCATTTGCCACTTGAGGCGAAGGCACATACTCGACTGGAGTTTGTGAACCAGACTTCTGAGCTAGTGTTGATTCTGATCTCTCCGATAAAATTTGTACTGCAGCATCAGACATCAGTCCCCGAGGCCGAACTGATGAAGATGGTTGCTGTGGTATGGCTATACTTGAAGAATGTTCCGCTGATGAAGGTGACAAAAGGACTGAAGTAGGCTGTGCTTGTGAAGGAGATAGTCCAGTAGTTTGTGATTTGGATTGAGCTTTGACTGAATCTGAATGTACAAGCATATCCAGTTCATTTCCTAGCTTCGGCACGCCAGTAGAAGACTTGATGTCCCCAGAAAAATTGTCAAAATCAAGTTGTTCGTGAGTATCAAAGAAAGTCTCAGGCTCATCAGAAATGGTTGAGATATTTAACTGTGCTGTGTGAGGTACAATATCCATCTTCCCATCCAACCAGTCCAAATGGTTGAAGATATCTAGCACCTTAGCAAACTCTTCAATCCCAAGTCCTTGTTTCTCTTGATGAATTACAGGCTCTGTTGTGACATGTGAAGTAATGGCGTCCATATCGGAGAAGATAACCTACCATCAATAGAAGTTGCATTTTATAATCCATGTATAACAGAAATAGTATAGTTTGCCACTTGACATAAACACTTGCCTCCAGACGAAAATCTTTAGGGAAGTGGTCTTTTGAATTCCATAATATGTCAACATGATCACGGTTAAGCATCAAGATGTTTGACCTGATGAAAGCTGTGTTGAACATGATCCGAAATACCATCTCCTCCCGATCAAGATCCTCATATAGATTGATACATTCTAGGACAACATCACCTTGGACATGACACTGAAGGTTTATTTTCACCAGTTCATCTTCCTAATTTCATAAAAGGTTACTGAGCAAATATCAATGTTACAAAATTATAAATATTGAAAACTGCATGTATCAAAATATTTACAACAGGGAAAAACCTATTAATATGATTACGTGGTAGCTCTAGCAGTTCGAAAGCAGAGCGGTTGATGACAATTTTTTTTTTTTGATAATTACCTGTGAATAAAAACGGACAATATTACTTTTCTTTGGAGTCGAAAAAAGAACTTTAGGAGTTTGATCAAGGGGCATGAGTGGATCTGGGCCATATATCCTGAATATTGGACGGAAACCACCTCGGCCATGAAAATTTGGAACCATCCTCAAAATAACACAATCTAATGTCAGGGCTCTATCAGCTGGAGGCCACTCAGACATGCCATTCTTCATTGAAATATATCGCAAGTATCTCATCTGAGAAGGCATGGGGTCCAGAGGTGAAAACATCTCCAAGAGCTCCACAGATGATTGTTTGTAGAACATGTCCAGTGTTTTCTGCTCGTCCGAATAATGCCCCAGATATATTAGAAGAGCAGCTAGCATGAAAGCCAGAAGAGGCCAGCACCCTCGTTCACAGTGCATTAGCAGTAAGTTATGCTGACCCAAAGAAAGCCAGCTTTCACTGGACTTCAAGATGCAGTGGATCATTTCCATGGTGAGGAGTGGACACCCCTCATAGTGGCCAGGGTAGTCCAATACAGTCATGCCGTAGTCAGATAAAATGTGGTATATAGGGCTTTCCTCCTTTTTGGTTCCAAAATTTGATATCATGAATGAGTGATCACGAAAATTTTCCAGAAGACCTGTTGCAATGCCTTTAATGTGGGCTTCAAAATGGTCTTCTTCCATCTCTTTCATGGAAAAGCAATGATCGAAAACTGAAACCAAAATACAATTTATGCGTCAAGCATGCCAAAGCCATTTAATTATCTATGAATAGCTATTAAGTTATATCTTTTTAAATTGTTCATGAGGGTACATGTACCATCAGTAAGTGTGCCTCATGATTAATGTTTTTCAATATACAAACAACCACCTCATTTTTCAACCATTATATAGTCCTTTCTAGCAAATCTAAAGGCATCCTTGGATGGCCGTGAAAGTACATATAACTACATTACATTACATACTTCGGTGTGTCTGCATAGTCTTACCTAATGATCAGAAAATGTAGGATTTTTTATCCTTCTGAAAAAATAACAAAATTGGTTTATACTAAACTGAATGGAGAAAAATAGGAAGGGTAAAAGTACCACCCAACATTTGTAAAATGGCTAACATTTCAGAGCTCAAAAGCACATTTCTGAGGCTAAAGAACTGAAAATTTGAGAGCAATGATCCAGGGAATTCTTATGTCCATCTAAATTAGCTTGCTAGACTCACTAGTCACTACATCTCAACTCAATCACATTTAAACAAAGCAAATAACACAATACCTTAATTCAACCCTTTCGTTATCTCCTTGCACAAAAAGATAAATGGAAAAGGAAACGAGCTCCTTTACCGTAAATGTTGTCCGTGATCAGAAGCAGCCCGTCGGGCGGCTTCTTATAGAAGAACTTCCGGAACAGCGCCATGGCGCCGCAGGACCAACAGCTCCAATCTGTGCACCGCTTCTATTCGCAAGAACTCCACGGAGCTGCTCAAGTCCAGCAACAGATTCGGCTCGATCTTTCGCAATACAGCTGAAGGATACGCTGTATGGAGAATCGAATCCCTCCAACCCCAGAGAGCCGCTCAAGTCGTGCGGATTTGGGTTGCTAATTGCTGAGAGATAGAAGGAAGATTGCAGGAAAATAACCAAGAACTGCTCCAGCTCCGGCGACGAAATCTTGTGAACTCCGAGTTAGGGGCTCGGAATCGAGTAGCGCAGGAAAAGGAAGCGTATATCGGTTTATTTGGGTGGTGATTTCGGGAAACGGCGAGAAGAGAGGGATTGGAGTGGGGCGAGGATGAGGAGAATGCAGCAAGACGACGAGCGGTGGCGTTTGACTAAATTAAATTGTTTTTCAGGCGCAGCCGCGCAGCTGTGAAGTGTGAACGCTCTTTTACTGCCTTGCTTAAAAAATGCTCAAAATACCGTTTTGCTTCGATTTATAATATGCTTTCTCATACCAGATACATATGACATGACGCAACAATTTGTGTTCCAGTATTTTTTTTTTGTCAACTCTTAGTTTTGATAATTAATACTCGACAGTAATAATATCAGGACACTACTTTTAGCTTATATAAAATATTTTATTGCCCTACGGTCGTCAATAATAAACTGGGGGAGGTACTAATAATTAGTTTATTGCTCTAGACTTTTCTTTTATTTAATTTCAGAAATTGCTACTGTAAGCTATTGGAAAGGGTGTTTCTAGGATAAATCAGCGTTCAAATTGTGTCAATTGTTGCGTTAGAAACAAAAATGTCGGTTTCTTCAAATTAGGAAGAAGCGTCAGTTGCTTTCACAATTGTTTTCCTTCTTTAGATCTGGCCTTTTTAGTTTCTACGCCATTTAAAGTGACACATGATTTGCAGTTAATAGAGAAAACAAATTCGTAGGCAGTGACGTGCGATTTGGGGATCTAGGGTAGGGTCGGCGGTTGGTAGTTGGGTTTGCCGCCAAGCTCCGGACCGAAGTTAACACAAACAAATTGAAGCGTGTAAAATGCGTTCAGCGGAAGCATGTTCCAAGTAATAATCTGACATTTTTATGTTGAAATGGATGTAACATCCCTCGCCAAAAAAGAAAAGAAATGGATGTAACATCAGAGATTTCTCTCTCTCTCTCTCTTTTTTTTTCTGATCAGACAGGAAGCTCAAGTTTGTGGCCGTGACCTGATCATTGATGCTAGTGGTTGCCTAAAGTTGGCTTATGTGTAGTTTAATGTGCCCTGCTCCGCAAGCTTGTGTTGTGGCCAAAAGGGGTCGGAGGCACGTCACCTGTCTGCTCTCTGCAAGGGAATTTCGAGGCTTTTCTTTGCGGTGGATAACGGCATCGTGGGGTCTCATACCTTACCCATCGTCTCGTCACACCACGCACACAAACTTTGCATGCCTTCTCGTGGCCAGCAGATGGTCATGGGTATCTGTCAAAAACGACACGCACGATTCATTACTGAATAGACGCAATCATGGCTTTGGTAGCTTTGTATTAGCCACTGGATCAGTCGATCCGACACCAATTAGCCATCGTAATCTGCAAGATTGGATACCAGAATGGGGTCTGCAACGCAGTTTATACAGAGATTGGAAGCACAGCACCGATTCACGTCCGCATGCAATTATGCAAACGATCTGTGAGTTTGCAGTTGAGGAAGAACTGCAAGCACGAGATCAACGAAGGTCCTGGCTCGGAGTTCAGTAAAAATTGGACAAACTCCCATGAGATGCTCGCAAGATTCTAGAGAAACTTTGCCACGGGAAGGTGGCCTGGTGCACATGCCAGACGGGTCGAGCCGACACTTGTCGCCGACGAACGGATAGGCGAGTTTGTTAAACCCAGCACTGTCATTGCCAACTCCGTTCAGGTTGGAGCAGAGAAGAGTGCTTCAGCTGCTACGGCGCACCTTACGTGTCCACTTTCAATCATCGACTCCGCGTCGTCGCATCTGCAGCATGCCGTCCAACTGGGAGCTCGGAAAGCAGTGGACTTCCGCCGGCTGCCGCGTCCTCGTTGTCTGCGTCGCCTCGCGCCAAAACCATGTCGACCTGTCCTGTTCCGGACGTAGAGCTTTTTGTTCATCATTTTTATTCGGCAGCCATTCGTTCCAGCTGAGCTCCAAATGAGTGCAATGTATTCAGTCCCTTATCCAGCAGCACGGTAAATGGAAGGAAGGTTTTCATACTTCACTCCAATGGCTTGCGTAGAGTTCATGGAAAACATTACACGAACTTAAACAGTTGAATTACAGGATTTCAAAAACAATATACGCTTCATAAAACGCCTATATGTTCCATGGCACAATTCTCAAACCTCTCGAGGTCCCAACTGAAAAAACACACCGCATTCGGCTTCGATTCCTCGCCTCTATTCCGCCGCCGCCGCACCACCTAGCTTCCAAAACCACACCTGGTCTCACTTCTAACGGCTCAAATGCTTCCGTAACGCCCACTCGTCCAATCCAAGCCGTCCACTTGCCGCGAGCAGCTGGACTATAAACCCCACCTCACAGCTCGTCCTCTTCCTCCCTCTCGCGCCCCCAAATCGGGTGAGCCCCCGTTCGATCAATCACCTCCCAAACCGATCGAAACCGCGCGTTTAATTCCACTAAATACGCCGAAATTAGAGGGAAATACAGCAGCTTCTCACCACCCGATCTGCTCCCGCGCCGCCACTCGCGCCGCGAAACCCTAGGGAATGGGGGAGGCGGCGGCGGCGGAGCTGGTGCACCGCCGGATAGAGTTCCACGCCGCCTCGAAGCCCAGTGCGGCGGCCGTGGCGGGAAGGTTTCCGATGGAGAGGTTCTTCTCGGGCGCCGGTAAGCGCGTGGCGGCAGCTCGAGGTGAGGGGGAGGGCCGGAGGTTCGAGAAGGGGGAGAGTAGCGGCAGTGCGTTCGATCCGGAGCTCAACGCTGCGAGAATCTACCTGCGAAGAATTGTAAGTGTGCGGTTTTTAGTTTTTGATTTTTCATCGCGAGTTATTCTGCGTTCGGTAATCAAGCTGCAGTGTAGAGGTTGTCCTGTTTCGGTTAACTGATGAATCCTCATTTCATTTCAACATTTTCATTTTGGTGTCCATAAAACAGTAATTTAATGGATTGTTGGTTAGGGAACGATTTTTTTCGTTTGTGCTTTTATGTACCTGAATTTTATGTTTTTTGATTATCGATTTCGAACCATATTTCGTTTTATTGCCGATTGCCTCATGCTATTTCGTTTCATCACCATATGAATCCATTTCGGAGTCACTGGTGCCAGATTCTAATCCGTTTGAATTTGAAATTTGATACTGTTTTATCATCGCTACATCCTTTTGTCATGGGCCATGCACATTTGATTCACCTGAAACATGCAAGTGAATTCACCTAGGTGGGCTGGTGTATGCAACGCAGGGGGCTGGTTTGCACAACCCAGGCAATACGTGCTACCTCAACTCGGTTCTGCAGTGCTTGACATATACAGAGCCGTTCGTGGCCTACCTGCAGAGCAGCAACCACAAGTCCTCGTGTAAGTGTCCTGCCTTTTTCAACCAGCCAATAGAAAATCTGCATGGTATGGTGATGTTGCCTGCGGAAGTCCAGGCTGTTAAACAGCACTCGTTGTTGTCCTTGAGCATTCAGTATTTTCAGATAGAAAGTTCATTCGGGTATACAACCCACTGATCAGATTTGCTGTCAGTAGACTTTCTCTCCCTTCCACTAGCTTTTGAGCTCACATATGCATTGGCTGTTACATATAGCTGTTTTATGCTAAGTTAAATTTCATGTCCTGTTCACCATCAGCGAAGGATATATTTTATGCTGCCACCTTATTTATCAGAGCTGTGTAGACCAGCATTTCCTTTTTCTTTTGGCAAGTGCTAAGCTTTTTTTTAGGAGGTAAGTGCTTTTGTTGTGATTACACCTAATCCAGTTTATGAACTTTTTTTTATAGGTCGGACTGCTGGATTCTGTGCATTATGCGCTCTTCAGAGCCATGTTAGGTGTGCACTACAGTCAACTGGGAAAATTCTGACGCCACTGCAGTTTATCAAGAACTTAAGATGTATCCTTCATGTGCTAAATCTTTTTGAGCAACTTGTATTGTTTAAAATTTCAAAATATTGAAAAAAAAATCTGCATCCACTAAAACATTTTTTTTTCATTACGACATCCACTAAAACATTGATATTTCATTCCTTAACTACAAGGCAGGCATTTCTCGTAGTTTTCGCCATTCTAGGCAGGAGGATGCGCACGAGCTAATGGTTAACTTGCTTGAGTTGATGCACAAATGCTGTTTACCTTCTGGTATACCAAGTGAGTCTGCAAGCGCTTATGAGAAGAGTTTAGTTCACAGAATATTTGGTGGCCGCTTAAGAAGTCAGGTATATTGTGTCAAATGCTGAACTACCTTGGCACAATTAATATCAAAGGAAGCTAATATTCACCACAATCTGGCTGTACCTATTCACATTTGTAGGTGATATGTGCACGGTGCTCACACTGTTCCAACAAATTTGATCCTTTTCTTGATCTCAGTCTTGAGATTGGTAACGCTGCCACGTTGCTGAAAGCACTCCATAATTTTACCAAGGAGGAGCTATTAGATGGTGGTGAAAAGCAATACAACTGCCAGCACTGCAAGCAGAAAGTTGTGGCCAAGAAAAGGTTTACTATTGATAAGGCTCCTGCTGTGTTGACAATTCATCTGAAGCGTTTTAGTCATTTCAACCCTCTTCAAAAGATTGACAAAAAGGTGGACTTTCAAACAACGTTAAACTTGAAGCCATTTGTCAGCAATGCAGAAGTGAGCCACTGGTTTCTGAAATTACTTGCTTTCCATATTATGGTTTTGTATTTGTTTTAGTAAGTTTCTTTATCGTCTCACAAAAAAAAAGTAAGTTTCTTTATTGCTCACACCGCTTATGTTTATGTCTACAGGCCATGGATTTGAAATATAGCCTTTATGGTGTTTTGGTTCATGCTGGTTGGAATACACAACATGGTCATTATTATTGCTTCGTTAGGACGTCCAGCGGGATATGGCACAATCTTGATGACAACCAGGTTATAATTTTGAGCCTGCTATCAGTAGACTTACTTTACTTACTTTCGATCCTTGTTCTGGGCTTTGTATACTGTATTGTAACAAGTGACATCTCGTGTGTTCCTTAGTCCCTTTTTCATTCATCTTATTCTCCCTCTGTATACATTTGCCCCAACTGATTAAGAAGCCAAACTATGCCACTGGGTTTAAAAATTTTGACGGTGAAGTTCACACCTTGATGCTTGTCTTTGCAACAGTTATTACCACCTGCTCGCTAAAATTGCTTTATATGTTTTCACATCCAATCGGTAGTCCCATACTGCATACTTGCAACAGTTATGGATTCTGTTGTCTTCCATACTGCAGTGCCTTCATTTTATCAGGCAACATGTTATTTATTTCATGATGTACTGTTTTCTGTAAGATTTGCTGTTTTAGGGGGTTGGGATTGTGGGGTGGTTTGATTTGGAAGGGGTAATGTTGGTTTGCTCGAAAACGGTATCAGCACAGTAGTTTTTCTGAACGATAGTTTTGGAGTGCTCAACTCGGTACCTTCTTATGTGCATTACAAATATATTTCGTTCTAATTTTCTTTGCTTAAGCATTTTGTACTATTTTGTTGATTATTTAGTGGATGCCTCTAGGTTCGCCGAGTCGGAGAGGGAGATGTACTGAGACAGAAAGCGTATATGTTGTTTTATGTGCGTGACACAGTAAGGAGCTCGATCATGCATAAAGATAATAGTGCTAGCAGTTTTTCAAATAAGAAAATGATGGCTGAGAGGATCACGTGTACGGATGGTACAATCCGCAATGGCTTAGTTGAATCAGCAATGAATATTTCCTCATTTGCCAATGAAGACAGAAAGTTGCAGAAGCCGAACCCAGATGTTGGCCGGCCTAGTAATATCTCCAACTCTTCGCAAAATCAGTGTTCAAACGCTGATAACAAAAATGCAGTTACACATGCTTCAACATCCCAAAACAATGTGCCAGCTTCTGTACAAAATATCCCTGTGCAAGACCAGAGTTCAAATGCATGTAACAGAACTGAAGATACTGATGCTTCAACATCCCAAAACAATGAGCCAGTTTCTGTACAAAATATCCCTGTGCAAGACCAGTGTTCACATGCACATAACAAAATTGAAGTTAGTGCTACTACAGCATCCCAAAACAATGAGCCAGCTTCAGTACCGAAAGCTCCTTCCGTGCATTCAAATGATGATGATATGGTGTCCACCATAACAAAGCAAATAACATCAGATAGTCAAAGGGAGGCTCCGAAGGCATGTAAAGAGCCATTGCAGGAACTGCAACTGGAATCTGATGGTTCACTTGCTGTTCCGGGCAAAGATGTTGCTGATGTCGCCCTTCCAATATGCAATGATGCTGATGGACTATTAGGAGATGATCGGGCGACTGAACCACAGCCAGATGCACATTTCGAACCAATTCCTGATGATAATACAGAGACTGTTACAAAAATCACCCCAACTGAGGTAACCTTGTGATGTTTGCCGCTGTTTCCTTTTCAGCTCTTTACACAGTTTTGCGTTTTGATTACTTGATGTTAAACTCTCTCTTGTCAACATGGTAGGATACTGCTGTTTTGAACCAAACAGTATTCAGCAATGAAGTGCCAATGATTGGCAATGTAGCTAAAGAGACAGAGCCTATTAGGCAACAAGATGAGCTAGTTGTGGTGGAGGAGCTTTCTGCGAAAAGGATTGATGATAATGATAAAGAAAATGAACAGGAGCAGGTGTGTAACCACCCCGTCCATGCCCTTTTTGTGTTGTGAATGCTATGACCCAGTGTTCTATGTTTGCACATCTATTATTTTCTAAGTGCGAAATTTTGCTTCTGCAGATTTTTGTTCCGGACAATACAGTGCAGGAGGGGCAGGCTTTGGTGAAGGAGCTCTCTGTGATGGACATTGACCATATGGCTAATGCAGAGGAGCAGGTACTAAATCACTCTCACTTTTCTTTTGGGCTGTTTATGTTCAACAGTACATATTCGGTATTCCTTTTTTTTTTTTGAGGGAACATATTCGGTATTCCATTGCCCAATGTAACAATGGTTATGGAATATGGCAACCTCGGCTCTGTGACCTGTTTTCTCATATTGTTATGCGATTCGATCCTCTAATGTTTTTTCTTCTGCAGAACTCTGCGCCGAACAACTCATTGGACATTGGACAGGTCAGCCCTAAGAAAATCTGTTCAGAAGACTCTGCACGGATGGTTTGCTCTAAAGATTGTGCACAGGTGATGTGCTCTGGAGACTCTGTGTTGGTGTCAAATAAAGATCCATGCGGTGGCAATTTACATAGAAACATTGTTATCAAGTCAAAGAAGCATTTGAAATACCCAGCTAGCAACTTGTACTTTGGGCCCAAACAACTGCTGTTGGGTTCACTTAAACTGCACAAGAAAAGGAAGCACAAGAGAATTAAACGGCACTTGAGGTCATCTATGGACACTGAAAGCATTTCCAGTGATCAGCAGGCATCAACATCAGAAACTGCTCGTGCTGGGGGCACATCATGTAAATCACGTAGACAGAAGCGTTCACGTAATGCTGCAAGTTCTGTAGATAGGGTCCAAACTTTTAACAAGAAACAAAATCTTGGAGATTCCGTCAGCTCTGCTGGCCTTACAATAGCCAAGCAAGGCAGCAAGGATGCAACACTTTCTACTGCTGACCTAGCAAGCTCGGGTTCGAGCTCTATGGCAAATACTGATTCAGGAAAATGTGCACCGACAAATGAGAAAGGCTCCTGGCACTTTGATCTCCTGACGAGGGGTTTAAGACAAATCACTGGTTAGTGTGCAACTCTTCCCTGACTCTAGCATGCATATGTGCTGCTTCACAGCAATGTGTAAGCCATAATATACTTTATTCACTGCAACCATCGACATATATCTTATCGTTTTCAATTTGCAGTTCCGCGATGGGATGATAATGACATGCCTAATACCACGGCAACAGAGCTACAGATTTCGAATTCCACTAGCGTTGGTTACGTTTTAGATGAACGGTAAGCTTGTATATTCTACTCATTCATTTTTGGTGCTGATGCATGGATTTCTAATATCCCTTGCCTCATGTTAATATGTTGAAACCTCTGGGTGTCCTGATTGGAAATTAGGGGGACTCTCGATGGTTCTATCTCAACCACCAGCTAGTATAACCTGATTCTGCCCTTTATTTTGGCTCGGGTCCATGGTCATAATTACCCCATATTATCTGGAATACTTGTGATTTGAATATTTTTGGAGGCAACTTATAGGTCTATTGTAGATTTTGATTGTACAGTATTTTCCCGATATACAGCAACTCACTTGTCACCTTGTTCCTAGGGACGAGGAGTACGATCGTGGAAGAAGGAAGAAGGTCAAGAGACCAATAAAAGACTTCAATGGCCCCAATCCTTTCCAAGAGACGGCAAACATCAGATCACGGCAGAGGAAGAGACTAAAAGCCGATCAGGCGAGATGTGGAAACCAGCCTCTCAGGATATAACACAATGAAGTAGCAGATCGTTGTTTTATCCTTCAGTTTTGAGATAGAGTTTTTTTTGTTTCTTTGTACCTTTCTCTTTGTATGTTTCCAAAAGTTTGGGCAGATCATGGGGCCTAAATTATTTGTATTGTCATCGACTGATCAGTGGAGAAATGAAGTGATAATTCTTCTGTCATCTTTTGATTCGAATTTTTCTTTTTTTAGAATACATTCGAATTTTTTCTTTGCAGGTATTGATTCGAATGTTTAATGTTTTACACCGATGTAGAAAGAACTTTTTGCACATTATGTTCGATGGTTCACCTGGATGCAATATGCAGGCAAACTGATGTAGCTTTTAGAACCATTGCATGTAGGAGGCTAGGAGCCAAACGGATTGGAAATTTGAGGGCCAACATTGGGATCGACGAGGGTAGCTGGACTTTGTAAATGAGTTGTGTTGGTGCATGTGTTCGTGGAGTTAAGGGAAACCTGCCGTCCAAAATATTTTTTTTTTCGAAACGAGATTACCCACCCCCACCCAGAAGGCGGGGGTGCCGTCCAAAATATGCTGGCCCATTCAGTATCAATTGGTCGAGTTGTGTACTCTCTTCATACTGCTGTGTTTCCATGTAGTACATTCGACCACTTCGTCCGATTTCTGGTCGTACTGCACAAAGAAAGCTGCGCTGGACGGGTAAACACTTCACAGGAAACCACTTGTAGAATGCAGCATAGGGATGAACCGTGTTCTCTCCCGCCAGATTGGGAGTGAGCGGAATCAGCCTGGTTGATGCGTTGGCCCAACAATTTATTATGGCTCACGCGTCCGCCCTGACCGAAGGTTGGGACTTGGGAGGGAGCGAGTGAGCGCGCGTACTCAATCGCCGTCGTACTCCGTCCCCGCCATCGCGTCAGATCCTCTGTGCACTCTCGCCTCGGCACTCCACACCGTACGAAGTGCGATCGTGTATTAGACACCGGAATTCACATCGAATCCCTTAATAATTTAACCATTTTTCAGCAACTCTAGGCTGTAGGTGTGTTGGAGACATGTAAATGCACGGAGAAGCATTCAAAACTTCGGATCAGTGCACGCGCGTAGTATTCGTTTAATCTGAGCTGTCAGCGCTGCCGAACCTACAAATTCAAACCCTCAATGAGTCAGCAGCGACGCCGACGAACAAAATGATAATCGGAGCCAATGCGATTGGAAATTGGGAGAACCAAAGATGGCGCGGCCAGTTGGTGGTGCTGTAAATGAGTCAAACGTGTTGAACAAAATTAAAGGGAAAACCTACCATGCATCCATGGGCCAATGCGAAATTGGCTCTGGAACTGTTTGAATTCGAAGAACAGAGCCTAAACCACCAACATAAACACCTCCCCTCCCCATGATCATCGCGCCCGCCCTATAAATACACACGAGCCTGCGTCAAATCCCCCACCAAAAACCCATCGAATCCTCCTGGAACATTCCTCGAGTCCACGCGACATCACCAATGGCGGCAGTGGAGGCGAACGCGGCGGCGCCGGCGCCGGCGCTGCCATTGTCTCCGCCGCGCGTCTCGGCGTCGGCGCCTCCCACCGTCGGGGCCCTCCTGACTAGGGTCTCCGCTGCTACTGTCACGAACAGCGGCGGCGCCTCCCGCGACCGCAACCGCGAGTGCTCGTCGCCGCGGTCGCTGCTGTCGCGCATCCTCCACAGGCGCCGCGGCGGCGGGTTCGGCTGCCGCCTGCGTCTTCCCCTTCCCCGCTACTGCTCCAGTGGCGCGGCCAAGGAGGACACTGCCGTCGTCGCCACAGTAGCAGCAAAGGAGGAGGCGGCCGTGCCGAAGGTGGTGGCCAGCCGAGCGGAGCCTCGCGAGTCGCCGCGGAGTTCGCTATCCGGTACGTGCGTGTGTCCATGGCGATCGGTATTGCCATTTACCATTGGTGTCGTCAGAGCGTGTCATGACCAAGTGTTGGCGTTTATTACGGCGTGCAGGGAAGAAGGACGCGGTGCCGGCGGCGAGCCTGGGGCTGGGCGCGAGCCTGGTGCTGCTGCTCTCCAAGAGCGCGGCGGAGCTGAGCAGGATGGCCGAGCTGCGCGCCCAGATGGAGCGCCTGATGCTGGACGTCAGGGCCGACGTCCGCAGCAGCTGCAACGGCGGCCGCCCCAGCGCGTCCGATGGTCCTCACACCGACACCGACAGCGCCAGCGTCGTCAAGGAGCCCGGCGACGTCGATGAGGCGGCCTTGTCCCCGTCCCGCGGTTTCCCGGCGAGCCGAGGCGGGAGTGAAGATGCAGGGCACCGCGAGACCATGGACCAGATGGAAGCTGAGCTCGAGGCGGAGCTGTCGCGCCTGCAGCAGATGGCCGCGAACGGTGAGGAAAACGTCACTCCTCTACGAGATCAAGAAGAACTCGAGGTAGCGTGCAGAGGCAAATGAGTTTCACATCAATTTAATAGTGGTGTGTTCAATTCAGTCAATTCTGAACGATCGATCTTCGCAGATAGAGGAGGCTAAGATCGGTGCCACGTCGGGGAGCCCATTATCGGTGATCTGCTCCGACTCCGACATCGACGACGGAGCGACTGACCACGACGGCGGCGAGAGCCAAGAAGAAGACGACGAAGAGGAGGACAACGACGGCGACGAGAGCGACGCGGAGGAGCAAGCGAAGAGCCCGCCTCACAGCGGCGTGTCCGCCCGCGAGCTCGAGCGGAGGCTGCACGAGCTGCTGCAGTCGCGGCACGAGACCCGGATCGCGGAGCTGGAGGCGGCGCTGGAGCGCGCTCGGAGGAAGCTCAAGGAGAAGGAGCGCGAGGCGTGCCGGTGGCGCGACACCGCCAAGCTCGCCGCCCGCTTCACCGACGACTCGCGGCTCAGGTAGATCGAACAGAGCAACCGGCAAAAAAGAAGAAAACAGAGCAACTGAAGATGGACGCACTGCTTCATCCGACCCTGTCTCCTCGCTTGCGCTTGTACTAGTTCACAATGCATTTCGGAAGGAACAAAAGATCACTTCACTTCGATCGTGTATAATCGATCAACGTTCCCTCCCAACGACAAAATGATCATCATGATCCATCTAATGCAATCCCACTTTGATCTGTAACCAGCTCGGAACATGCACTGCCGGCCTAATCGACTCACGAGAAGTCAAGAGGCGTTCATCTGAGTGGAAGCTGGAAACCACTCATTCATGTAACGTACAGCTAATAAATTAAATCAATTGCAAACATACCAGACTCAAGACCAGCAGCTAATATATATTCTACTGCATGGAACAGCACACTTCATCGCACAAAAACTTTATCAAAAAGTCAAAATAATGTATATTATACTCTAAAAAAAATGTATGTCATGCTTTTACATTTGCACTAGAAAATTCCTCATGTGTTACTGTTTTCCCTCAACCATCTATTGGGTAGCACATGCACCTTCGGCCGTTGCGGTCTTCAACAGTGCTATCGCCCTACTCCTTGTCCAACGGGCAAATATGATCTCTTTATAGATATTCAAGCACGAGGACTTTTTGAGAATACGTTCATACTTATGAGCATCATTCACCAATGTATGAGCCATATCTTCTGACAACATCTGAAACAAAACAATGGTTCTCTCACATTAAACACAATGACAGTTTTTCCGCAAATGCACAACCATAAGCTTATTCGACATCTGGATAGCATTACTATTTACCTCATAAGAATTGCCAGTTTCAATTTCCTCTTGAGGGTAACATATTAATTTAAGGGCAGTAGCAAGCTTCTGTAAATCCCAATTCCCAGGATTAATACCAGATAACTCCTTAAGATATTTACCACAAAAATGCAAGTATTCAGCAAACTTATTCACACAGTAGTCAGACTCAAACAATGTAAGTGCTAACATGATAAGATTTTCATCAACCTGCACATATGGATCGGAGTTATTTCAAAGTGCACAAAATATTGTAACAATAAAATGAAACGGAGAGTATCAATCTTAGATATGTGAAAGGAAGCAATGAGCTCACTCACCATCTCTGGCTCAACCTTATTAAAGCCATAACTATTCAGGACTGAAAGCATGCCTTGACTCATGTGGCAGCGATCCTCCCTAGAAAGATCACATTTTTCGTCCTGCACTAAACTCTTCATCATGTTCTTCAAGCCCCACATCAATTCCATCACGGGTTCATTAAACAGGCAGTGTATTCCCTGAAAAATCCACAACAAATATGTGGTTATCACTATTGACAAAGACTGTTCACAGACATAAGCAAACAAGGGAAGCACACACTCACCATTTTTTCTTGAATGATCGTTTTGTAGTCACTTTTTCCAACAGCAAGTTTCTGCCCACTGCTATGCCACGCCGTGATCATCTGAACAAGCTGGTCACTGAGACCAGTTTCAGGATTGATGGCAAGATTCTTGTCCTTAAATATTTGAAAATCTAGCAGAGTGACAGCCTAATAAACAAACAAACAAACAAACAAACAAACAAAGATGAGTGTGCTAACTGGGGAAAGAAATAATCAGTAAAATATCATGGTAGGTTTTAATCATGATATAGATAGGAGGGAAAGGTCACTTCAGAAGATGTAGCACTACATGTAATTCCTCATACATCGAAGTACAAAACAGACCATGCACTAAGATAACGTGATGTATTTTGAAAACAAAATACGGTGTTACGTGGTATAAAGAACCAATCATCCTAGCTAGCGTCTACAAGCCAGAAATCGGTGCATATATAGCAATACCATCACCGCTTTCACACCCTGTGCCAAATGTTCCTTAGAAATCTGTTGGCAGCCTTGGTGACCCTTTCAGGAAAACAGGGTGTGCATGCATATGACACGCATGATTGCGTCACACATCATGCTTTCTAAACAACATCACGGAGGGGTGGGAACGTGTTTTAATTAGACTGTTAAATTAGTAAACAAGTGATGACCAACATGCTTTTGTTCATTATTCCCTTGAATATATCAACAAATGGAACATAGATCGAAATTGGGAACAATGAGGTGCAAGATTATAAAAGGCCGAAATATATAAGGGTTACTGACAAAGTCTGCCCTTGTCTTCGTCGTGAACTGTATCCAGATCTCCTGCAGGAGTTGGAGAAAACCAAGAAAAATAATTAGGTCGATAACAAAGACAAGAGAAAGAAAGTGCATCGGCAAGACAATTATCAAAGCAAAGTACCTCCAAGCCTCCACTGCGAAAGAGATTGACTCCGTCATATCTCAGCAGTGCAAAGCCAGAGGGCGTCTCAAATAGAACCAAGATGATCCCATAATGCCCTAACCATTCTGCTGGGAACAGAGATGCGAAGCGAAATCAGGCAAGGATATATAATTAAAGCGTTAAGTCAGCCGTAAGTGGATCAGAGGCTGGATGAATCAAAATTGGTTTCGTGAACACAGAATTCACGTCGCTAAGTATTGTCTCTTCCGGAGTGGTTTGATCGAGTTGATCGAGGAGTGTGAGACTCACATATATCAGAGTCCGAGGATCCTGGGGGAGGAGGAGGAGGAAAGGATGGTGGAGAAGCTGGAGATCCGTCACCGTGCTTCTCTGTCTCTTTCTTTGCCGATCTCACCATGATGGTCGTCGACTCGAGATCGCGAGAGGTGAAGAGGCGGCTTTGCTGCCGCGATGGAATTTTAAAGGGATGGATTTTAGGAGTCGAGCGGGCTGCGGGCTTCCTCTCTTTTTTTTTTTTTTTTAGGCCACGAGTGTGGATGAGTGTGGACCGTCCAGTTTTTTCGTGGCCGAGGGCCGCACTCAGCTTGGCCCGGCCCATTAATTAAGGTCTACAGTCGCGAGCTGGAGCGGCGGCTGCACGAGCTGCTGCAGTCGCGGCATGAAGCGAGGATCGCGGAGCTGGAGCGTGAAGGAAGAAGCTCAAGGAGACGGAGCGCGAGGCGATCCGGCGGCGCCAAGCTCGCCGCCCGCTTCACCGACGACTCGCGGCTCAGGTAGAACAGAGCAACCGGAAAGAAAGAAGAAAACAGAGCAACTGAACATGGACGCGCTGCTTCATCCGACCCTGTCTCCTCGCTTGTGCTTGTACTAGTTCATAAGGCATTTCGGAAGGAACAAAAGGTCACTTCACTGACGACTCGCGGCTCAGGTAGAACAGAGCAACCGAGCAAAACTAGTTCACGAAGAATTTCGGGAGGACCAAACAAGTCACTCTGATCATGTATGTACGCAAGCAGTGCTACAAGACAACTACCCTTTTTTTTTTGAAACGACAACTAGCCTTTTTTACACGCACGCACAACCGATCTTTCTGTTGATCTTTTTCTTGTCGTTCACGATCTTGTTCTTGACGTTAATCCATAGCCGATTCGGAAGTCGTAACATGCACGGCCGGCGCGGCCTAGCAATCGATTCACGAGAGGTCGGAGTCGAGGATGACCACCGAGTCCGACTAACACTAGACCACATCACCGAGTAGGAATACGGATCCAAGGCAAGCCGCGCCATAAAAGGCGACGCCACCCTGAGTTTCTTTCCATCGAATCAAACCAGAGCAAACAAAGCCTACGACAAGCAAGCGTAGCCAACCAACGCAAGACCAAGTTCAAACAAGCAAAGCAACCATGGCGATCGGCGCCGGGAAGAAGAAGAAGCTTCCCCTACTGGCGCTGCTCGTCGCGTGCCTCGCCTTCGTCCTGCTGCTGACCCAGCCGTGCGCGGCGGCGCGCCCCGTTCCCTCGACGACGGGCACCATCGACGGCCGGCGGAGCCAGCACCTGAACCTGAAAGGCGGACCGCTGCTGCGCGGCCCGGAGAGCGTCGCGTTCGACGGCGACGGAGCCGGCCCGTACAGCGGCGTCTCCGACGGCCGCGTCCTCAAGTGGAACGGCAACGCGCGCGGCTGGTCCACCTACGCGTACGGCCCCGGGTACAATCCCAAAGCCTGCACCGCGTCCAAGCGCCGGCCGGCGGAAGTCACCGAGAGCAAGTGCGGCCGGCCGCTCGGCCTTCGGTTCCACCTCAAGTCCGGCAACCTGTACATCGCCGACGCGTACAAAGGACTGATGCGTGTCGGGCCAGGCGGTGGTGAAGCGAAGGTTCTAGTTAACAAGGCCAATGGTGTGCCGCTTCGCTTCACCAACGGAGTCGACGTCGATCAGGTGACCGGCGAAGTTTTCTTCACTGACAGCAGCACCAGGTACCAACGGTCGCAACACGAGAGGGTGACGGCCACCGGGGACTCGACGGGACGGCTCATGAAGTACGACCCAAAAACAAACACCGTTACCGTCCTGCAATCGGGCATCACGTACCCTAACGGCCTCGCCCTGAGCTCCGACCGGACGCACCTCGTGGTCGCGCTTACGGGGCCGTGCAAGTTGATGAGGCATTGGCTCAAGGGCCCAAACACTGGGAAGTCTGAGCCGCTCGCGGACCTGCCCGGCTATCCCGACAACGTGAGGACTGACGGGAGAGGCGGGTATTGGGTGGCGTTGCACCGCGAGAGGAATGAGTCGCCGTTTGGTCCGGACAACCACATGCTTGCTGTAAGGATCAACGCCGATGGGGAGATTGTCCAAGTGATGCGAGGTCCCAAGAGCGTGCGACCAACGGAGATCATGGAGAGGAAGGACGGCAAGCTATACATGGGTTCGGTGGAATTACCCTATGTCGAAGTGGTCAGTGCATAGGATGTGGAGACACGAAACACGCATCTTTAGTGTTTAGGTTTTGGTTTGGATCAAATGTTATTAGTGTTATTAGCTTTTGTTTTATATAAAGTTTATCAACGTTTGTTGTTTTATTATGATCAAGTATTGATGTGCATCCTAATGATATTAATACATCAAAGTCTTGTATACGTTGTTCAGAAAATAAACCTTGCATATTATGCTGTATTCTCTTACCTCCCAATCTGCAATGTTTACCTCAGCAACATTGGTGTAACTGAACAGTTCTGCACATACAACTACGTACAACTGTTCAATTGATCATCACAACAGAGGTCAGATCGTGATGTTTAACAATTACCGTCGAGAAATCCCTATATATGCCAGGTCGACCGGAGCTTTTGCACCTTGACACATACATGGTTGCACTTGCCGCCCGAAAATCTTGCTGCAGCACCGGCGAGCAAACCCGCTTCCTATCCAATCTTCGAGTTTCACCTCGCATCGATCACCTTTTTTTTCGAGAGCATGCCATTGGCATGTGTTTCATTAAGCGGAAGAGGGAAAAAGTACAACATTAGGGTGAAGAACAAGATGTCCTTCCCCCTACATACCAACTTGGCACATACGCCAAGAGGCAACCCACCGAATACCGAGAGCTACTACTCGCGATATCCAAAGACGACCTATGACCAAACTATGAAAAACTACTACTCGCGGCATGGGGTGTGACCAGAAACCAACGACACCGACAACAAGCTAACAAGACGCCCTACATCATTAAGCTGCTCGATGTCCACCATCAACTCCTGGAGCATTGGCTTCACTGCATCATGTTTGGAGTAGATGGAACCTCCTCGGCTGCCATAGTGAGCACTTTGTGACTCCTTCAAGGCAACCCATGGTGGCTTTGTCCTCTGCCGAGGAAAGTGCGACGACGATGTAAACTCCCTGCCACACCATGGAGTATTGCTTCTTGCGACCGCCCACCCGCCATCCCACAAAGGACAGGGGGTAGGGTAGAGATGAGCACACGAGGTACACGATGCCATGGAATTGCCACAATTGGAGGGCATGTCCACAACAACCTGCGACACCTTGGCTTGTACCAATGCTATAGCCGGGTTGTGACCACAGATGCTCTCGGCCAGTGGTTCAATGGCCGGACCATAGAGGCTCACGGCCAAGGGAGAAGCCACAACTTGCTGCTCAACGTGCACCACCACAAACACCTGCAGAGAGAATCTGATCCAAGAGAAACTCGCGAAGCAATTGCTCTTCATGGGACAACGACCTTCTTTCCTATGCCATATCCAAGCGATAAACCACTTCAATTGCAATCTCCAGCTGGACCTCGGGCGTGAGGAGGCAATCGGACGAGGAGGACGACCGGGAATTACAGCCTTCAACAGATTGAGGGGCGGCGCCCTCCTGAATTGTCGCTGCTGTGGGGGCTGATGTGGAGGAGGTGCAGGCCGGCGCAGCGATTTGGGGGCAAGACATGTCAGGGGAGTCCGACAGCGACTGAAGCGGCTCACCCGATCCAGATCCACTCCCATCAGATCCGAGGGGCAGGGGATGTGGCGAGATGGAGACGCATGGATTGCGCGACGGCGACCGGCGGCGAGGAGTCCTCACCACATCGACCCGCAGCCCCAGATCTGGCTGCATCGCGAGCGCGCCCTCAACCTTGAACGAGCATGGCACGGCGACGCCATCTACAACTGCGACCTGTGGCACCTTGGCTGGCGACGGAGTGGGTGGTGCGTGGTGTTTGAGCACCCCGCCGGAGCCCCTTGTAGATTTGGCGACCGGGGGCGAGGGACTTGGTTGGAGGAACAAGCTCTGCGAGGGGATGGGGGAGACGGGCGCGAGGTGGGGAGCGGGAGTGGAGGGGAAGGGCGGGGGGTCCGGCGGCGGCCGGGGAAACCCTAGGCGGGTCGCCCCCCGCGTCGCCCCCATCTTCTATTGAGCGCCCAGATGCAGTTGGCGTTTCCCCCCACCACCTAATGGCTCTACTAGCATCGATCACCTTATCGCGTCGGATCATCGATCTTTATATTAACAGACGGGAGGCAGTCCAATCTTTCTTTCTAATAACACAATCCAGTTTCTAATTTGTCCCTTTCTGCTCACTCTTTTAGCTGGGGTCTATCGCCTTTACTTTTCTGCCAAGAAATCCGATTTAGGTCTTTGCGCGAAACTTTTCCATTGTCCCACCTCCTTTTGCTGTTTGGCTTTGCCAAACTTCTTTCCACGGCCCAGCTGCTAGCAGTGATCTACTTGCTTAACTTTCGTCAGGTTAAAGCCAAAGTACTACTACTACTTGACACCTTGTTGACAGAGAAAAGAGTGCAATGTGGACGCGATCGATGGCGAAGTCCTGCAATTTTTAGCCGAATTTCTCGTTGCCTTTTTACCTTTGCTCCATATTCACCGGCTTCTCTAACACAAGCACATTTAGGTATGTTTATTGCATGGCAACGAGACAAGTGGGCATCAATATAAAAATGCACGACGGTTGTGGAACAGAAAATCGACTAAATTCTGTTTGGAACCCAAGAATTTCATAAGAATTTACAATAATTTCACAAAAAACAGTTCAATTCCTGCAGGAATGGAAAAGAGATCCTCCATTCCAAACGGGGCCTTAATGCTATTGATCATGCAGAAAACCGCCACTACCTCTACACTTCTCTTACTCAGTGTGTCTTAAAGGTAGAGATAGTGCTAACTCTCCACTTCATCTAAAAGTGAGCCTAAAAATTTACATTGTCTCTAAATTAATAATTGGCTCTACCTGTCAGCAGCTCACTAAATGCTAGATACTGTCTTTTGATAAAGAGTTAGTTCCTCTTTCTTTCATCTTCTTCTCTCCTCCACGCAGGATAAAATCTTACGTGGACTGACTCTTAGCTTCTCTTTAGGGACGCTTTTAGAATCCTCAAAGATAGAGGTAGTGCTGACTCTCCGCCTCATTTAAGGGTTACCTTAAGTGTTCACACTATTTTTAAGTTAATGATTGACACCATCTGTCAACAGCTTAGTAAATGCTAGAGATTGTCTCCTTTCCCTTTCCTTTTTTTTTTTCTTTTGCACTTACGGGGTTAACTTTTAGCTCCCTTAATTTTGGACGCTATTAAGCTCTGTTTACAAGTAGTACAAGAAGAAAGTGTAGCAATTAATGCAACCGCCTTGATGCCGACTTCGTCTCCCCCGTGCATCTTTCAGGACCCAAATATTCTTTAGTTTATTCAACTTCAACTCCTTTTTGGCTATAATTAGCACATCATTACTATATCTAATGCACTCGTATGTGCTCATTCGATTCGTCTGGTGTCATGTCTTGATATTTTATAATCCTAGTGTCAAAGTCTCCAAGTGCAATACTAGTGACGTGTCAATCTGCCGTGGCTTTTGCATTGCTTTGCTTCATTGCTTGCCTATTGGTACGAGAAGATTGTAGTGCAGGTTTACTATATGTTATGTAACTATCAGCAGATATAGTAGTGAAATCTTGCACCTTTTTTATACTGATTACACAATTATGTTCTTTCCTGTCAGAGATTATATATAAAGTTGATGAGGAATAATAGAGGTATTCTCTAATGAACCAGTCCCTTTCTTCTTTCCAGCCTTTTTTTTTCCTAATAACTCTAATTGGTTATAAGCCTTTGTCATTCATGCTTTTGCATCGAGGAATCTGAATTGAGTCTTTGGTCTAGCTAGGCCCTAATCAAAGGCCGCATAAGATCCTCTTTATCACAACTAGTAAGCTGTCATTAGATAACCTTGTAATAATATCACTTTAGAAGATATAGAACCTTGAATATTGAACCACACTTTGCTAGCTGGTAAGATAAGTATTGTGGTTATATATATAATGGCAACGCGGCATGAGAGTCCCCGAGGAGAAGGGGATATGTGTGCTTTACGTGGTATACCTTTTGTGTGGCGATTACTTATGCAGCCCTCTCTTTGCTGCTTCCATCTTTGGAGATAAGTAAGAATTTTGCGATAAACTTGTACAAAATCACAAGGAACTCCAAGAGTTCGAGTAGGACACAGATGCTACTCATGGAGATAAACAAGCGTGTTACTGATCTACATACATCAGAAACCTGCAAAAGAAGAGTCTGAATGGAGGAGATTACACACTTGTGCGGTTAGTAGTACGTACACTCACGCAAAATAAAGAGTCCTGCTCCCTGGTTAATTACGTCCAAAGCCAAAGATCATGACATGTTTTTCAAAGCATGCGTCACAAGACCGTGATAGATGACATAAACGACTGGCTTTAGCGAAGTCGCTGCAAGCACGCAACCGGCAAAGACATGACATGACGCTATGTTTTGCTATTTAGGACGTGTTTAGCATGACAGCGTTCTTAACGGCTAGTGACGAACGAGTCATCAGGTGTGACAGTTGGAGGGAGGACAACGGAAGTCGCAGCTCGTCGTCGACGACCGTGTGCCATCGCCTTTTCCTTATTTCTCCTCATCTACCTGGTGAGAGCAGGGTGCTCGTGTTTTGTCTTGTCCGAGCTGTGCCAGCATCTGCGCTGCTGCTACTGCTCCTGCATCCGGCCAGGGAATGGAGGAGTAGGGCTATGATATGATGGCTGCTGCTGCTGCTGGCTTCGGCTTTCGCTGTCGTTCGTCAACCATCACTTTATTCCGATGCTCTGAGTCCGAGCGCAATTTCTGGAAGGAATTTCAGAGAAAATCTCGTTGACGAATACTCGTACGTCCCCGCGATGAGGCCGCCTCAACTTTGGCGCCATTCCTCTCCATGTCACGAAGCTAGTACTCCAGAAGAGAACTTCACCCTTTGTTCATCGTTCGCGCTCTGTACACAACAACACGCGACAAATCTGCCCATGCTCCCAGATCATTTGCGATATGACTGGCTCAAGCTTGCTGGAACGAGACGGAAGAGAGATTCTTTTGCCCGTGTGGTCAAATGCGGCACCAACAACTGCCTGGCTAGCTAGTGCACGACAACGGAGGAATCCAATCACCTGATGATCGCTTCCTACCGGATGGATGTGATCGATGTAAACGGACAAGAGCGTAGCTTGCCACTGTCGTTTTCTCTTCTAGTATCAATCTTTCCTTAGCGACATAGAACGTACCCGAGCAATTGTTACAGGTGCAAAACTAAACATACGCGACTAATCTGAGCTACAAACAATCATTTGTAGGAGTAGTTTCTGAAGCTAAAATGAAACCAGAACAATGGACGACTGAAAGTGACACGGGACCCCAACAAAAAATCCAACGGCCTCCATGCGCCGTTTCTTTTGCAACATCAACAACAGGACACAATTATTTGGCACGTAAAGGCGCGATTATAAAACCCCGCACGCTACAAGCCCCTCTCCTTCGCTCCATTTCCAAACCCAAACCAACACCTTTCCTCTCACTCCCCTCGCCATTAGCCTCTTCTTCCATTCTCCTTCCTCGCCGTCCACAGCTAGCAACTTGTTGTTGTTGTTGCCAAAGAACCACCTGCGCCCATGCAGCCGACCGGCCGCGAAATGCAGGGCGGCGGCGGCGGCGGGCAGGACGACTTCTTCGACCAGATGCTGTCCACGCTGCCGACGGCGTGGTCCGAGCTCGCCTCCGGCAAGTCGCCGTGGGAGCTCCCCGCGGGCGGCGCCGCCGAGGACCCCGCGTTCGACGAGTCCGTCCTCCTCGCTTCCCGCCTCCGCCACCACCAGATCGGCGGCGGCGGCGACAAGCCCGTCATGCTCCACCTCAGCGACCTGCACGGCCTGGCCGCCGGCGGCCGCGAGGACGGCGGCGGCGCGGGGTTCCTGCCGCTGCCGCTGTTCACCGACCGGGCGCGGGAGGACATGGGCGCCGCCTTCAAGTCCCCCAATGCCGCTGTAAGATTGTCCGGCCGCTCCGTTGCTTGTTGCCTCCTTAAAGGTTTTCGTTTTGTTCTTCTTTGAGCTTGGGGCTGTGCAGGGTGGCGACCAGGCGCTGTACAACGGGTTCGGGACAGCCGGGATGCATGGCGCCGTGCAGTCGCCGTTCGGGCAGGTACGACATCAACCGGTGCCCGCGCGCGTCCGGTTCAGCACGATTGCACTCTCACTTCCACAGTCAATTCGCTTCTTCTTCACTCACAGCGCAAACGCAAAGAGCAAACAAATTCATTTTCTTGGTTTTGCGCTGCATTTCGTTTTCTTCATTGATCAATTGGACTGAAAAAAAAAAACCTTTCTTTTGTCCATATGTCGTCAAAAGGGAGGAGCAATGCCAGCGCAGAGCTTCGGAGGAGGCGCGGCTGCGGGTGGCGGGTCGGTGGCACCGGCGGGTGCACCGGCCGCCGGAGCGTCGTCGGGCGGAGGGGCGGCGCCACCGCGGCAGCAGCGCGTGCGGGCCAGGAGGGGGCAAGCCACGGACCCTCACAGCATCGCCGAACGTGTATGCCACTCTGCCACCACCTTTCCCTCCCAATTTTTTAATGCCTTTCATGTCACCTGTGTTCTTGTGCATCGAGCTCCATAATTCTTGGACATTGGACGTCACTTTGACCTGCTGGACCTTCAATTTTACTGTTAAGCACTCCAATTTCGTGGCAAAATTTTGGCTCCAATTTCACTTTTTCAGAATTAGGAGGAAGCAAAGCTGAACTGCGGCACTAATTGTTTAGACCTTTGCTGATTATTTTTGTATCTTCTTCAGTTGTGCCTACTGTCTCTTGTGTTGCTCACTCTTGCCAGGCTCTTGTTTACAGCTTAGGAGGGAGAGGATAGCGGAGAGGATGAAGGCGTTACAAGAGCTGGTCCCTAACGCCAACAAGGTAGACCAAAATTTCCTCTCTTTTCTCCTGCCTTTAGCTATCTCTTTTGTACAAAGTTGGAAGCTTTCCTTGAGATGTGGTGATGATGCATTCATTTCTTTTTCTGCGAGATGTGCTGTACGAGTAGTTTTACTATGAAAATACAATTCGGCCTTTTGGCCATAGATTATCTTTGTCTGTTATAGTAAATAGCGGTTTGTTATGGTATAACGTGCAATGCCCTCCTATATGCAAGATTGGAAAACTGTTGAAGCACACGGAACAGGCAAGAGTGGTTGTTGATGCAGTGCTCTATACAAATTGGGGCGATGGGACATGTGTCGAGCCTCCATTGGAGGTTGTGGATTAGCGATCAGTAACTTCTAAACTGCACAATATCATCCCTACTTATACAAGCGCACGGCTAAACTGTACTAAGGCAGCAGTAGGGAAAGGAAAAATGATACAGTCTACCAAATAAGATCACAACAGTTATCAACTAGTGCAATAGGACGTGAAAACTACATAAAACTTTCTGGAGGTATGAAGATTAAAAAGGGGTGTAATGATCATCGTAAGCCCCTAGTCTAGGTTCCTAAATTATTGTAGGTAATTAGTGGAATGACAGATTAACTATGTTTTGTTATAAAAACGCACATATTATCCATGAACTTTGAGACATACCTTGCTTGGACTACAAGAGGGGCGCGGTACACTAAGTTGGAGACATGGGCATTTTATAAAACTCCAGCTTCTTCTATTCTTAAAGAATACCACGTGACACGGTTGTTCTGGAGCTTTCATTGTCATGTCTCATATCCTTTTTTGCTTCCACTGGCACACCGCACACCTGATATCCTTTCGCACAACTTGTACTCACTGTTAAGAGTATCTGAAGCAATAAAGAATGTTGTCTTGATGCCTTTTAGAATAAAAACATCACCCCTCATGTATTGATAGAGCTTCCATAGCACAAGGTAGAAGACATAGATCACTGTCACCAAAATGATAATATGGAACTTTGTGTGCAGACCGACAAAGCATCGATGCTTGATGAGATCATTGATTATGTGAAGTTCCTCCAGCTCCAAGTCAAGGTATTTCTGCTTTCCTGCAGCTAGCTGGGTCACGATGGGATGAATTCCCACATGCTGTTCATATATATATATATATATATATATATATATATATATATATATATATATATATATATATATATATATATATATATTGGGCACTCGAAACAACTCAAATTCATTATTACTCCTGATCAAATGTTCCAAACGTTTCAGGTTCTAAGCATGAGTCGATTGGGCGGAGCTTCTGCAGTCGCCCCTCTAGTTGCCAACATGTCATCAGAGGTACCTATACTGTGCAATATGATCTTCTATTTTGAAAATTAAAGTGCTAGCAACAATCTGATCAATAGGCCAGATATGTTGAATCCTGAAATAGTCTAATGATGGGTGACAAGAGGAGAACAAAGCGAACAGGGAAAGTTTTAGCCTTTTGACCATTGTTTAGGTGCAAATAGGTGTTCATAATTTTGTCATATTTAAAGTTGGCATAATGATTCTGATCCATTTAGCAATGGTTTGATCCATCGAAAAAAATGTTTATTTGGTCTAAAGTTGATCCCTGATGAAGTCCAAAAAATTTAATACAAATATGTGAACATCTTATCGCAGATTCTAGCTTTGGCTTTTAATGACCAAAAGCCACCAAAAAGAGCTTCTAAAAATAAGCAGCATGCTTACAAATTTGCACGAAATCAAAAGGAGATATGTGCCACAACTTTGCTTGAGGAACTGATCAAGAACTAGTGGCCAACACAACAGAAAAAGTATGTAGGAATCTTTGTTGTTTAGGGCTAGAGGCGTGGAGCCAATAAAAGGAAAAACACGCCTGAAAAGTGACCACAAGATACTGATTAAGCATTAAGCTTAGGGACCATACCGAATCAGCAACTCCTGAACATGTCCGGGCAACAGGTCAACCACTCCAATTTCGAAAAAAAATTTGCCCATTAGTTTTGTTTTCAGCTATCTTGAGTGGCAAAGTGTCCATCAGTATACATTATCATGTGCATTGGCCAAACTGCCTGTCATGCCATTTTAACTCCGTGTTGCAGGGTAATGGAAATGGAAATGGCACAAGCAACAGCGGGAACGGCAATACTGCAAACAGTAACAGCGACAGCGAAAATGGTGGCAGCAGCCTGCGATTAACGGAGCAACAGGTGGCCAAGTTGATGGAGGAGGACATGGGCTCCGCCATGCAGTACCTTCAGGGCAAAGGGCTCTGTCTGATGCCGATTTCTCTAGCCTCAGCCATCTCCTCCGCCACATCATCGTCCCTCTTATCCCGCCCCTCCATCCACCCAATGGGCGGCGCTGGAGGTACCCTACACAACGGCGGAAGTCCTGCGTCACCTCCATTGGTGAACGGTGCTGGTGGTGATGACTCCCGGACCATCAAGGATGCTGTTGCTGGCGGTAAACAGTGAAGGTGGACAACCATTTAGTCTGTCAGTGTTCTTGGAGGTTCTATGTTCAAAACTCAAAAGGGTGTCCACCAGGGGTGGAGTTGTCAAATGGCGCAGCTGGCCTTTCCCTCCACCCTTTCCCGCCCTTTTGTTTGTTTATAAGAAATGATGTTTAATCATACAACCTTTAGTTCCATCTTTTCATGTTCTTGTGTAATAGCTTTTCTGGTCTCCTTTAGCTCCTCCTTTGTGCTATGAGCTGCTCTCTAATCCCTATCTTTCTTTTCTGTTAAATTTGTCGCGTAGCTGTCGTGTCTCTTGTTAGGTGGAGGTAAGGAGGAATCGAAATTATTGGTCCAAGGGGGCGATGATCATATCCCGCGTAGTAGAAAATAACAGATGAATGATTTCTTTTCTCTATAGCCTGAAGGCGGTATCAAGTGCAAAGTTGGTCAATAAAATGAAATATTATGTGATAACAGAGACCAAGGGTCTGCTGTTTCGATACAGCTTCAAGCTGGAAAGTCTCCTCTCCACTACTGCTGAAATTAGGTGCCTTTCGGACCACCAGATAAACTTAGATATAAGAGCGTGTACGGTGTACCATAAAGTTAAGCACAAAAAGTCATCCCCGATGACAGAGGTAATGTGCTTATTTTGCAGCGCATTGATAATTAAAGAGGCATGGTGCTAAACAAGTGTCTGGTTTGGGCGCTCACAACGTCACGAGTGCCGGATGATATCCGGAGATGTACTCTTTTAAAGCACGTGTGGTAGCAGTAAGCGTGAGATATACCCTAACAGCAGTTGTAGAATACCGGACAGTTGCAGAAAACACTAATGAAGAATGCTCCAAAAAGAGACCGATGGGCATATCTTGAACAAACTTTGAGTTTCAAACAACCCAGCCAGGCTGTTTGCTTTATTGGCAAAGTCGTTCTACAGGTGATTTCATTAACTAATTCAGTTAGTTTTGGTGCTACATGGTTGCTACGCAGGCGATTTAGACGATGGTACGAGAAGGGCACGAGAATGGCAATATTCCTTCCGGCCTTCAATTCGCACGAAGTGATGGGCTGGTTCGAAATAAACAAATCGAGAAGAGAAAATTATGGGCATACTTACCTGATACGACCAACGTATTGAAAATTTCTGGCGGGCGATGCACCCACGTTGGGGAAGTAAATGGAGAGCATCTTTGATCGTTCTTTACGAACTCGTAACGAGCAAAGGCAACAGAAGGAAAGGTTGTTTGTACAATTGGACCACACAAGACAATGGAAAATTTGCAGGAGGCAGATGAGATCTCCAGCTGTTTTTTTTTTAAAAAAAAAAACTAAGATGAATGTTGAGACCAAGAAAATGGAGCTCTCGGTTAGTCGGTTGAGTAATACGCTGGTGTGACATTTTCCACCACGGTGTTGACAAAGACAGACGAACATTCCAGGTGTAACGCATAACTGAAAGGTTACGACTTACGAGCGCAGATACATTGTTTTGAAAGTAGCCAACTTTTCTTTGGAGATAAGCTCCTAGCCATAAATGCATAGTGAATGATGAACGCCATGGAAGGAAAAGATGAATACTTTTACTAGTGTGTGATACCGAGATATATTTACTGTAACTTGCACGAAAATAGTTCGGCCAGTTGCAGGCATGGCGAAAGCTGTTTTTAGAGAGCACGGCAAATGGATCAGTAAACATATGCAATCATACACCTTGTTTTGGCTTATACATGATGAATGCCGAGCCAGATACAGAATTGTTGGGGCTGAGAAGAGACGTGCATATTAAAAATTTAGAGTCCTATAAATTTGTCAGTCGGATAAATAACAACATTAGATCTTCCTGAAGAGGTAAGATCCTTCAAGGTTTTGCACCTTCACTCTGAAGAAAGTTAGGTTAAATAACCAAATAATTATAAGTCGATGCTGATTGCTGACGACTAGATATGTGCCATAAAAGGTACAAAATATTGTGCTCCATTTCTCTTCCAACAGCTGGAAGGCATTTTTTATGCAAACTGCACGTCCTTATTTCTAGCTTTTTTTAGAAAGGGGCACTAGCAACTAGATACAAAGGTCTGATGTCGCAGTAGAAGAATGGGATGACTTTAGTCCAGCAGTACCTTATTAAACCATCTTAAGATAGTGGACAACAGTGGTCAAAATGTGAAACCTTAACAAAGTCAAGCCCACATTGAACTTATTATGCCCCATTCTAGCCCCTATTATATTGGTAGTCGCACTCTGGATCATTTTTTGGCAATCGGTAGATCATGTTATGCCAAAACAATTTGTGCAAACATATGCATGACACATAATGACAAAGAACATAAGAAAAATAAATATAATGGCAGTACTGTGGAACAATTTCATGACATGTTAGATGGCAGATCTCACCAAATCTCTGTAGCAAATGCAGGATTAACATCAGAGAATACTTCAGAACTAGAGCAATTCTATTGCTTCACTTTTGGTTTGCCGTTCTCTTTCTTTTATTAGAAGTACTATGCAATTTGTCCCCCAAATTAGGTTTCTTTGCAGCTTCTGATTCCAGAGATTCTTCCAGTTTTTTCAGAGCTTTAACAACCGATAAGATGCCAACAGTTAGAATGCATGGTCAATGAAAATAAAAATAAAGGTGAAAAGTAACTAAAATAGTAATCATAATTACAGAAGAACCATTATCTCACCACTGGAGAAAACAGGAAGAAGTGTTTCTATTGATTCCTCAGGCAGTGAATGAAGGCTGCAGCTGGAATTATCTGCCTTCTTGAGCATTTTGTCAAAAGGTTTAACCTACAAAGGATCTGTATCAGCAACCAAAACAGAAAGAAAATATTTGCAGAGGATATTCTATGGCAGCTGCATTGGGTATGATCCACTAAGGGTTTCTTTTGTTAATAGAAAGGGGGCACTAGTACGTACATAGCTATGTTTCACTCTAGAATGGATTTTAAAGTAATTTATGCACCTCTTAGCTCCTAACTAGACCAGGAGATCTTGGTGCTCAATGCTCAAAAATCAATAGTTGCCTATAACAGCATTCTCCACCAAGTCATATTATGCCAAATAACACCCACCAAATCAAAGAACACTCAACATGCAGTTCATGTGTCTAGCCTCAGTGGTGAGGATGAACAAAATGAGATTGCATCTTTTCTACATTAAAGTCATGCATATTGCATGACATATTCATAAATCAACATATTGCAAATTTTTTTTGTTAGGAAAGCTACCGATTGCGATTATAGTTAAAGAGTGCATTACCTCATGTTTCCTCAAAAAGGTGAAGCAAGATCCAGACTCCCCTGCTCGAGCCGTACGACCCGCTCGATGGATGTATGTTTTCACATAGGGCGGCATGTCATAATTGATAACATATCTTAGACCATCAATATGTATTCCACGAGCCATTCTATCGGTACCGATTAGAACATCTATGTTTCCCTCCTTGAAGGCATCCAGTGTCTTCCTGCAAGAGAGAAATTCAACTTATGTGTCAGGGCAGGAACGAGTTCAACATATCATCCTCCCATCAACAGTAGAAAAGTCATATCCAAATAGGCAAGTGTTGGTTGTTTTCTTCTTTTTAAACTCATCTAATCCAAATTTTATGAACCACAGCTGAAGGCGAATCCAACTTGAGATGAAATTTTGGTAAAAACAAGAAAATCATCCGTGGCTATTTGCTAACTCCACAATAAGAGCCTTGATTTCCCAATTTAATCAAATCAAATATAGGTAAGTTACCTTCGAGTAGATTCACGCTGCAAACGTGAATATTCACTGAACTTAAATGGTAAGTCTTCAAAAAATCCCAGCAAAGTGCTTAGTCTATGACTTGATTCTACAGAAGAGGTAAAAACTAAGCACTTGTTTCCTCGCAGCTCTTGGAGAAGAACAATGAGAGACAACGGTTTTAAGTTTGATTTACAGATCTGCAATGGGAGCATAGAACAAATATGAGTGAGCATGCACAATGGAATGTCCAGTAGTTTTTACACCTTGGATGCATCGACACCGTTTATGTAAGTTAAAGGAGCTAGATAGACAAACCAGTTTGTAGGACTCCAGCTTTGTAGGGATCCTGTAACGCTTCTTCCCGCTATTCAACAACAAGGGATGGTGCAACTCAAGCTGAGAAAGCTTGCTAGGATCTTGAGTCAGTGTAGCAGACAAAACTATTTTTGCCAGTCTTGGACAACATTTACCTTTAAATCCACGCTCGACACCCCTATATGGTTGCAAGGTAAAAATAAAATCTGTAAAATTTTAGGTTAAAATAAAATGCATTGTTAAATTATTAATGTCAGGAAAGACAAGATTGCAAGCAAGGTACAAAGGATACGAGAAAATATGTAACAACTTAAGAAAATGTGGTAAGTACAGAATATGAGAAAAATGTGACCCTTACAAAGATAAAGGAAAATATACGAGAATAAAATTAGGGTAGGCAATTACGATCTTCTAATTGTAGTCAATGGATGTAGTAGAGCTTTCCCCGTGTCATGCCAGGAATGGTCTTGGCCACTTGAATGAACGAGCTGGATCACGGTTGGCAACCAGGATTGATAAGCCTCTCTTAACATTCTATCTGTCTCATCAACGACCTGCATCCCAATATGATAGGTGAAGTATGAGGTACTAATGTCTACAAAACACCAAGGCAAAATTTGTCCTTGTAGACAAATAGTACAAACCGCTGATAATCTAAGTCAATAGTTCTCTTGAAATAACACTTGCAGAATATATCAAATTATATGGGAAGCAAATGATACTTGCATGGATGCGAAAGACATCTATAATAATAATAAGGACTTAAAGCAAGAGGTGAATCTGTGAGCTTTGCTTGCTTGCCCACAAATTGGAGTAGACTAATCATATAGTGATGCCATAATATAAGATATCAAATGTAGTACCTTATTATAACTTTGGACACAGACCAGGAACAAAGAAAATTGTTAACACATTGTCAAAAATCAATGCTAGAGCATAATTCCCTAATGATCTACAAGACAATGTAGTGTAGTCTGTACTGTGTGTCACAACGTGCAACGATATTTCAAGGTTAAACAGACAATCCCATGTGAAGAAGGAAAAGACGAACCACGAAAAAGAAGTCCTCAAGCAAAAGTAAACAGATGAAGCATGACCGTGATGGAGGGCATGATATGCAACAAAAGGCATACAAATTGTTATTAATAAGCCTACCAGGTATTGAAGGTGCTCTAGGCTGAAACCCTTTGTCATGTTAATGTGATCCATCAGTCTTCCAGGAGTTGCTATTAATATATCAACTTTAGTTTGTGGTTCCATCTGGACATATTCCTCATCAATAGTTGGATAAAGCTCTTGTTTGGGCTTCCTAATAAGATTGGAAATTTCATCTGCTATTGACGATTGACCAACTGCTGAACCTACTGACAGTCCCACATCAGGAGCAATAGCATCAAAAACCTCTTTAACCTGAAATTGAATAAGCACAGGGAGCACATATCATTAACCTGAAGACATGCAGGGCTGAATTTCTAGAAGGTAAAGGGAAATCACACGAACCTGCAAGGCTAAATCTCGAGTAGGCAGCACAACCAAAGCACGTAAGCACCTAACTTTTCGAGTGGAGAGCGCTTGCACGATAGGTAGGGCATAAGCAAGAGTTTTTCCAGATCCAGTAGGAGAGTTGATACAGATATCCCTCTCAAAAGCACCAGGACCAATTGTTTCCAGCCATGCTGCTTCTTGGACTGGGAAAAATGATTCGATCCCCATTTTCTGCAAAGCCACCGCCAATCTACAACAGTGAAGCAACACCAGAGCGTTAAAATGTTTTAGTTTCATAAGATATTTACAGAATTACAATCATATACTTCCTTGTATAGCTTACTACAACTAACTGTACTGAAAAGGCATTCGAAACTAATTGCAAGAGAACAAGGATGCTAAGCACACACGTTATTCAGTGGAATACCGCCCCTCCTTTGCTGTTGCAGTTTAGTTAACATAGTACTTCTGATCGAACAAATTGCAGAAGTAGCATTCGCACACTGCCGTTCATTCACAATTGACTGGAAAAACAAAAATCAAAGCCCTGCAATAAACTGTCGTAGCCTTCTACTCCTAGGAGCTGCAACCAAAACTAAACTAGCGAATCGCGTGTTCAAGTGATCAAGAGGACAAAGCGGGAGCAATGGGAGCGCACCTGGGGTCGAGCCGAGGGAGCTGCGAGACGGGGCAGCCAGAGAAGGCATCGATGTCGACGGAGCACCGCATCCACGGCAGGTGCGGCACCCGGTCAGCGGGCCCCTCCTGCACGTCCTTCCTCGCCATGGCCACCATCAGCAGCCAAACTTGACACAAACGAAGTCCGAGAGGTCGAGGAGGGGTCCACGCCGGCGAGCAGCACCGGTTTGGAGAGGCAGCGCCCGCGCAGGTGGCTGCTGCGCCGGCGGGGAGTCGCTCGCCGTAGCTCGCGCGGAGGAGGACGGGAAGCGGTGGGGAGAGGGATGAGGAGGAGAGGACGGGGAGCCGCAAGGAAGAGGACGAGGAGGAGAGGGACGGTGAGCCGTCCGGGGCGGCGGCGGCGGGGAACGATGGAGGCGAACGGAAATTGGAGTCGGGGGCACTCCTGTTCTGGCGTTTTGGCCTTGGGCCGCACGGGCCTCTGCTTTCGTTGTATTATGAGGCTGAATGGAGGACTTTGATCCAAAGTAAATGGGTTGGTTCGGTTAAATCGGTCCATTCGGTTAACAGCAGATGAAAATAGTTTTGATCTGCCAGAATCTACTTCACCTGTATATTCTAATTATGTTGCTTTTTTCATTGGAGCTGCGGCACTCATGTTTTTCTGGGAGCATGAATGTTGTCCATTATTATTTCTAAAATAATTCAGTAGGAGTGAGCAGTCTGCAGATGAATCAAGTGTGCAATTGGTTATTTCGCTTTAATGCATTGCATAAAGAAATAATATGGTGCCTTATGCCAGAAATAAACTGTTAGATATGTCGTAACTCTTTTCTATTCTTTTCAGCTGTCGCATCACAAGTCACGAATACCTGAGTCAATAGAGTGAGAAAATGTCACCTTTAACGTGGTTTGGAAAAGTGTATGAAAGTTTCCTAAGATCCCTCAGTATTTTATTCAATTTCTTCTCAATCAAATTTACTCCACTAAAGTTTTGCTGAATTGAGAGGTCTAATTGCAAATATTCTATTGTGACCATTGGTTGCGGCCTGGGTGTTTGTTATATTTGAATTGAGTTTTTATATGCAGCTACTACTCTTGTTGCTTCTCAAATGAAGATATTTTTTATTAGGACTCCTTTGAAATTGAAAAGAAGCAATCTAAAGCCTGAATATCACTTGCAAGCTCAACAACACAGCTTGCAACAAGCTGAAACTGAAAGAGAAAAGGGAATTAGCGAAAGTATGCTCAAAGTTTGCTACTTCCAAAATCAGAGCAAGTCAACTTTAGTTTTTGTCTATGTATGAAGGCATTGGGTCTCAACAAAATTTACAACTTTGATTTTGATGGTTAATGGTATTTCAACTGTCTGAGACCTTTGTATTTTCATTTATAATATTCCGATATTCACTTTGCTGTCTTTTTTATACAATGTATTGTTCACGTTGCTTGTGCTTTTTTAATTACTTGTTTCATAATAATCAGAGGAAATATATTTTTTTTTTAATTATTAGCTTCATCATAAATATCATTTGAGCATTTTATATATTATTTTGAAGTCTATATTCTGAAAGATAATGTAGTCAAATATATCATAATGCTCATATTCCTGTCAAGTAATGTCATTATTTAGACAGTGCGTGGCGCACGTGCATTTTTAAGGCTGAATGGAGGACTTTGATCCAAAGTAAATGGGCTGGTTCGGTTAAATCGGTCCATTCGGTTAACAGCAGATGAAAACCGAATAAAACACGGTTAACCGAAGTTTTCAGTTTCCAAAACCTAAATTAAAACCAAAAAAACCGAATTAACCGTATTTTCCGGTTAATTTTGTTCAGTTAACCGGTCCCCGGGCTAGCGGCAAACTAGGGCGCGGAGCGGGCGACGGTTGGCCGGGCTGGACTCTATTGGGCCTTCTTCACTGGGCCGCAGCTACAGTTAAGAATTGGGCCGCGCAGCCGGCGCGATGGAGGAGGAGGCAACAACGCGCAAGCGGTTTCGGCTTCCAGGGGAAGGCGGCGGCAACAAATTGGCACGGCCGCGCTCATTTCATTTTGGCTTTTGACACGACCCCACCCTTCCCACCCCAGCCAATGCCGTGCGGATGCCCTCCTCCCAGCCCGCCGCTCGCCGCCGCCGCCGCCGTCGGCGTCGGCGTCAGCGCTCTACGGAGAGCAAGATGATACCAGGAGGAAACGACGAAGCCGCCGCCCGCTGCCCCCCGCACCGATTCGTCCGCGGGCTCTGCTTCCTGTGCGGGGAAAAGGGGGAGGACGCCTCCGCCGTCGGGCACGAGATGACGACGAAAGGAGCCGCCGCCGCTCGCTGCCCGCATCCTGGATTCGTCCTCGGGTTCTGCTTGCTGTGCGGGGCCGAGGAGGAGGACGCGGAAGTAGGGGGGCCCGAAGTCGCCGATAGGTACATCTACTGGGGCCCGAAGCCGCGGCCGGCGTCGGGGACGACGGCCATCCCGCGCGCGTCGGACCTGGGGACCCTCCTGCGCGCGAGGAAGCTGACCCTGATCCTGGACCTGGATCACACGCTTCTCAACTCGACGGGGTTCCACGAGCTCTCCCCAATCGAGAAAGGCAACGGGTTCACACGGGACACGAGGAGCGATCCAGGCACGGGCCTCTTCCGATTGGACGCCTACCCCCTCCACATGCTCACCAAGCTGCGGCCCTTCGTGCGGGGCTTCCTGGAGCAGGCGAGCGCCATGTTCGAGATGTACGTGTACACGCTGGGAGACCACGACTACGCCAGGGCCGCCGCCAAGCTGCTCGACCCCGACGGCGCCTACTTCGGCGGGCGGATCGTGTCCAGTGATGAGTCCACCCGGCGGGACAAGAAGAGCCTCGACGTCATCCCGGGCGCCGACCCCGTCGCGGTGGTGATCCTCGACGACTCCGGCTACGTCTGGCCGGAGCACCAGGACAACCTGATCCTCATGGACAGGTACCTCTACTTCGCCTCGGCATGCCGGAACTTCGGCTACACCACCATCTCCCTGGCGGAGCGGAAGCGGGACGAGAGGGACTGCGACGGCTCGCTGGCCGTGGCGCTGGCCGTCCTCAAGCGCGTCCACCAGGGGTTCTTTGACTCCGTCCTCGACGGCCACTGCTCCGACGTCAGGGAGGTGATCAGGGCCGTCCGGCGCGATGTGCTGCGCGGGTGCACGGTGGCGTTCAGCCGGGTTATCCCGCTCGAGGACCGCGCCCAGGACCACCACATGTGGAAGTTGGCAGAGCAGCTCGGCGCCGTCTGCGTGGCGGATGTCGACGCGACGGTCACTCATGTCGTCTCGAAGGATCCCGGGACGGAGAAGGCACAGTGGGCGCGGGAGAACAACAAGTTTCTGGTCAGTACGAAGTGGATCAACACGGCAAGCTTCCGGTGGTGCCGGCCAAACGAGCAAGAGTTCCCGGTTACCCGTGGACATTAGTCGTGTGGGAAGAGTGGTGCTGCGAATCGTTCAGAACTGCATGCTTCAGGTTGTTGTTGACATTGCCTACCAACCGTGGTCGTCATGCAGGCCAAAAATCTGCCGTTTGGAAAAATCACTGCTAACCTGTGGTTACTTACTGGAGAAGTCTCGGTTCAGTTCACTTCTGTCAGTGTTTCGATAGTTCAGGGCAGTGGTGTGGGTAACTTGCGATAGTTGCATACTTCAGATCGTTGAGATTGCCCTGGCATGTTGCTGCTGTGTGGATTCACTCAGGCATGTATTGTTTGACCAATCACTTTGAATTTTTAACTCGTGGAGATGTTTCTTTCTCACTTGTCCGATGCACTAACGTTGTTAAGAATCTCTGTTAAGTTACAATCAGGGCTTAGAATGGGTAATATGAAGCTTCTGCAGAAACCGTCAGTGATGTACGAGTGTTTTTTTTCTTTTTCTTTCTTTGCTATTAAGATGCATGCAAAACGACGGCATTCTTTGGTGATGACACTAAGTAGCTCAGGACGTCCGTGTCTTGTATTGTTGCAAATGGCGCTCGGCTCTTCCCGCTGTCCGACTCATGTTATTCACGGCCTCTCGTCCGAGCAGAAATCGTCCGCTAGGCTCTCTTTCGATTCAAAAAGAGTGATCACCAAACGGATCCGAATATAATGTTGCTCTTCGTTTCTTGATTCCTGAGACTCCAGTTTCCGGTCATGTCGAAGCGCAAGAGCTCGCACGAGATCAGCGACCGCGCCGCCAAGCGACCGCTGCCGATGCAAAAGCAGCATCTCTACCTGCTGGTGGACGACTGGGAGAGGGGCTACAGCATCCGCAAGCTGGACGTCGACGCCTTCGACGCAGATGGCAGCGACAGCGACTGGCTGCCAGAGCACTTCACAGAGCCGCCGGTGGCGCGCATGGAGGCCGTGCACGACAGTTGCATTAGACTCGAACGTCGTCTCACACGGCACCAATATCTTGGCCATGCAGCCCGGCAAAGCCAGCCTCGCCATACCAGCCTTCGACACGCATCACGCTAGGCCTGACCATCTGCCCGTGGCCCTCTTGCCGTGGGGGCTACACTAGGAGCCCCTTCTTCGTCTCCGTCGGCGGCAAGCTCTTCCTGTTCACAAACGTCCTCGCCGAGTACCTCGGCGATCCGCCGCCGCACGGCAGCAGCAAGACGCCGTGGTCCTGGACCACCATCAAGGCGCGGCCGCCGTTCTACACTAGCAGAATCATCTGCTACGCGCTGCACCCTGACGGCCGCACCCTCTTTGTGTCCGCGGGTTCCCGGCCACCGAGAAGCAGGTATTATAGGCCGCCGCCGCCCTTCTCCTCGGAGGACGGGCAGGGCACCTTCTCGTTCGACGCGGAGCGCCTCGAGTGGACGCGCCACGGGGACTGGCTGCTGCCGTTCGCCGGGCAAGCCCACTTCGACGCCGACCTGGAATCCTGGGTCGGCCTCTGCGACGAGAGGGACGGCGACGGGTGCCTCTGCGCCTGCGACGTCGCGCCGGTGGCCGCCGCCGAGTTCACGAGCCCGCCGGCTTGGAAGCTCGGCGATGACAGGCTGTTCCGCAGGGAGCGGGAACGGCTGCATCTGGGCGCCAAGCTCGTGCACATGGGCGGCGACGGCAAGTTTTGCCTCGTCGAGGCCATGACTCACGAGGACGACGCGCGTCGGCTCGACGACGAGCGCGGCCCGCTGCCGCGCCGGCGTGTGCTCCGCGTGATCACGTTTGGTGTCAAGTACGATAAGAAGGGGGAGTTGCGGACCACGCGGCGACGGGCTCGGTCGTGTAAGATGTATGAACGTTCTCATGATTTGTGGGAACCGCCGGAACCTTTGGCGTTCTGGCTCTAAGGAGATTCAGAACGTACATGATTGCAATGCAAGCCAAGGAATTGAAGACCAAGTGGAAGAGAACGAGCATTTTTTTTCTTCCCTTTTGGCGTTGTACTTCTCCTGTATAATCATCTTTAATTCAACTGCTGCTGTGTTACATAAGGCGAATTTCTTCTCCTGTCAGTATTGTTCTAGCAAACGATGGAAGATAACACCTTTCTAGAAACAAAATAACAAGAGAGAGAAGAGGTTAAAAACCTATGATTGTTTATTTTACAATGTACGTTGGTGATTGATGGAAACATTGCATAGCCAAAATGGTTGCGATGCTTACAATTGCATTGATCTGGCGCAAATGAAATCATTTTATGCAGAACATATGTATCTTCAGTTACAGCCGGGTTTTTGGACTAATGGAGTCTAGAACTTCGAAATCATTCAGTTACTGTCAACGATGTAGCAGCACCGAATCAGTTGAGCTACTGTCATTCTACGATGTTCAAGCACAATAAGGAGTCTGAAACTTCCAAAACAATCATTTGCTGAAGCGATGTGTAGTGCACTAATGCCCTTTGTGTCTGTTCAAACGTCAAACATTCAGGGTCCATTCGTGTCTGTTTGCTTTTGAGTAGTTGGCAGTTTGATCAGGCCTTGTGCGTGTTTGATGATGAAATGGAATTTTAGTACTACTTTATTTCGGAAGGTGCTAGTATATAGTATCCAATCGTTGTAAATGATATAATTGTATTGCAGCAAAATGAGAAACCAATAGAGCATTCTATAAGAATGATTGGTCGGTTAAGTGTCTCAATGTTCTGGATGCCATTTCCAGCCAAGCTTGATCTGTTCAAATACTGTACTTAGGGATGGGATAACTAATCACTAAGCAAGACAAGTACAAATACAATTTTCGTTATCAGATAGTACAGAATACATCGGTAAACTAGCATTGCAACAATATTCGAATTTCCCCCAAGAGAACCTGGGGCTTCGTTTGGTTCCAGCCCAGGCAACGGGGCACGGGCGGCGATATGGAACAGAGCACCCCGGGAAGCTAGCGTACCGGGTTTGTGCATCCGAGTCGGAGCTTCTGTAGGAGGCAACAGACTAGGTAGGAAAAAGTGTTAATTTTTGTTCTTCGATTCGGATACAAATTCATAGCCCGCAATCCATAAATACAGAAGACAGCACGCGCCTTTTTTTTTTTTTTTTGAGGCGAGACGGCACGCGCCTTGATCGTGATTTGTGGAGCACACGCCGCCATAGGAAAGGAAATAGGCAAGGCAATGTCGAAGCGAAAGATCTCAGGTGAACGCTGCGCCGGCGCCAAGCGGCCGGCGCTGCAGCGGAAGCAGCACCTGTACCTGCTAGTGGACGACTGGGAGAGAGGCTACAGCGTCCGCAAACTGGACGTCGACGCCTTCGACAGCGCCGACGCTGACCACTCTCCGAAGCGCTTCGCAGAGCCACCGGTGGCTCGCATCGAAGCTGCTCCGGACGAGAGGTACCAGAGCTTCGTCTCAAACGGTACCAAGATCTTCGCGATGCAGCCCGGGAAAGCGAGCCTGGCCATCCCGGTCTTCGACACGCGCACGCTGGGCCTCTCGCTCTGCCCGTGGCCCACCAGCGACAGGAAATATGGCCTCTTCGTCTCCGCCGCCGGCAAGCTCTTCGTGTTCATGAACGACCTCACCGCCCTGTACCTGGTCGGCGACCCGCCGCCGCACGACGGCAAAAGCAAGTCGGCGGCGGGAGCATGGTCGTGGAAATCCATGGACGCGCGGCCTCCGTTCTACGCCAGCCGAGTCGTTTGCCACGCGTTGCACCCGGATGGGCGCACGCTTTTCGTGTCCGCGGCCGGCCGGCACAGGGACGACACGTCAGGCAGAGGCACCTTCTCCCTTGACACGGAGACCATGGAGTGGACGCGCCACGGCAGCTGGCTGCTGCCGTTCGGCGGCGAAGCCTACTTCGACGCGGAGCTGGAAGCCTGGGTTGGCCTCTGCGGCGAGCGAGACGGGGCTGGGCGCCTCTGCTCCTGCGACGTCGAGCCCGTGGCCGCCGAGTTCACGCGCCCGCCGTCGTGGAAGCTCGGCAAGGACAAGCTGTTCCGGAACGAGCCGGAGCTACATCTTGGCGCCAAGCTCGTGTACATGGGTGGCAGCAGGTTCTGCATCGTTGAGTTTATGTTTCACAAGGACGACGTGCATCTTCTGCGCCGCGACCCCAAGGAGTGCGGGCGCCGGCGTGTGCTTGATGTCACCGCGTTCGGGCTCAAGTACAGTAAGGAAGGTCAGCTTTGTGCTACGCTGCGACGAGCTCGATCCTGTAAGATGTACAAGCAGCCTCCTGATTATGGGATGTCATCGGAGCCTGTGGCATTCTGGCTCTGATGGTGGTGGCTCTGAGCCTCTGACGTGAGACCGATTCGACGCCCAAGGGTCGGCGCGCCTGAGCTCGTGCTAGTACTGTACGCAACTGCACAAGTATGGCGCGCGCTTCTTCTAGTAATTTTTTTTTTCTGACGAGAAGGTGCTCATTGCGGCTCCATAGTCTCAAAATGTTACGGTCCGTAACCAAGTTCCTAAGTTTCGCCGTAACCGTTCCTTCTTGTATTATCAGAGGGAAATACGAGGGGATGGGAGCAGGCGATCGCGGCTGCGCGCATATGTGATTAATTTTACTAGTTAAAACTGATTTTCCAAACCTCAGTCACTTATTGTATTGACTTGTATGTGCATGAAAAAGTATCTGACTGGAATTATTGTACGACATACCTCATAATCAAACAGCGATTTTACACATTGAGGCTTGCATTGCTCCTCAAGGTGATTCTTTGGGTCAACAGGTTCAGCATCCGCCCTGACATAACATTAGAAATGTCATTACAAAAATCAGATGCAATTTAGGAACTCTTCTTCTATGAAACAGATTAATAACTAAATACTATACCAAGACCATCTATCGGTATTTGGTAACGTCAATAGAAGCAAGGGCATGAATTAAAGATATCAGGAAACAAAACGAAAGCTGAATTCCCCGGTATTATCTATTTCCCATTATCCTCGATAAACAAAGAAAGATGTCACAGTATATAGTCAGAGAATTTTCGTGCATGGAAGACAAACCAATTATCTGAAACAACAACATTGTCACATGAAGTTTACTTAACCAAGATTGAGAAAATGAATAAGCTAACTGCGTCAGGATACATGTGAAAGGGGTCTTGGCCTAGTGGTTAAAGCACCCGAGTAGCATTTTTGAGGTCCTGGATTCGACTCCCGGTGGGAGCGAATTTTCTAGGATTTAACGACATTTGTGCTTTCAGCGGTAGGCGACGTGGCCGTCGACAGCGAGGCGCCAGTGGTGACTTCGTCAATCTGAAGGATTTGTCGGCTCAGTCTTCGAAGATGCTCATAGGGGTAGGGTTTGCGTATGTACGGTCATAGGGGTGAGTGTGCGTGCATTGTGAGTGTCTGAGTTGTACTTTGTATTAAAAAAAAAGATACATACAAAATTCTGCATCCTGCTTTGCGAACGAGGACACGGGACATAATTGAACAAGTATATAATCCGGTTAGGACATGTGTGGGATAACAGGCCCGAAAGGACCTGGGCTGGCGGAATGGGCTCGTGGATATGACGAGCCGGCCGCGCTAACAAATATAGCCAGCTGGTTATACATCCCCACCAGATCCAACAGTTCCCAATCCGGGTGGGGTTGCTGGGTAGCAGGATCAATTTGCGTTGCTCATGTTACTGGAACATGAATCCTTCTGAGTGTTACAATGAAAATTTTGATTAAGGCCAGACTGACATATTTAATGCTGCTATCAATCATCACAAGAAATTCCTCTTCTGGGTTGCTTATTCTTGAACTTGTCTCGGTTGACAGATTCCAAACCTGTGAGCGAAATGTTGCAGGCAATGCGATGAAAGTTTTATGGTTCTCATTTTTCTTTTTTTGAGAGAGGTTATGGTTCTCATAGTGAGAACTTAATTTTCGCCGTGGGACTAATGGGACCAAACTAAAATGAAGACCCAAAAAATGTTTAGGCCCCTAAAGAATAAAATTGGTTCGAACAAAAACCCAGTGACTCGCAAAAAGAAAAAAGAAAAAAAAAACTAGTGGATCGGACGTCCGGCGACTAATGGGCCCAAACGAAAAGAATGGCCCACGGCTAAGTAGCCGAAGAGCACCACCCTGCACCGCCCGCATTGCCACCCCCGTCCCCCGTCCCCTATACTCCTCGCGCTCCCAGAAATCGACGAGATCGACAAAACAGAATAGCAATCCCCAAAGAAATTGCGACTAATTGGGCCCCAATACCTCGCCGCCGGCGACAACCGGGCATCAATCGCCCCACCGGCGGCGGCCAAGAGTTGGCGCCGTCTCCTCCTCTCCGCTCCTCGTCACATCCCTCAGGCGCTGACGTCTCGCCCCACCATGACTTGGGTCATGAGCCTGCGGTTCACCAAGAACCAAGTAAGGAAATTCCATCCCTTCCCGTCTTTCTCCCCCATCGATTCTTTAGTTACCCGTGTGCGCCGCGTACGGCTTCCTCGTTTCGCGTTGCTTTCGCCGTTTCGCCGGTAGGGGGCATGCACTGTGTTCTTTTCCGGAATGAGGGGGTGCGAAGAGGCAGGAAGATCGCGGCGTAGGGGCTCAGCTATTTGGGAGGTGGAAGCAGGCGCTTGGTGCATTTAATATACGGGGAATCAGGGTTTAGACGGCCGCTCTTGCCTTTTTTTGTTCGATGAAGGGCTGTATAAGTCGGGGAGAATTGGAGTGCTTTTCGTTTCCCCCCACCAATCCAGATTATTCTTTTCTTTTTTCTTGATTTATCGGGATAGTGAGTTTCCTATGTTTAGCAGTAATTTCATGCGAACAACTGACTTGCGTGGGTACTAGTACAGTAGCCTTGAACAAAGATAGGGTAGTGATGAATATACTGTCAAGAATCAGTGTCAGATTGAAATGTGTGTAATCGACTACATTAACGTCAATTAGCAACTTATGCAGAATCATTTATCTGTACCTGTAATTACTATCTTTTACTGCACCATCACCAATAATTACCTTGGCTGAGTGCACCGTGTGTTGACGACATTTCTGTACTTGCATGGAAACATATGTTTTGTAGATTCACCATCAGAACTCAGAAGTATTTAATTTTCATTATGATTGTGCAGTAAACGAGTCTAATTTATAACAGCTGGTTACTTGCTCATACATGAAAAAAAAAGTTAAATGAATTCTAAAATAACAATAATCTAGCAAACTTGGCTTATCTTCCCCCCTCTCTTTTTTCTGTTGCGTGTAAACATGTGCATTTGGTATGTCTGATATATTCAACAATTGCTTTTGGAATTTGGGTTTGGTTGTGCAGTTATTAGTAGTAGCTTCTTGAATGACTTGAGTTCAATGGTTGGTTCTGAATGTGTTCTATTCTAATCACCTGCAGATTCCAAAGATGTTGAAGGCCTTTTACAGGAAACACATAAGAAAACATCATGCTTTCATCTTATGTAAGCATGAGAAGAGGACAGCCATCAGGCTTGACTTGATGCTGAAAAACAATGCCACTACATACTTCTGCAAGCCTTTTGGTGTCAGTTCCCAATGTGCATTCAGCGGCTTCTACCGACCCACTGAAATTGTAGTTGAAGTAGTCAGAGCTTTGATTCTTTTTCATGATTTGGCACATGAGGCAGGGTATTCTTTCGATGGACGTCTCTTGGTGACAAATCTTTACTGGGTGCCAGAGACCAAGAGCATAAAAGTAGCAGGCCTTGTCATTGGAGAAATGGTAAAAAAGACAGACGAAAGTATCAGATCAGACTACACTGCTCAGCATGATATGATACGTGATGAGGTGTTTGCTGGCTCAAAAGTTCCTAGAGAGCTAAGGCACTTGATGAGATTTATGATCTCCAATCCTATTCTGTATCGAAATCTGATCACGCACAATGTTTGTCTGCTGGATGATGAGGCTAAGGTCGGAAGGTTCATAGTGTTGTATCAGAAACTTGCCATCATCAAGAAGCTGGATAAAAACATATTCTGGAGTGCTATGTCCTATGTCACCTGTGGGCGCTGCGATCAGTGGCATGATTGGAGGGGCGATGTTAAACTGAATGATGCACTAAAAGAAGTCTATGATTACAAGAAAGTACATGGGTACTACACACCTGATGAAGATGGGGTTACATGGTTTGGCCGCAACTGTTGTGGTCATGTCACGGACTACTCTGTTGACTCTGAAAATGGCCAGTTGGTTATCAAGTACACTAATGCCGATACCTTTCCTATGCTGGAATGTCACGTGCCTGGTTTGTTTGCTCAGGTCGAAGAAGCTGTATTTTCAGTGGTTGAGATTGATTACCCACAAGAACTTCAATGCTTAAGAAACAGCTCAACTGGTGGTGTCTAGCATTGGCTCAACTCAAGCTTATGGATTCGTGCATTGATTCTTGCTGCTTCTGATATGAAGAGAATGCAGTTGTTGTTGTGATACGTTTCTCTACGGGCTGTGTTTTGAAAAGATGGCTGCTTGTGAAGATATTACTCATGTACAGTAGGAAAATGCCAAAACACAAGATTCATTTTCGCTGACAGGAAATTCATTGTATATACTGTATAGTATTTGACGCATGTATATCTCTTGTCTCGCACATGACATGCTGCTCTATAGTAAGGACCGTCTAGTGTCAATGAAACAATCCCTAGCCTCTCACCTGCAGTGAGACCAACTTAGCGAATGCAACTTGTACTGCAATGAAATACTATCTTTGTTCTCAAATTTGCATTGAGAACCAATTGGTTTTGCTGGAACGAAGCTTTCACATGCTATCTCTGTTTTCATATATCTTGTGCAGTTTATGTCTCAGTATATACCTTTTGTAATGAAGCTTTCAGGTACTATATCTGTTTGTATTCTGTTCCATATATGACAGTAGCCCGTGTCAACATTATAAAATTAATATAATGCTATGTCAAAAGCATGCAAGCCATATATTAACAATTTTCTTCGAAATAAGATTGGATACATTACCGTGTATGAAACCTGTTCTGTTTCTTGCAACTTTTCCTACCTTTGAATGTTCAGAAAGTGGTGTTTCAGGGTTCAGGCCTTAGTTTTGCGTCAGAAAATTGCTGGTGAGCTTTGCAGGATCCAGGGGGACAACTAGTAAGCAGATTGTTTATCGAGTTTGAGCTTTGAGGGGGTGAGTTGGTGAAGGGTAGAGTGATGTTCTTGCTGACACATGGTTAATAGATGCAGACGATTTGACTGCGGCTGTATATTTACCGTTGCACATCAAATGTTTTCCTGCCCTTCCAGTAAGCCCATTTCCCCGGGCGGCGAAATCATGCTCCCTCGTTTAGTCAGCACATGGAACACGGCACACCGGGTAGCTACTAGCGCGAGCACCGACACTTGGACGTGTAGCACCAAGTCTTCTGTTTGGAAATTGGAACTCATTATAGCCAGAATGCCACAGGCTCCACTGACATCCCATAACCATAATCAGGAGGCTGCTTGGAGTACGTCTTACAGGATCGAGCTCGTCGCAGCGTGGTCCGAAGCTGGCCCTCCTCGCTGTACTTGAGCCCAAACGCGGTGACATGAAGCACACGCCGGCGCCCGGCCTCCTTGGGGTCGCGGCGCAGAAGATGCTCGTCGTCCTTGTGAAACATGAACTCAACGAGGCAGAACCTGCTGTTGCCCATGTACACGAGCTTGGCGCCAAGATGCCGCTCCGGCTCGTTCCGGAACAGCTTGTCCTCGCCGAGCTTCCACGACGGCGGGCGCATGAACTGGGCGGCCACAGGCTCGACGTCGCAGGAGCAGAGGTGCCCGGCCTCGTCTGGCTCGTCGCAGAGGCCAACCCAGGCTTTCAACCAAGGTTCACTTTACCGCGGTAAACCGGACCGGTTTTCGCGAAAACCGGAAAAACCGGTCCGGTCTCGTTTACCCGGTAGTCCGGTTTTCCATTTTAAATTTTAAAAAAATTTAAAACAAAAAATACGTAAAAAAACTAGATCAAATTTGCAGTCCAAAGGTGGAAACCATTCACGTAGATTCGATCGTTTCATGTGCCAAAAAAATCGAGACAATTTCTGAGTAGAACAAGGTAGGAAAAAAAAAAGAAAACCTTTCTTTTTTGAACCAGCAACCTTCCGTGATTTTTTTGACAGACCAAACGATCCAATCTATGTGTTTCGTTTCCACCATTAAGCTGCAAATTGCATCTAGTTTATTTACATATTTTTTGTTTTATTTTTTGCAAATTTCAATTTTTTGCACTTTTTCTATTTTTCCTCTTAAAAACCGGCTTACCAAAATTCTTGTCCGGTTTACCGAAAATTCCGTCCGGTTTACCGATAAACCGGTCCGGTTTACCGATGATTTTGAGAGATTTCGGTTCAAAATTCGTCAAATACCTTTCGGTCGGTTTTCGTCCGGTTTCTCCAGTTTTCCGAAAAACCGGACCTGCCGGTGGCGAGCGGTTTTAGCGAGAGGATCCGTATTGTGAACCTTGCTTTCAACTCGGTGTCGAAGTAGGCTTGGCCGGCGAACGGCAGCAGCCAGTCGCCGTGGCGCTTCCACTGCATGCTCTCAGTGTCCAGGGAGAAGGTGCCTGACATGTCCCTGCCCCCGCCGGATCGGGGTCCTCGGCAGTAGAGAAGAAAATTCAGGGAACAGTAGCGTATGCTACAGTAAACGTGAGAGGGAACACAGTCTCTTGAATTAACTCTGTAGCAAAAGTACCGTGGGTCAGGATCTGGGTACGGCACGGTCAATTTTTTTTCTTTAGCCCTACTGTAGCACCTCAATCTGGTGCGTTGATTTCCAATCGGACGGTCACAGCTAGAGTTAATTCTAGCTACAATGACTTCTCTGAATTTAGACCAATACTTGAGAGGATCTGAATCCGGGCCGCCCCTGTGCCTGTGCCGCGACGCGTCTGCGGACACGAAAAGGGTGCGTCCGTCCGGGTGCAACGCGTAGCAAGTGACGTGGCTGGCGTAGAACGGCGGCGGCCAATCCATGGATGTCCAGGACCATGCCGCCGCCGACGCGCCGTCATGCGGCGTCGGGTCGCCGGCCAGGTACAGGGCGGTGAGGTCGTCCATGAACGCGAAGAGCTTGCCGGCGGCGGAGGCGAAGAGAGGCTCACCGTAGTTTCCGTCGATACACGGGCAGAGTGAGAGGCCCAGCGTGTGCGTGTCGAAGACAGGGATGGCGGGGCTCGCTTCTTCATGCGGCATCGCAAAGATCTTGGTGTCGTGCGAAACGAAGTTCTGGACCTTGTGGTGTGCAACGTCGATGCGAGCCACCACCGGTGGCTCCGTGAAGCGATTTGCCGGAAGTTCCGTGTCGTCGGCGGTGTCGAAGGCGTCAGAAGGCGTCGACGTCCAATTTGAAGATGCTCTAGCCCTGGTCCCAGTCGGGCAACACAAGGTAGAGGTGCTGCTTCCTCTGCAGCGCCGGCCGCTTATTGGCGCCGGCGCAGGGTTCCTCCGAGCTCTCGCGCTTCGACATATAGCTTTGCCTCTCCCCTTTCGTATGGCGGCGTGTGCTCTACAAATCACACCATCAAAGGCACAAGTTGTATTTATGAGAGCTATGGATTCGTACCTGAATCAAAGAACAAAATTAACTTTCTCTTTTCTACCTTGTCTGTTGCCTCGTACTACAAGGAAAGTTAACGTATTTTGTTTTTGGGGAAAGGAGAGAACGTGGAAGAAATCACGGAGGCCATCGTAGATTCCGTTTCGATTACACGCAGACCGATTAACGAAAAACAATCGTTTCTAGAAACTGCTGATACGTTACACAAGGCTAATTTCTTCTCCTATCTATCAGTATATGGTTCTAGCAAAGAGTAAAATGCACGCCAGGTCTTTAAACTATTGGTGGATGGTTATCCAGGTCCATAAACTCTTAAAGTGTCCATCTAGATTCTTAAACTATTTTTAGATGGTCATTTAGGTCTACAAAATCTTTAGTGACCACATAGATCCATAAACTATTTATGTTGTGTCAATCAGGTCCATAAACTATTTATGTTGTGTCAATCACGAGTTCTTAACATTTAGGAGAAATATTAGCATATAGACTTTTCATTTCTTTTTCGTTACTAGCATCTCACCCTCTCTTGAAGCAACTATATATTATTGTCACACGTCGTCAAAGTATCCATCGCGATTGACAATGCAAGGGGTCAGGCATTGGGATTCTCATTGCAACATTACTCCGTAGGGATGGCGGCGCCATCACTGTTGATGCACTCACCTCCAACCTGTCTCTCCTAGCGCGAGGTTGTTTATAAAAGTAGGGTCACTCTCTTCATTCTATAGCTCGTAGAAGTAGGGTCACTCTCATATAGATGACTCCGCGGCTCACATCTATCTCATCCACCGTCACATGTGGTAGTGCCAGCGGTGGGTGCATACTTACTGCAACGGCGTGTGTGATGGTGAGAAAAAAAAATTAAAGAACTGCGTGCCATATGTCTCCGCGCCGTCATGTCTAGGTTAGATTTTTCGTCTCTTAAAAATAGACTTGGTTGACACAACATAAATAGTTTATAGACTCCGGTGGTCACTTAAGAGTTCGTGAACCTAAATGACCATCCAGAAATAGTTTAGGACCGAAGTAGACTTTTTAAAAATTCATGGACCTAGATGACCATCTACCAATAATTTAAAGAACTATGATGCATTTTACTCTTCTAGCAAACAATGGAAGAGAACACATATATCTTCAGCTACAACCACGTCTTCAGACTATGAAGTCTGGAACTTAGAAATCATTCAGTCACTGACGACGATGTAGCAGCACCAAAACCATTGAGCTACAATCAGGATTAAGATGTTCAGCACCATAAGGAGTCTGAAACTTCCAAAACAATTGTTGTCAGTGATGTGTCTCGGTTCAAATGCGAAACATTGGAAGATTTGAATATGGTTTAACCTGATGATGCTTTTTTTTAAAAAAATATATATATAACCTGATGATATGTCAGATAAGCTCGTCTGACATGGCTATATATACACGCTTGACCTCCTTGAGATTATTCAGTGTGATTCATGTCGGCTTGCTTTTGAGTAGTTGGCAGTTTTTTTTTTTTTTTTTAGATGAGCGCCACTCCTGGCGCAGCCTTCAGGAGGCAGGTGCGGGACGGGGGTTCGAACCCCCGCCGGCAGGGACGCACCCTTGCGTCTTGCCATCGGGCCACAAGCCCGTCCGCTAGTAGTTGGCAGTTTGATCAGCCCTTGCGCGTGTGTTGATGAAGTGGAATTTTAGTACTACTTCTATTTGAGATGGTGCTATAGTATCAATTGCTGTAAATAGACGGACAAACTGATCTAATTTTATTGCAGCAAAATGAGAAACCAACACAGCGTTCTATGATAAGGATTGGTCGGTTAAGTGTGTCAATGTCGTGGATGCAATTTCCCGCCAAGCTTCATTTGACGGGTACAAATACAATTTTCTTTTATCAGATGGGTACAGAGTACACCAGTGAATTAGCATCGCAACAATAATCGTCTCGCCTACAAGAGAACTTGGGGCTTCGTTTGGTTCGAGCCCAGCCAACAGGGGGCGGCAAAATCATGCTTCCTCGTTTTTTCAGCACATGGAATCAGTCTCTAGCATAGCACCACGTCTTCTGTTCTCGCTCTGCCACCACCATCGTTTGGAAATTGGAACCCATCAGAGCCAGAAAGCCACAGGCTCCGATGACATCCCATACTCAGGAGGCTGCTTGTACATCTTACAGGAGCGAGCTCGTCGCAGCGTAGTACAAAGCTGACCTTCCTTACTGTACTTGAGCCCAAACGCGGTGACATCAAGCACACGCCGGCGCCCGCACTCCTTGGGGTCGCGGCGCAGAAGATGCACGTCGTCCTTGTGAAACATAAACTCAACGAGGCAGAACCTGCTGTCGCCCATGTACACGAGCTTGCCGCCAAGATGCAGCTCCGGCTCGTTCGGAACAGCTTGTCCTTGCCGAGCTTCCACGACGGCGGGCGCGTGAGCTCGGCGGCCACGGGCTCGGCGTCGCAGGAGCAGAGGTACCCAGCCCCGTCTCGCTCCCCGCAGAGGCCAACCCACGCCTCCAACTCCGCGTCGAAGTGGGCTTCGCCGGCGAACGGCAGCAGCCAGCTGCCGTGGCGCGTCCACTCCATGGTCTCCGTGTCAAGGGAGAAGGTGCCTGACCTGCTGTCCCTGTGACGACCGGCTGCGGACACGAAAAGGGTGCGTCCGTCCGGGTGCAACGCGTAGCAACCGACTTGGCTGGCGTAGAACGGGGGCCGCGCGTCCATGGATGTCCAGGACCATGCCGCCGCCGACTTCGGCTGGTCGCCCAGGTACAGGGCGGTGAGGTCGTCCATGAACACGAAGAGCTTGCCGGCGGCGGAGGCGAACAGAGGCAAGCCATAGTCCCTGTCGCTGGTGGGCCACGGGCAGAGTGACAGGCCCAGCGTTCGCGTGTCGAAGACCGGGATGGCTGGGCTCGCTTTCCCTGGCTGCATCGCGAAGATCTTGGTGCCGTGTGAGACGAAGCTCTCGTGCCTCCCGTGCCAAGCAGCTTCGATGCGAGCCACCGGCGGCTCTGTGAAGCGCTTCGGCGAGAGGTCGGTGTCGTCGTCGGCGCTGTCGAAGGCGTCGACGTCCAGTTTGCGGACGCTGTAGCCCCTGTCCCAGTCGTCCACTAGCAGGTAAAGGTGCTGCTTCCGCTGCAGCGCCGGCAGCTTGGCGCCGGCGCAGCGTTCACCCGGGCTCTTGCGCTTCGACATAGCTTTGCCTATTTTCTTTTCTTTTTTTCAAGGAAAAGAGAGCTTTGTTGATTACACAGGTGAAAAGTTACAATCCTGAGCAACCAATCCCTCAACACAACTGGGTACCCGCTCACGCCACACAGCTGTATGGACATTGCGTTTAGCCAGTTGTGAGAGCTCATGTGCGACTAAATTCTGCTCTCTCTTCACGGCCTGGAAAGACACTTCAGGCAAATTTAACATGCTACTTCTAATCTCTCTAAACAAAAACATAAGAGACGACCTATCCGAAGCGCCATTGTTCAGCACCGTCACAACATTTTGACAGTCAGACTCAACAATGGTCTTCTGGCGACACTATTCTGACGCTAGTTGGACACCTTCTAGGCAAGCTCGGGCCTCCACCTCCTCAGCTGAGTCCGCATCAAAAATCGCCTTCCACGCAGAGAGAATCACCTGACCCAGCTCGTTTCTGATGATCACTCCCAATCCTGCCATGCGCGACCCTGGGACAAAGGCGGCGTCGACATTAGCCTTGCACCAGCGGTGGAACCCAGCGAAGGTCCTCCGCATACTGCTTCTTCCTTTCCTTGGATCGTCGTTTCCGCTCTGCATCAAACATGATACTCTGTTTCCCTTTTAAGTCAACACCCGCGTCCGGTTGTCGGACAGCCAACAGTAAACTGTCATATGAACGGAGAAACTGCACTGATGAACTGATCGGTAGGCATTTCCCCTTATGAACAAGCTCGTTCCGCACAAACCAGGCTCTCCACAGCAACAAAGCCAGTCTAGCACATTCCTCAGACTCATTCTCCACCAACAGCAAGAGCAGCCAATCCGGTCCGGTATAGACCAACTTGCTATCAGGTGGCAACTGCCAGAACTCGCGCAAGGCATCACGAAGTCCCCTCGCATGCGGGCAACTGATCACGGCGTGAAAACCCGATTCTGCTTCCATCCCACAGATATCACATATGTTGGTGGTCTCCAAGGTACGCTTCCATTTGTTCAACTTGGTAGCCAAGCCTTCCTTAATTAATCGCCAGATAAAAATCTTGACTTTCTGAGGTACTTGAAGTTTCCATACCTGTTTCCACAGAGGACGATCGCCCATGGGAGTCGAGCTCGCACAGGGCAACATGCTTTCCTGAAATCTTTCTTGCAGAGCCAAGCGATATGCACTCCTCACTGTGAATACCCCAGTCTTCTCATAGTGCCATGCCAATACGTCTTGCTGCAGAGTGGATGGTATTTTGATATTCTTAATTATGGCAGCATCATGGGGATAAAAGATACGATCAATCAATCTCCAGTTCCAGGTCTTGTTATCTTCGTTCATGAGCTGAGCAACTCGTCGAACACGGCAAGGTCTCCGAGTGCCCATAATATTCAGACCTGATTGGCGAGGCAGCCAGTTGTGCCTTCTGATGGCGACGTGTGTGCTCCACAAATCACGATCTAGGCGCGTGCTGTCTTCTGTATTTATGGATCGCGGGCTATGAATTCGTATCCGAATCGAAGAACAAAAATTAACATTTTTTTTCCTACCTAGTCTGTTGGCCTACAGAAGTACTTAGCCATGCTTCCACTCGGATACACAAATCCTGTTCGCAACTGCTTTCTTCTGATGAGAAGGTGCTCATCTGCCCTGCTTGATGCACTATCACTTGCGCTGGCATTTGTTTCTCAGTCCAGGAGGGGAAGGTTTCCCCGAGTTCAAGTTTGATCCTTTTTTGGGGCGCTAACCTGTTTTATTTGAGATTTTGCCTAACTAATGTTCAGGTTAATGGTGTTGCTAACATTTCACGACTTGCATCCTTCAGATCAATTCTGTTTGAAAAAACAATTCTATCTCTTTTATTAGTATCCCCATAATCCATAGTCTAGTCCTCCTCCTGGAAGCCGCCGCCTTTTGAACTTTTCTCCTTGCAGTGTTTGTCCCTAGTGAAGTAATGATCTAAGAGTCATATCGACCTCCGTTTCAGTTTACTTGTCATTCCCTAATTACTGTAGCAATTTTGGCCTTGTTTTTTTTTACTAACAAAAAATCTACACATACTTAAAAGTACACAACACTAATGAAGCATGTTCGGTGATAATGCTATTGATATAAGAAAGTTTAAGGTATCAAGAAGAAATTTGTATTAAGAAAACAACATGTCAAAAAGTAAATTGAAATGGAGGTTAGTAACATTTAGTATACGACCAAGTAAAGGAGGGGACATGTGCACCTATACTTATAAAAGCCACTCTCGTGATTAATGGCGCCGAGGCGGACCTCCATGTCACCGAGAACACGGACAACGTCAGGCGGGTCTACCATCGGCAATGAAGGTTTCATAAACAGGCTCATCGTCGGCAAGGGACACAAACTCACACGCCGACACCGTTTCCACAGTTGCAACCATGAAGATGACAAAGAATAAGCACATGGTGAATGTTGTACTGAAGAAGATCGTGGAAGCCTCCTGAATACAAGTGATCGCCTGTTGTGCCACTGGAGTAGTTAGCTCATAAAAACATATTTACTTCTTAAATTAGACGTATTGGAAACACAAGGAAAATTAGTCATTGATCACATTTTTTTTGAATGAAATTGATCACATTTTTGTTAGTCACTGGTCACGTTTAATGGCTTCAACATGCTCCCTACTCCCAGAAACGTGTTACATTTTCGGGTTTAGAATTGTCCAGTTTTGGCCAGTTCAGTTAAGATCAGCGAATTTGAACTGGCAGGCAAGGGAGGATATTCGGTTTTTAGCCGCACATTTGGTGTGGATGTTGATCGCAGCCGTTGATATGTGATAGCGGTAGTGCCGCATCTCGTCCCTCACCACCACACCCATCCACCCACCCCGCCCTCTAAAAATCCAGAGGCCTCGTCCAATTCCCCCAATCTGACCAAACCCTAGAACAGCTCATCGATTCGATCGCGAATTCGCAAATGGCGATGTTGGAACCCGCGGCCGCCGTGATCCCCAAGCCGGACGGCGGCGACGAGTCGGTGGAGATCCGGGAGGTGTGGGCGGACAACCTGGAAGAGGAGTTCGCGCTGATCCGTGACGTCGTCGACGAATTCCCGTTCGTCGCGATGGACACGGAGTTCCCGGGCATAGTCTGCCGCCCCGTCGGCGCCTTCCGCTCCCCCGCCGACTACAACTACGCCACCCTCAAGGCCAACGTCGACATGCTCCACCTCATCCAGCTCGGCCTCACCTTCTCCGGCCCGCGCGGCGAGCTGCCGGCCCTCGGCGCCGGGCGCCGCCGCTGCGTGTGGCAGTTCAACTTCCGGGAGTTCGACGACGCGCGCGACATCTTTGCGTCGGACTCCATCGAGCTGCTCCGCCGTAGCGGCATTGACTTCCGCCGCAACACCGAGCGTGGAGTTGATGCGCGCCGTTTCGCCGAGCTCCTCATGTCTTCCGGCGTCGTGCTCAACGATTCCGTTTACTGGGTGACATTCCACGCCGGATACGACTTTGGGTACCTGCTCAAGATCCTCACTTGCAGCAGCCTTCCGGACACGCAAGCAGGCTTCTTCAAGCTGATGAAGATATATTTCCCGACGGTGTACGACATAAAGCACCTCATGAAGTTCTGCAACAGCCTGCACGGCGGGCTGAACAAGCTCGCTGAGCTCCTCGATGTGGAGCGCGTCGGGGAGTCACACCAGGCTGGGTCTGATAGCCTGGTCACGTCCTGTGCGTTCTGGAAGCTCAGAGATTCATTCTTCGCAGGCTCAACAGAGAAATATGCGGGTGTGCTGTATGGGCTCAATGCTGAGAATGGCGTTAGTGCACACTGATGGATGGTACTCTCTGAATTTTAGCTTTGTGAATGGATTTATTTAGGACAGAAAAGGTGTCAAATGTGCAAGAGGGCACAATCATGGCCAGTTCTGCAGGTTACTCAATTCCACCTTGTTTGGATGTAATGTCAATGTAGCGCTCATCAGTTGTTCCTTATGAAATAGTTATTTCTAGTTCAGCTTTCATCTTTTGCTTCCTTTTTCCTTTTCTTCAAGAAAGATAATATACTGGAGTAATTAGATCACCTGAGATCAGATTATACCTAACCACTCAAAATATAAACTTGGTGGCACTGCTAGAAAAATGCTATTCATATTCACATAATTTTACCAGAGGATTGCTCTTTTATTTACTGAGAACATATATTACTCATGATGCTATTCTTCTGGAGATATAAATTATGATGCTATACTTCTGGAGAAAACTTCATAATCCATGATCTCTCATAATTGATTTGTGCAAGGTACTTTCTATTACTATTGTCAGTTATGGTGCAGCTAAACAAAAAAAGTGGTAGCAGTCAGGAATTCCACTTGGTTTGGATGTAATGTCGATGTAGTCCGCTTCACTTGTTCCTTTTGAAATGGTTGTGCCCATTTCTGCTTTCAAATTTTTCCCTCCATTTTTCTTTCCTCCAAGAAAGATAGTATACTTTTCGATAGAATAACACTTCGTGATCCCAGAGCGAAGAAATTGTCATAGTATACTTCTAAATAGAAAGACACTTAATGATCCATGATCTATCCTTCACTTACATTTTAAAGCTCTCCTTATTCAAAAGAAGGATTCTGAATTCAATATTTTTTTAGAATTTCAAGTTTTCAGTAATGAAACTGTTGTCAAAAGGAAGCTGTAAGAATTAGTATCCCAATAGCAGCCCTGGGAAGGCATCACTTCTTGAACAGGTATATTCAGGAAATTTGTTATCTATTTCTGCTTATTGTATGTGGCTGTCTCTGCAAATTTATTCTCCCATGAGTACAATTGAAGTGGGCATGATTTAACTCTGTTGAGTACAATTTAGAAATATTATGTTATATGGCTTAATTTTACTAACACACAAAACATGTGTCAGCAGTTAATTTTCATGTTGGCAATTTTTTTCCATGATATAATGGATCTCGATACAGTGTCCTGAGCTTGATGCTGATGCAAGTTTACTTGTTTTTCAGAAACTCACTTAGATTTAGATCTCTGCTCCTCCAAACTATATACACAATACATGTGTTAGATTTGTTTTGTCTTCTTTGAGAATGACTAAATTAGTAGTATTGCCTACAAGTCATATCCTTAAATTTTTGCTTATTAACTTACTACATCCGTTCGCATATTGATGTCGCTTCGGACAGCAAGATGAACTCAAAATAAACTAACTCGCCCTGTTGGAACCAAGGATTGCAAAACCGGGAAAACCGGAACCGAACAAACCGGATCCGGTAAACCGGGAAAACCGGTCGGTTTTCGGTTTTGCTACTGTACTCTGTGTCGGTTTTTATCGAAAACCGACCGGTTTTACTAACCGGACCGGACCGAAAAGTCCGGTTTTTCCGGTAAACCGGACCGGTTCGGTCGGTTTTGTAAACCCTGGTTGGAACGACATCATTTAAAACACGAAGGGAGTAGTAATTTCAGGATAATTCATTGCTTTTTAACTTTAGCACTTCATTTTTTTTAAAAAAAAACTTTAGCGCTAACTCTATTTCTTCGCTACCTAAAATAAAAGACTGCTGGCTGCTCTGGTAACGACAGACTCTTCTTGTAAATTGTTTGCGGAGATATCATCTCTATATCATTCCTTTTCACTGGATTTACTTGTCTGTTTACCTTTGCATCTACTTTAATTAAGTGCAGATTCCTTTACATGGTCTCGGGTAGAAAATATACTGCCAGAATCAGCCTACATTCAGGTCAAAGCTGGTTGCTGTTGAGGTTGCATCATACGTGTTAACTTTAGCTTAGTCTCAGTTTGTGCAATGTACTTTCTAGTATTGTTGTTAGCTATGATGGAGCTAACAAAATTGGGACCCCTTATAGCAGTCTAGAAAGCTCATGCTTGAGAAATGAGAACATTATGTTTATGTTACTGGCTAAGAAGATCTAAGTTCCTAAATTCTGTTTTCTCTTTTCTGCCAAGTGCTGCCAATCGGTTTCCATTGTGAGTCTGCAATTAGAGATGTCAGAGTTTCCATGAAAACTGCACACGAGAGTAAGACATGGGCAAAACACTTCAGATCAAGTGAAAATTTTCCTTAAAAACTGCATACTTCTACTTTGTTCCTCAGAAACAACTTGGATGGCATCTGCTTCTCCGAACTGCATAGTGCATACAAAGAATAAGACATGTGGAAAACATTCGAATCATTTTCTTTGCAAAGTGACAGAATAAGCAAAGAAGTTTTGACCACAACTTAATCTTTTGCTGATGGTTTGAGCACTTCGAGGAAAATTTCACGGCTTTGATATTTCCTGCTACTCTGTTTTCTTTGCTGTCTAGATATTAGACTTGCTCTTGTAATAACAGTCCCTCCTTAAGGTTGATTGTAGAGATGAGATTTCTATACCCCCCCCCCCCCCCCCCCCCCCCCCCCTCTGTTTCTGTTTCATTTGCTTGTTTACTTTTGCACCTACCTTTACAAATTTCATTAGTAGATGATCTCCCGGGCTGAAAATTATCAGTTTGAATCAGCTGCATCAGCCCAGAGCTCTGTAGTCCTCAAAGTTATATCATCTTAATTTGAGCTTAGTCTCCTTTTATTATAGTATTGCTTATCGTCCAGTATATCATGATCCGGTTGATATAATCTTTCATAACCATTGGCCTTTACCTGCTTGTTATCCAGTAAGCTTGCAAATTACAGAAGTACAGATCATTCAAGCGTAAGAAGCTTGGCTAAGCTGAAACTTTGTCTGAACTATAAAAACATTTTCCGTGTAATAATCCATTTCTGCAGTGCAGGGTATGCCTAGCAGGGTATCTGTCTACTGTGTTGTCGGTGTATTCCTATTGTTTATACTGTCATGCTCATCAAGAAAAGCCTGTAAGTTTACTGGAATTGATGCATGTTTTTTAATCTGCGACACTAGTCTGGATTAGATACGCATCTGAAAGTCATCGCTTTGTAAGGGCACTCCGACTCGGATGAACTCTGGTTCTCCCATTGGATCCTTGTAACATTTGAAAAATGTTCAGATTCGGCCGCTAAAGGTAGCTTCTTCTGTGGCTGACATTCACGGCAGATCTCTCCCCTTTACACCTGGCAATTTTCTGGAATTTATAGCGTTCTTTCATGAAACCAGTCGTGTCTGGGTTCGTGACGGATTTAACTAATAGCACTCGTATTCCTTTTCGGATAAGGATTGATTGCCAACGGTCAGGATCATATATACAGGACAGGAGGCTCTTGATCTTGAGACGCGTCATCAGGGTATGTCCAAGCGACAGAGTTCGGACGAGCGCGGCGACCGCGCCGCCAAGCGGCCGGCGCCGCAACGCAAGCAGCATCTCTACCTGCTGCTGGACGACTGGGAGAGAGGCTACAGCGTGCGCAAGTTGGACGTCGAATCGTTCGACACGGTTGCCGACTCCGACCGCTCGCCTACGCCTTTCACGGAACCGCCGATCGCCCGCATCGAGGCCCCGCACGTGAGGTCCTGGAACTTCGTCTCCCACGGATCCAAGATCTTCGCCATGAAGTCAAGGAATCCAGCCCCGCCATCCCGGCCTTCGACGCCGACACGCTCGCCCTCACCATCTGCCCGTGGCCGTCCTGCCGCGCCGACTACGTCATCCCCCTCTTCGTCTCCGTCGGCGGCAAGCTCTTCCTCTTCCTCGAAGACCTCACGGAGTTTCTTGGCGATCCGCCGCCGCCATACGACGACCAGAGCAAGGCCCCTTGGTTCTGGACCACCATCAAGGCGCCACTGCCGTTCTACAACGCGCAGGTCGCCTGCTACGCCGTGCACCCGGACGGCCGCACCCTCTTCGTGTCCGCCGGCGGCGGCACATTCTCCTTCGACGCCGAGCTGGAAGCCTGGGTCGGCCTCTGCGGCGACCGAGACAACGCCGGGCGCCTCTGCTCCTGCGACGTCCCGCCGCCCGTCGATGCCGAGTTCACGCGGCCGCCGCGGTCTCGGAAGGTCTGCAAGGACAAGCTGTTCCGCAAGGAGTCCGAGTTGCATCGCGGCGCCAAGCTCGTGTACATGGGCGACGGCAAGTTCTGCCTTGTCGAGTCCATGTTCCACAAGGATGAACAGCATCTGCGCCGGCGTGTGCTCCGCATGACCACGTTTGGCCTCAAGTACGATAAAGCAGGGGAGCTGCAGATCACGCGGCAACAAGGTCACGCTTGTATGACGTTTACGCGGCCTCATGATTTGACGGAGCGATCGATGGAGCCTTTGGCATTCTGGATCTAACTCACTGTAAAGATAGCACAACTTTTTTATGTGTGACGCTAGTATGCAGCCATGAAGTGAAACAGTTTGCATGATCTCAGCGTCACCACCAGCTCGCCTCAATGCATCAACTCGATGTTGCAATTATATCCTGGCTGACAAACTCTGGTTGAGATATCATCTCTCAACAAATGTTAATCATATGTCACCTCTTCATACTTGACTTTGATCCATCCGAATTCCTGGCTTTGTAAACTCAAAAGCCTAAACACTTTGCACATGTGGATGCATTTGGAACATAACATGGCAGTGACAGATCAAGTAAAAATAATGCTGCAGAAGCATAACTCGGTACACTTTGTTATTACATAGTAACGAACATCACAGCATAATTTATTACTACCTCCACAATGATTTTGTTGTCGCTGACTAGCACAAATTTGTGCTAACAAAGCGACAGACACACACACACACACAGAAAAAGAAAAGAAAAGAAAGGGAGGCAGTACAGCTCAAGGATCCAAGAAGGTTTCATTTTTTGGATTCAACTTCAACTATCCCTTAGGAAATTTCAAGGGAATAAGGGAGTATCCTTCTGTCATGTGTTTACCATCAGCACCAAAGCCTAAACGCCCGTACATTGCGTGCACTATATTTGCAGCTTCCTTGAATACTGGGAACCGGCCGGCGAGTCATCTCTTCATGGTCACGCTCCATGTTATAAACCTTGCACCAGTTCTCATACATTGTCCATATGGCTTCATCAGACTCAAGGTCCTTGTCAGTGACATCCAAACCAGGAACAGGATATCCTATCAGAATGAGAAAACATCAGAAGCACAAAGAAGCCAGAAGTTATCAAGTAATAGATTCACAAAGAAACCATGAAGTTATCAGATAGATTCCTAGTGTCCTGCCTATCTCTGCCCGACACTACGTGACGGCTACCATCAGAAGAAGGGAGGAGGATTGGCGTACCGCGGCCGCGGCCGACGCGTCTGCTGCGAGGGGAGCCTGAGCGAGCGGCGCGAGATGATGTGGCGACCGCCGCTTCAGGACGAGATGCGGCGGCGGCCGCTGCCGGTGCGGCACGAGATGCCGCTACCCGTGCCGTGTCTCGCGCGGCCGACGCGTCACAGGCGACCCGAATCAGCCTGGACACCCTCGTTGCCATGGTGGAAAAAAAAAGGCAACGCACCTATTTCTTTTGTATGCGGGTGTTCTCTCTGGAATTTGTAGATACGATTTCTCGATTCCAAAAATATGCAAACCTACACACGTGACAGATAGAATCTCCATCTCACCGTATTAGGAACAAAATCGAGGTTACCTCGTCCAAGTTATGCTGCTCGTTAGGGAAGAAACGATCGGATCTCGAGTTGGACCAGGCTTGCCGGCCCAACGATGACGAGTCCAGAGCCTCTATTCTACATGTGACCATTTTTTTAATAAAACGATAATCATGGACTCACCAGAAACTATCTTGACGTAACGCTTAGAAGGCATTAAACAACAATTAAAACATAGTAACATACTGACTACATGTGTAAAACAATGTTTACAGTTGAGAAGCAAAGAACACTGAAATGTTAACAAATGGATCTTTAAAGAATGTGCACCCATCCAAACTTCTGCTTCTTCTCTTTACCTACCGTCTATAATCTTGTATGAAGGCTAGTTATTTCTCTGATTGATACTACAGTACAATTCACATCTCTCAAAATCATTGCTAGTGCAAACAATGTTGGGGAGCGCCCTTTAGGCAATTTAATTTGCAGGTTCAACTTGTATCTCTCGGCACTTTGCAGCTGTGATTAAAATAGCGAGCCAACATTTCATCTGACAGGTTATAGCTTGCTGCAGTTAATGGCTATCCATCGCCTGTGATATCGATCTTGCCAGCACGTATGATCAATTGAGCTGTTTCTTCATCCACAACAATCTGATCTCTTGCTAGCATCTCAGGAATATTTGGTGGCACAGCCTCAGCATTAATATATGCTCGGAGCAATGACTTGTACAGATCCAAGGTTGTCAAGTTTAACTTTTGGAGAACCTTAATGTATCTGTATGCATCGTCAGCACTGCATTTCTCCTCAAAATGTTTTGCAATGGCCTCGATCAGTTCAACTGGGGGTCTCCAATGGCAACCCTTCAACAAAGATAAGCATTTCTTCATGGCACCGACGGCTTTGTCCATCTGCCTGCTCTGAACATACCCCTCCATCAGTATCTCCCATGTCTTGTAATTAGGACGCGCGCCTTTCTCTAGCATATGGAGGTGGAGCCTCTCGGCCTTTTCGATCCACCCATTCCTCACATAAGCACCAAGAAGAACATTTGATACCCGCACATCATGCTTCCTGCACTCTGCTTCCCAGCTTCCAAAGATCCACTCGGCTCGGCTGATGTCGCCAATTTTTATCAAACATAAAATTACACTCATGTAATTTGCAGCAGGAATTCTACCTGGGACATTTTTACTAGCCTCCCACATTCTAATAATCCCTTCACTGTCATTCAGAGCTGCATAACATGTCATTATGAAAGAGTATCCTAAGCGCCCTGTCGATGACAGTTTTGTTTCAGCTTTCCTAAGGTAAGCCTGCGCTTCAGTATTCATTCCATGCATCCTGAAGATGTTGGCTAATGTGCAGTATGTACTCCAACCAACCTCGACCTTATCATCATTCACCATCTCCTGAAACACTGACTGTACTGAGGCAACACCAGAGACTTGGGCAGAAGCATTCATCCAAATGTTGTAAGAGAGAACATTCCTTGGAATGTTGTTACGTTTCATGAGATTAATCACGCTAAGAACCTTCTCATACTGACATGTTGCAACATATAGTTTCATCATTTCATTGAATGAGTGAGGATCAACAGGCAGCCCACATCTCTGCAACTCGGCCATAAAGGTTTCAGCCTTCTGAATATTTTTTTCCATAACATAGCAGTGGAGGAGAGGGAACGATGCAGCCCTTTTGGCAGCAGCGCTCTGTAGTTTGTTGTAGTATTCCTCAGCTTGAGAGGTGCCGTGAGCTTTAGCAATCAAATCCAGCCTTGCTGCATGATCCCATGATGACAGTTCAAGGGAGTTGCATGTGTCCACCCAAGAGAAGACCTGCATCAAAGATACCATTTGTTTAGCCAATGTCTTTTGTGATGTTACGGCATAACCGGCAGAAATCATTAGTGTTGTAGGCTTGTTTGAACCCCAACTTCAGGGTTCTGATCAAATGTTACAAACAGTAGCCCACTTTGTAATCAAAATCTCAATAAGTGGAAACTAATAAGCAAGCCTTTCTTCGAAATCAACATTAGAAAGAAATCAAATTAATAACTAGCAAGTATGCCATTGTCTGAAACAACCGTCCCCTGTCAATGCGAAGGTGCAATATAACAATAATTAACTGGTATGGACAGCACCGAACAACAACATTGCCACTGAGCTCTCCTACCTCGTGTCATTAGATTCTCAGCTCAAACGATGACGTACAAATGTTGTACAGTAACACTATCCGTATCAGTTAACTAGGGACTACACTAAAACCAAAGGCTGGAGTAGCCAAACTAGTGGAGCAGCTGCTCACCTCGAGTGCGTGCTCGTAGCGGCGCGCGCGCCGGAGCTGCGCGATTGCGTGACGGAGCTCCGGCTGCGAGACGTGGCCGCGCTCCTGGGCCCATTTCTCGACGGCGGCCGCGGCGGCCCCGCCGCGAGGCAGTCGGAGCCGGAGGAGGCGCCGCGAAAGGCGGTCGCCCTCGTGGTCGCAGGATGACGCGGGCGCCGCGGAGGTGGAGCTGAAGGAGGAGGAGGAGGAGAGGGGTTTAGGGTTTCTACGGGAGGCGAAGAGGAGAACGCCGACGAAGCGGGCGCGGCGCGCGGCCGTGGCCATGGCATGGGCCCTGTTGTTCGTGGGCTTCGTTGTATTCGGTTCAGGGGCTCACAGTTGACTGTCAAGTCTGATCAGTGTCTAACAAAGCGGTGCGCCCGATTTCCATCATGCCGCGCCGCCGCGTCGGTGGCGTTCCGTTCACAACCCGCGCTGTCGGCAGTCGGCAGGCATCCCGGCTTCGGCGTCTTCAGTCGTCGCCACTCAAATCGCCTTTCCAGCGCCCGCCGTCTCGCCCGCAACTCTACGAGGACCACGACTCACCCGTCCCCCAACCCCCCCACACGCCGTCGTCCCCGCGCCGACGGCCGCCTGTCCCCACCTGGTTGCTTGGCGGATGCCAACCACACCGAGCCACCGACCAGCCAGCCCAACTCCACCGCTCGTGCGCTCATCTGCTCACGCACGCGTGGATCACAAAACCGAAGGAAATTCGAAAGCTTCTTCCGTCCAAGATTGAAAAGATGTACAAGGCAACGCAACCTTTTTTACACAAACTTACAATCAAAGCCCGCGTCTTATTACTCCGCGCCACGCAAGGCGCATTATCCTACAGCTCAGGTTACAACTCCCAGATATCTTAGTGCTAACACTAAATACAATCCTATTAGCTACTAATTACTTCGGCTACTACACATACACAGGCGACATGAGGTTGGCCTAAGGGAGATTAAAGCTAGCTACACATCATACAATGCGAAATGTACACGGGTGCAGAGAGATGCAGGTATGTGCCACAGTGCCTTTTCATATGCAGGCACCGAGGGAATAGAAGTCGCAGCCCAGGTCGTCGCTGAAGGAAGCTTCATCCTTCTCCTGCAGGTGATTTCAGACTGTTGTTAGATGAGAGCGCAATGGCACCAGAATACATATGGTTTTTGTTCACAGGTTTATGCTCAAGTCATGTATTGAATGCTATGGAGAGGAATTTGTAAATGGGGAAACAAAGAAGTCCATACCACTTTGATTATGGAATTGAGAAGGCCATCGAAACTGCAGCTGCTGGAACTAAGCTCGCTATGGAGCTTTGGAATGCTAAAATCAGATGCATTCTTTGGTGTCAGTATATCTCCTCCTGAGATGAACATGTCAAACTTCGTTTGTGGAGCAGCTGTTGAAGCACTTGCACTTGCCTGTCCTATCATTCTTGCACCAAGGCCACCACTATTCGATCGTTGGGTTACAGAATGATGAGCTCCACTATTACTCAGCAGTGAACCCCATACTTGCTTTGAATCCAGAAGATTGTCTGCATTCATTCCATCCATGCTTTGTCTCAAACTGCTAGCATTTCCAAAACTTAGGTATTTTGCGTTTTGGTCACCACCTGGGGGCAAAAGTACCGTGCTACAGAAAGAGGCAGCTCCCACTTTGTTCTCTCTTGCTACCGTCAGGTCATTTGAGGAACAAATATGTGTACCTCCTGAGGATGTAGCACCCAACTTGCCTACATTATTGCCGAATGACCCATTCATAGGCAATCCACTGGCAGAATATGCAGATAAGGGAAGACAGCTCTGCTGGGATATACGAGAATCCATCAGACTGGAGGAAACTCCAATGGTGCTCCCAAGATGTTCTGAACTCCCAGAAGAAGTTCTAATCGATGGCTGGATGACAGCATTGGCTTCTCTGCATTCCACAAGCTCTTGCTGCAGCAAAGGACTGTTGGTGACACTTTGGAGTGTGCTCGGTGCATGATTAGCCAGGCCATTCGTAGAAAGGATAGCAGACAGATCGTTGGTTTCTTCATTTATCCACTTTTGTGGTAGCTGGACTTGCCCAACTGAAGTTGTCAAACCTTGTGCCAAATTTCCTCGTTGATTACCTGGTAAGCTGAGGTGATATTTATTTGCATCACGAATGGAATGGCTTACTGTGGAATTGCTGTTTGCAATCTGAATGGACCTGGAAGCAGCCATCCCTTGAATTCCAAATGATGGTTGGTTGCTTAACAACCCCTGGGAACTAAAAGATGGCAGAGTTGCTGAAGAGGTAAATGTTTGATAACCCTGGAGTCCTTCAAATGCACCCATTCGCATAAAGGCATCACTGCCTCCCAAAGCAGCAACAATGCCAGCTTGTTGTGATGCCACAGCACTCAGACGTTTAAGATAAAGTCTGTATTTCTGCATAGTACACAAAGCGAACTGTTTAGTATTAAGCAGGGCTCCCAATCAGTTTGTTTTTCTATCTGAGAAGTAGAATAATAAACGGCTAATTTCGGGTTCAGCATTAACGTGCTAAGTCCTTTTCAGTTTCAGTAGATATAATCAGAAGGCCAGCAGTATTGTGCAGTACACTGAATAGAGCACAGCACACATATAAAACAAAAGAGTAAAAGCAGGGGGCTCTCATCGCCATATAAAACACTATGCATTTAATTGTTCCATGATCATTTCATGAAAACAAAATCCAAAGCATTCCAAGGACATAGGCATTTTTAGTATGAACTCCCACTATAGCATGTCAAAAACACAAGGACGGTTCTTCATTACTAGGATGGTGACAGTGGTTTTCTTTTTTAGTATACAAGAGAACTATTTATTTTTATTTAATTACCGGTTTTCAACTACATGTATTCTGCAGGCTCTAGGCATTACCAGTACTTGCTAAATAAATGAAAGAAGTTGGGTAAGTGGCTTGCCTGCAGGTGACTTGCAACATTTTCTCTGGTGAGTTTCTCAACATTCATCAGCTCAAGAATCCTTTTTGGCACAGCTTCTGCATCAGTAAAATAATCGGGTTGTAAATCAATTGCTGTAAAGAACTAAACAGCAGCCAAGTAAACAAAACAATGTGGTGTACTTACTGTCAATTCCAAGGTGGTTAACAGCGGCAACAAATTTTCGGTGTAGCTCAACCGACCAAACAACTCTTGGCTTCTTTGGAGCCGAGGGATCATCATTCTCTTGCCCATTACTCTCATCACCTTCATCATCTTCTTCTTCACTATGGTATTCCTTCCTCTTCTTGCTGGGCCTCCCACTGTCAGGTGACCCACATGTAATTTGGCTGTGCACATGATCAAAATCCGCATTGGGTGGCTTATTGCACTCCTCATAGGCGTCAATATTAGCTCGGTCACGGCTGCTGAACTTCCTCCGAACAACATGCTGCCAGATATTCCTAAGCTCTTCAATCCGAACAGGTTTTAAGAGATAGTCACATGCACCATGAGTTATCCCCTTCATTACAGTTTTTGTCTCTCCATTCACTGATAACACTGCATGGAAAATAGTTGGTTAGAATGTACATTTAGCCGGCATCTAACATAATTCATAAGGCCAGATGCACGGTGCATAACATTTAGTCTAGTCCACTTGTGCTTTGTAAGACGCAATGATGCCCTTAAAGGCTTAAACAAAGAGTGTATATTACTACAACAAATAGTGAGAGCAGAGAAACCAAAACAGAAAATACAGAACTCGGGACTTACTAATGACAGGAAGGTCCATTTCAAGCCCCACAAGCTCAAGAAGCTTAAAGCCGTCCATGTCTGGCATATGGACATCACTAATAACAAGATCAAACATTTCCCTGTTTTCCCTTAGCATCTTCAGCGCGACAACAGCCTGATTCGTTGTTGTCACTGCAAAAGCGAAACAAATTTATCTTACAAGCAACTTCAAAAGCTAGACAAAGGTCTTGTAAATATTGAATGACCAAACCAATTAATCCACACTAAAGTCGAAAATAGTGCAACATTTATTTGCAGGATGATAGTGATTCAGGCTCTCTAGTGATTCGGGGATACAACATTTATTTGCTCATTTATTTAGATGTAGACAACTCTGTGGCAACAGGAAGAATTTTTTGGTAACAACATTTAATCTAGCAACACCAATTTTTATTTTTAGTTAGCATCCTGCATGCAGATATCCAGCAATCCAGAACCAAAATATAGGAAATATGGCAGGTTGCAAAAACAAATCAAGGCTCTGAACTGAACAAATCCTTACCATGGTACTGGCAGCGCCGCAGGAGGGTCTCAAGCACCTTGAGACATACCGGGTCGTCGTCGACGGCGAGGACCCGCATGCCGACGGGGAACTGGTCCCTCACCCTCCCCACTGCACTGCTCCTCTCCTCCGGCCTCATGCCAACCTAGTCTAAAAGGGCTCTCCAACTCGAGCCAATTCACAGCAAGAATCCAGGAAACCAGAGCAAGAACAAGCGACAGTTGAAGAGCACTAACAGAGCCAATTGGATCAAACAAGAAGCAAAGCCAACAAGACAACTTGGCAGTGGCACTGGTCCAATCAAGAGGCCACTGGAGCCAATTGCAAGAGGCTAGCAGCACCCTACAAGCAGCGAGATGTGGACGTGGAAGGAGATGGCTTCGAGGCCTCCCAATCCCCAGCAAGAAAAAGAGCAGGAACGAAAGGGGGTAATGGAAAACAAAACCAACCTACTACCCAACTACAGGTGAAAAGGGCAAAGGGAAGCAGCAGCAGCTGGTGGATTTGGACTAGCTAGGGAGGGGGAGAAATCAGTGGGGATGCAGCTTCAGGACCAAACCCACCACAACCGCATCATTATTGAAGCAAAGATGTGGGAAAGCAAAAGCGGGATTGGGAGTTGGAGAGGAGGAGGAGGCTGGATGGATGGAGGCCAAAAGAGATGGGCAGGGAAAGCAGAGCAACAGAAAAGCAGAGATGGTGACTGTTCCGGATGGCCACCTCACACGCACACAAGCATGAGTCACAGAAGCAAGCTCATGACAAGCACATCTCTTGCTTGCTCCTCTCAACCGCGGCTCACCACACCGAGAAAGCAAGAGATTGGTAGCTAGTGGCACTTGAAGAGACGGGTGGAGCAAGAAGAAGCACTCTGGTTCCTCCGGTTGGGGAGAAGGATGGAGGAGAATGTCTGATGGGCAGTGCATCCTTGCGCCATGGATATATGGGGTCAAATGGTGGTGACAAGGCTACAACAGAAGCGGGCCCCGCTCATCCACAAGCAACAACTGATAATTACAGGTGAGATCCTCTGTAGTGCACAACTGAGAGATACCCGTTGCATTCGCGTCCGATCCTTGGTAGTGCCATCACCCTAGCTAGTTTTGGTGTTTCCTGTCATTGTCTAAAGAATTAAATTGTTGTTAAAATCTCGCTCAGCTGATGAGCAAAAACATCATAGGGTGGAAATTATGTTAGCATCACTGTCGACATCGCTACCTGGCTTATTTTGCAACAAATTAGTACATTTAGGTCTCTCACTTCGCCTTTATTTTTTCCTGCTGTTTGGCTACGCGTTTTGTTTACTCTCTCAATGATGGCATCAAAGTGCTACGGCGTACTACTAATGATACAGCACCACTACACAGTAACGACGTGACGGGACATAGCAGGAACCAATGATGCGTTGACATGATCAAGCTCACTACGCGTGTATAGTTTCCTGTATCCGTAACTGTGTGTGCATGTATTCGACGGAACGAATGGGATTGACTTTTTTTTTTTTTTTCGCGAGTAGAATGGGATGGACGTAGAACCACTCATCTCAGGCTACGCTGCACGCCACACTACAACACTGTGGAACACGTAGTTGTCACATCCCAAAAATTAGAGGCCTAAAAACAATGTAATTAAACCCTAAATAAAGTTGGATTATGTTTGAATTTCAATTCGAGCTCTTTTGAATTTTCAAAATCATGCATTCATATCATTCATGTGCATACAGGAATTTCTCCGATTTTTCGTAGGAGTTTGATTCGGCCAAAAATTCCCAAACATTCACCATAGGTGCAGTTCACAGTGTAGTATTTTCTGTGAATTTTTCAGAATTTTTGGAGAACATTTGCTTAGATAGAAAATTCGTGAACCACTCAGTCTGTTTGAAATATTCACAAAACAGTATATGGAATAGCTGGGCTCAACCCAGTTAGCAAACAGTACACCGGCCCAGTCCAGCCCAACTCCAGCCCGCGCCGGCTTGCAAACCTTTCTCCCTCCTCTGTTCACGCGCGCGGTGCGACGCGCTGCGCCGCGATGCGCGCCGCCGACGTCGCAGACGGCGTCCCGCTGGCCCCGTGCCGCCTCCGCGCGCTCCAACCACTCTGCGCGCACCCATGCCTCGCCCTGTGCTCGTGCTGACCCCGGAGCGAGGAAAAACCGCCGTCGCGCAGCTTCCATGCCGCACGCCGCGCGACGCCATTCGCCGCCGCGGCACCGCCTCTCTGTTCTCCCCTGTTCTTGCACTGGCGCAAGCCACCGATTCTTGCCACGCGTACCATGGAATTCCGCGAGCCTTTTCGTGCTCACGCTTGCAATCCAGGGCCTCCCCTCCTCCTCCATTCTCCTTTCGCCACCAAGGGCGCAGTGCGCGTTGGCCGTCCCCACGGCAAACCGCCTCTCCGAGGAACAAAACCATCATCTGAGCCCACAATTCACTTCCTCCGCTCCACTCGGTCCTCTAGGACCTGCCCTGTCCAGAAGAAACCCAAAGACCTCACCAGAATTTGAGTTTCCCCAAAATCAACCGTCGCCGCCATCGCCGGAATCCGAGCGGCTGCGGTGAGCTCCACATCGAGTTCATGTGCTTTTGGAGTCTCCATGACATGCTGATGCTTAACCCTTTGACTCTCTTTTTGATTCCTAGGCGGAAGGGTGCGTTTGCCAATTTCTCTCCTGTTCCGCCGCTGCCGTCCGGCAATCCGCTGCCTCCGACCACCTCTGACCCCGCTAGTCGTGTGGTAAGTTTCCTTGCTGGCCGTAGATGTTGCTAGCTCTTGAATTCGACGTCGCCGTGCTCGGCTTCACGCATCTCGCCGTAGCTTCGCCGCCGCACCGCCTAGGTCATCGCCGCGCCACCGCTACAGTGCACCAGCTCCGGTGAGGCGACCACCGGAGTGTAGATCTCATCCTCCTGCGCGTGGTGTTGACGTCGCCTGGCCGTAGCTTGTCGCCGGCGAGCCGTCCAGTAGCCGCGTTCACTGCGCGCGCTAATTTGAATCAAATCATTCTTAAGCTGACATGTGGCGCGCTACGATTGGCCAGTTTTAGTTTAACCGTTTTTAACACGAAATAGATAGAAAAATAGTGGGGGGAAATTAGGAAAAATAGCTAGAAAAATTTCTTATCTTTTTAGGTTCTTTTTTATGTAAAAATATGATATATGTGTTTACGAAAAATCATAGAGATAAATAAGTTAGCTTTATGTCTTGTTTAAAATTAAATACTTAGGAAAACTTGCATATGGAAAATAAATGAAATAAGGTTACTTTCTGAACTTTTCAGAATCTATATCCACTGTAGATTCAAAATTTATCATAGGAAAAATTTAGAAGAAATAACTTGTAGAGTTACTTTATTTTCTAGAAAATCAAATGTTTCTTATAGAAAATTTATTTAAGTTTACTTAATAGATATGCATGCAATCACTATAGATGAAAAACTTAGTTTTCTACTTCTCAAACCACTTATAGTACTGTTTTAGTGGAAATAAAAATATTAAACTTCATTTGTTTAAATAGACATGCTTGTCACATTCACCATAAGTATTTTCTTTAGGAAATTAAGTAAATTAAAATTCTTGTCTAGGTGAATATGGCCTTTTCAACCCTAGGAGTATGCCATACTGTAAAATATTGACATGTTAGCTTTGAAATTCGTTTAGAAATAATTTAGTCAATTTTGGACTAAACTTGACCCCTTTTGATTTATTTATTAATTTAACTTCGAACGCACGTAGAATCGTGATACGATCTCCGAATTGAGTGATTTAAATTGCATGGTTCATCTAAATTCATGCTTCATGCATGCATGCAAAAATATGCATCATTTTCAGTTGGATTTAAGTCGGATTTTATTTGTATTTATTTGGATGTTATTCACTTTAACGTGTAGACAATTCGAATGACGAAGAGTATGTAGAGGAGCAAGAATCTAAGGATCCCAACTACGAAGACCAAGAATTTGAACAAGACCAGAAGCAAGGCAAGCACCCCCTTGATCATCTTGAACCCATGTTTGTGATGAAATGATTTGCATGATGACTAGCAATAAGTTGTGCATTAATAGTCCCAATAAAATTTTGCCAGGAAAATATGATAAATCCTTTTCTAGAAACCTTATGACCATTTATTTATCTCTACTTGTAGAATAACTTTAGAATGGGAATTGTTAGGGAAAATATCCTTTTAGGAAGCACACTATATACTATTATTAAAATGGTGACTTAGTATTTCTCATTAAATGGTATATATGTTTAAGCACATGCTAATCTATAAATTTCAGATTTATACCACTTATATGGAACTATTTATATGCTTTGATAATTTTAGATGATGGCGGGTTATGTTATGATAATTATGATGATATTTTGATAATTGTGGAGACCCGTCACATCGCATAAGGACCGGTACATTATAACTTGATTTGAGGAAACTTCCGTGCGACCATGGACGCTGGTATGGGACGGCCATGGCTAAGTAATTTAGTGAATGTTGTCTTGCCTTCTAGGAGTAGAGAATGTATGGATAATTTACCCGATTTGGTAGTTATTCAGAGGGACCTCCACTACTACGGTTTTGGACTCAAGGTGCGCCGATACAATAAATTGTACCCTTTTAACTCCCGCCTAACTATCCATGTTTGAAGGAGGGGAAAATTGTACCTCTGGGTGTTAGTGGTCGGGTACGGAGGGATCTTTGCAATTTAGGGAAGGCAAGATTAGCAAACACTTAATGAAAACGTCATGTGTGATACCGATGTGCACACTTCGTGAGTGCACGGTGTTAGCTACACCACAGACGGTCACTCACAATCTATGGGTACAGCGTACAAACTCTGCAGAGTCATAATCCATTCGAATTGCCGTGCTTGCGGTCTCAAGCTCCTTAATGATATAACTTTTGTTTAGCAAATGGTGAAATATGAATTTGATGATGCTTTGTTAATTGTTTAATTATTTAATTTATTGCAAGCCTTGATATCTCATTTTTATAGAATATGTATGTGCTTACACATTTATGCGATCCCTTATTTTAATGTATTTTTAATTTAGTAACTTTCATTTAAATTTATTATCAGCATTTATTTTTAGAAACCTTATCACTTCCTTTCCGCGGAACCTTGCATTTAAATTACCTTGCCATACACAAAAGTCTTGCTGAGTACCAATGTACTCTCCCTTGCTAATTATGTTGATCAGAGGAAGAAGAAGAATCGTATGAAAATCCGTCAGATATGGTTTCTTATGCTTCGAGTTTTGACGATGCTCCCGATGGTTCAGTCTAGGTTCATTTAGGTTGTTCGCCTGTGGAGTTTTGGGCAATGAACATTAGATGCGTTGCGAGTTTTTTTGGACTTTATTTGCTTCTTTAAAATTTTATTTGGCCGGTCGGCTAGATGTATGTATAATTAAGTTGTGATGTTGAATGTGAGATGTAAAATAAATAAGAAATTTTGTTGTATGTGTATGTTGATATCAATTGCTTACGTGTGTGCTTGCGATTGATTCTGGGATAAACACGATGAGCACACGTAGTTTCAGGTATTTAAATATCCGGGACACCGCAGTAGTAGTACCTGTACTCTGAATTATTTGTAAGCCGATAAAATACAAGTTTCAAACGAGTGTATGTGTATAGGAGTACCAAAGAAGAGAACAGTGATGAGTACGCATATGCAGCGCGTACGGTAGCCGCAGTAACTGGAGGGTGCTTGTCGTGCCATGCTGTGCCTAGGGGATGGGAGAAACGACGCGTTGTGCTGTAAGAGACTGTAGCACGGGGACCCTGGTTTTACAGGAACTCTGCTCAAGATTTTCCTTATCGCTGCAACCGTTCCAACTGAGCCGAACCGGTAAGTCCGGTTACCGGTCAGTAACCGACCAAATCGATCAAAACCGATAAAAACCGAACAAAATTCGTTAAACTTTTAAATTCATTTCAAATTTAAAATCAAAAACCGGTAAACCGAGGAACTGAACCAGACCGATAAGTCCGATTACCGCGATAACCTACCGATTACTAACGGTTTTGCAAACCATGCTCACCCGATAGAAACCGCAACGATTCACTCCTCTATCTATACTGCAACAGTGAAGCAGCGGTACACCAGCGGCGTCGCCTTGTGCGCGTCTTCTAGCGGTAGAACAGTTTGCTCGAGTCGAGTACGTGGCCACACACACCTAAAGGTAGCTAGGCCTGTGATCTCGATCTCGGTCGGGCTTGCATTACAACATGGCCATTATTAATCGGAGCTTAAATGCTGCCATTTAACGGCCATTAAACGCCTGAATACGGCTTGACGACCATTGGAGACGACTTGATCGGCCGCGATCACGTAATAATGGCTGCGCCCCCGGAGCGTTTCCCGCGCTCGCGCCGCCGCCGAGTGCCGAGTGCGCGCGCGCGCGAACGGCTTCGGTCGCTGGGTCCGCGCGGCCACACGGATGGCTACACGGGTGGAGAGCGTAGCGTGTGGGGTTGAATTTTGCCCGGACGGGGAAAGCCGCGGCCATTGATTGGTTCCTGGCATGGGGATTGCCTCCGCCGGACCGCCCCAGGTGGGTCCCAGCTCGTCTCATCTCGGCCGTCGCAATGTTGCGGCCCATCTGGGCCGTTCATTTGTTTTCTCTGAACTGGAAAGTAAGCTTCCATGAACCAGTGTAACACAAGTTTTTTTTTTTTCCCAAACTTTTCTTTAAGAGAAATGAGGAGTTTAGTATTGAGAAACGAGTTCTTGAACTAAGATAGTATAAGCAATGGAAGTTTTAAATTTCTTCACGTAATATAAAAGCTTCACAAGCATTTTGATTGCCTTGTGGATGTATCCTTGTAGACATTCTAAAGCAAAAGGGTGCATAACTTTGGACTTGTAGGCATTATAAACATTCAACCAATAAATAAGAGTTTCACTTTGGACTTTGGACCATATTAATATGCTCAAATCAGATTTCATTCTTTCTTGATTTGTTCTTGTCATCATCTGTCTTGAATCCGTTAGATTGTATCTCAAGCTGAAACTGTTAGCTTGTATTTTGTGAGCCTAAGTGCTCCCTGTTTGTACCGAACCGTTGCGTACACTTTGTTCAAGAGTGTAGAGGCCGGGACTTTTGTTCCATTATCTAAAAAAAAAATCTGTCTTGAATCCAATATGCTATGCTCAAAAACTTGCCGGCCGATTCACAAACGAAGCTGTTGAGAAGTCGTATGGCTGCGTTGGTGATGTCACATGACACCTGCCATGACAGCTTGCGAGGCAGACAGATACCGTCAGCCATTTTTCTCGACCCCTGATCGAATACAATAGTCCTCAGATGTTTTACTGCGGCAGCATGGAGCATTGACTCTCGCTCTTGACGTACTAGCGCAGTCAATCCCAAGCTCCCAGCATTTCTTATCCTTTTTTTTAAAGGAAAAAACTCCCTCCAGATTATTTTATATGTTGACGTTCGGACTCAAAATTGAGTTGTAACTGCTGTCCTAACGTCAACCAATAGAATCTAGAGGTAGTTAAAAATTTATATTAGTGCATAATGTGTACCTACGTGGAGGGTAAAACCATAGCAATGTCGGGCAATAATCTTGGCTTACCACCATAATGCAAAACAGCATTCTAAAGAAAAATGGACAGAAACGTTGTGACTGAATCAATATCACAACTAAATTCATAGCTTTGGCCAAAGAAACGCTGTGTGCTCAAGCTAATTAAGGAGTTCTATTTGCAACTGCTGTCTATTTTCTTGTAACAATAAACTGCTCCAATTAAAACACTACTACAGAAGTTCCAATCACATTTCCTGATGAAGCCCAAGGGATTAAACAATGCGCATGACTATACTATGTGCATTTTGACATGGGTCCATTTCCTTTATATGATTGTGGGGTCTGCAAGTGATAGCCGTAGTACTAGAGTAGTAATCATGCAATCGATGTTGATTAAAGATGTTCCTGTGTTGCTGCATTTAGTTTCTTCGTAACTCAATGCACGTACATGTCAAAAGAAAAACAGCATATATGTGTACTACTCTGCTAGTAATGCTTGCCTTGCTCTCTGTTGCAAGATGTGTGCAAAACAGCCTTAATAGATTGGAGAGATAATCAAACTTTTATTCGACCTAGAAACACCATATATATGATGTAGAAGATAATTAAAATAAAACACATGAGTTGTCCTGATATGAAAGATAAGAGAGGGTGAATTAAATGACACGCAACACCCCAGCTCCTTCAAGGAGCTATGGAAACACAAAGATATCCCCCTCTGGATTACGATCTTTTGTGTCTGCGAAACAAGAAAATTCGAACATTTGTAAGTGATCATTACGAGTATAGATGAAATAGTAGCAGAATTTATCTTTGTTATCAGAAAGAAAAAATAATTGGTAATTAAACATGATCATTACGAGCCACCATTTTTTCTTTGTGAAGAGAGGCCTTATTAATAGTAGTACACATCAAGTGTCAATTCCGAATTGAATTTGTCTCTAGACATCACATAATATATGCGTCCTTGTGATCGATTCCATTACATAGAAATTTAATTACTGTATGTGTACAATTGTAGGACCGGTCCCTTGGTCGATTCATTTGCGATCGCTCGATATCCATGTCCCAGAGGGCAACTATCTAGTGGAGACACACGCATGAAGATGCGAAGCAGCCAATGAACGGCATGAATGTGCAGATTCATGATGGCCAGTGAATGTGTTACTATAGTACACGTACTTATATCATGGCCAGTAAATGCGTTATTGAGAAATGCAGTTTCATTTCATAAAATAAGACCATAAAGCTGATGTATCACTCTTGAAAACTGCGAGATGAAAGATTCACTGAGACATGAAAGCACTATTACTACTAGTACTAATACCGGTGGAATGATGTACACGCTAGTCTCATGAAACCTTGGCTTTGTTGACCAACAACTATTACGCGCAGATTCGTTACGCTGATGATACCGCGTAATGCTTGCATCATGCATGTACAATCCGTCGGTCGTGCTGTACGGCTTCAATGGAAAAGCCGCCGCACGTACACATCTATGCTATAAGTACGTTCAATTTGATGGATTTGGTAAGTTAGTACATACTACTCCTATACATGCTTCACGTAGCACCGGCATATATTACATTGCTCACGTATAATATACCTGACGCGCTGAGCTCATATATATATTGTCTACTTTCCGTTGATCTACTATGCTACTATATACGTGTACTCAAGCATTACGACAAGCATCGATATGCCATAAGTCGCCACTCATCACAAGGCCAGAAATGAAAAGTCCACAAGCAAGCAGCAGCCGGACACGATTCGACGATCCACGGATATAGATGACATGCGGCTCGTTCGTGTCAACCGTGTCCTCCATGGAGTGCATGCTGCGCAATAGTAATTGATGGTGAACATGCGTGCAAAGCATTCACTGGCACGTAGTAAGTACATGCATGTCTCTGTAGTTTCACCGTTGCGCACGTCATCACGCGTTACGTACATCGCTCCGAATCCTAGATGCACTGCCCAGCTGCGCGTTGCCTGCGCCATCGAGCGCATACTTCCATGCCGGATCTTTTGGGAGAAATACCTGGCTGGCCGGGCCGGCCGAATCTGAAAGCTTAGAGCGTCCCTCAAAGCTAGAGGCAATATTGTCTTTTCTCGATATTTAAGAGTCAATGTAAGAGTTCATATCGACTCTAAGTTAATAGTCGGTCCCGCATGTTAATAGCTCAGTAAATACTAGAGGTTGTTTTTGAGAAAAAGTTAACAGTCTTCTCTCTTCCTTTTCTTCAATAAATAATTTTAAGAATTAGTTAACAAGCAGCCATTGAGAACGCTCATATTTGCTTGCTGGTACTACGCGTGTGCGGCGCTAACTACGGAGAGAGACACGGCGCCGCGGGATTTTTTTTTTAAAATAATAGTATTTTAATAGAAAATTGCAAAATTAGGGTCCGTTTTGCAAAAATTGCAGAAATAGGTACCTGTCGGTAACTGGAGGACCGACAGGCAGGCTATCGGTAACTGGAGGACCGACAGGCAGGCTATCGGTAACTGGAAGACCGACATGTCGTTCACGTAAGCAGTCGGAGGCAGGGAGCCGTCCACGTAGGACCTGTCGGTCATCCGAGACCCGACAGGGCCCTATCGGTCATCCGCGACCCGACAGGGCCCTATCGGTCAGCCGCGACCCGACAGGCACCTATCGGTCGTCCAGCGACCGATAGGCCCTGCCTTATCCACCCGCACCCGCGCCCTGCTCTCTCTCGCGCCCGCGCCTTATCCACCCGCGTCGGCGAGAGAGAGAGCGAGGGCGGCGGGGCGAGCCGAGCAGCGGAGGGAGCAGGGCGGCGGGGCTGGTGGCGGCGGGGCTGGTGGCGGTGGGCCCCTTGGCCTGTGCTGCGGCGTCGGTGGAGGCCGCCTCGGGCGGCACTCGCGCAGGTGAGTTTTTTTTTTATTTGTTTAGTCTATCAATGGTAGCATTAGTGTAGTGTGTAGGGATTAGAATATTAGTGTAGTGGTTAGTGTAGGGAATAGAATATTAGTGTACAGATTAGTGTAGGGATTAGACTATATTGTTTAAGGACTATTAGTTTATAGGAGATGCGTTAGTAAATAAGATTAGACTAGTATTGTGTTCATAGATTTAGTTAAAAATAATGGTATGTAGTAGTAGTAGAACGTCATATTTGATGGGCATTTTATTTATCATGCCGTTCGTTAAGTTTGTCAAAAAAATATTAACGCGTGATTATATTTAAGAAAAATAGTGGGTGTAATAATATTGATATATAAAGATAAATTTATTTAAGAAAAATATATGATCTCCATAGTAATTAATTTGTTTTTAGCAGGATGTCCAGTGTAGTGAGTTTCCGAGTTTTTTACGGAGAAGGTCAAATTGAGCATCGTGACTATGAGGTAGATTTGAGTAATTTTCAGTATGTGGATAGTGTTTTGAATGATCCGGTAGAGATGCAGCGAGGCGAAGTGTATGGCTGGTTACATAGTCTGTTGAATGTGAATCCTTTAGAGTATCGGTTTGTAGTGAGAACTATGATTCCTCGAAAGCGTGAAGGCTCATGGAAATGGGAACTTGTGGAGGTGAGAAGCACTAAACATTGGAAGCAATTTGTGACGATGGGATTGCAACGGCATTTTGCTCACTTGTTGCTGGTGCAATGTAATCCGACAACGACCCGTCTGGAGGAGGAGGTTGATGACAATGTCGTAAATACAGAGGAAGATGAAGTCGTGGGACAAATTGTTCATGCGGAGCAATATGTTGGTGACGAGCCGAGTCATGTTGGTGCGGAGCCAAGTCAAGTTACTGCAAATCCTGTGGTTCATCCAACCACTGAGGATAGGTTGCCAATAAATGTTGGCACACTAGAAGCAGATTCGGGAGAGGTCAATGAGGCAATTGTTGATGAAATGGACAGGGATGATGACGAGTTTCGTACCTTCGTTGATGGAACAGCTGGTCAGGGATGGGGCATGGGATATGAAGAGCCGCAGGACTGGATAAATATGGAGAACTTAGCTGTTAATGATGGCCACAATTCATGTTGGGAGTATGATGCTATAGAGGTCCGTCAAGGGCAGATGTTTCCTGATACGATATCTTTTCAGCATGCCGTAAAGAGGTGGGTGTTCTCAGAGAAGAAGGAGTTCACGGTGGTCATTTCAAATCCGAGGACATATGACGTCAAGTGCACGGCTCCGGGTTGCGCATGGAGGGTTCACGGATATCTGCCGAAAGCTGAGACGTCATTTGTGGCGTCTATCGTGGTAGGCCATTCGTGTTCATTGGATAGGACTCTTCTGAAACACAAGAACATGACTACACAGTTTGTAGCTGAGTACATGTATCCTGAGATTGTGCAGAAGACCGGTATGTCTCCTTTTGCTATAATGCATGCCATAGAGAATCGATTAGGCTATGAGATCAGCTATGATATGGCATGGAGAGCGAAATAAAAAGCCTTAGAAAGAAGGTTCGGGACATACGAGGACTCGTACCACAACCTACCTGGCCTGCTTGAGCTTATGCAAGCTAGGAATATAGGAACTGTGGTTGCGGTGGACGATTTTGAAAATACAAATGGGGACATGGTTCTACGCCGTGCATTTTGGTCATTTGGTTGTATGATACAAGCATTTATGCATTGTCGACCTGTTCTTGCTGTGGACGGCACTTTCTTGACTGGTAAGTACAAGGGGCAGATCCTCACCGCTATTGGAGTGGATGGAGAGAATCAGATTGTGCCAATTGCTTTTGCATTTGTGGAGAGTGAGAATACAGAGAGTTGGTTGTGGTTTTTGAGGTGGGTGAAGCGAGCGGTTGTTATGCAGAGACCTAATGTCTGCATCTTACATGATCGCCATGCGGGATTATTGTCAGCAATTGATACATTGCAGACAGACTATAATGATCAGGAATTTTGGCCCGATCTGCATAGTCGATGGTGTATGAGGCATCTGGGGGCAAACTTCTACAGGCAGTTTAAGAGCAAACGACTTATGGATATGTTCAAGAAGCTGTGCAAACAGAATCGAAGGAGCAAATTTAACATATTATGGGGCGAGCTGGACAAGCTCACTGGCAACCACATGGACGAGATTAAAAAGAAACCTCCTATGCCACGTGACACAGCTTTCTGGCTTACGAGGCGTCGTTTAGTCTTCGACATCTGTGTCGAGCCATACGCTGTGATTCGAGTCTTCCGCCAGTTTGGATACTTTCAGGACTTCCCTGTTCCTAGACTGCAGCTAGATCACACCCACACGTAAGTGCAACATAAACTAATTAATCCATTCATCAAGTTACCTAAATGTTTACGTATTGACAATATCTTCATTGCAGGTTTAACAGGAAAGGTCAGGGTCTTGCTTACGAGACTACGTGGGCTACAAAGATGGAGTCGTGGATACAGCAGTGGGTTGGTGCAGAGACAGATGTGCACGTTCCACAGGGCCCGTACGACCCGTTTCAATACGGGGAGTACCTTCGGTGGTACCACAGGGCGACGCGTGTGCGGTTGTTCGCTGTGGCTGAGGCACCTGTAGAGCACGTGCCTGAAATTACGACACCTTCGCCACCCAGCCGACACGGGCCTTTCACCTGATGGTAAGCTATTTCATTATTTTTTTAAATTTATCTTTTCTGTTTAATTATTAATGTTCTATTATCGTTTTTGTAGACTGACACGTGCCGCGATCTCGTTGGCGAGCTGGAGGATTTAGGCTCTCGATGCTACGACAACCCTCCACGAGTCGAGCCACGTGACTTGGGATCAGCCCTACTCCGTCTTGCGCGCCGCTGTAGGGATGCTCTCCGGTGCGCTTCCTGTACGAGCACAACAGATGTGCAGCCGAGGGCACGACAGAGGTCTCCACCTCTCTCTACACCTGCTAGTGCACCAAGTTCTTCTCGTTTCCACGCCGGGGACTCGTCGTCGGGTCTACCTGTAGTCCCGCCTTTCATGCCTACTCCTGGATGGAGCACAGGTATAATAACATGCTAATTTTGTATTTCTAACATTTTGTTATTGTAATCTTACATTGTTGTTTTACAGGACCACCAGTACAGTTCGCCGCGCCTGACTACTCCTTGCACTCTGCTTCTGGGAGCTTAGTGCATGGGTCTTCTTATGGACAGCCAGATGTCCAGGGTTTCTCTCAGATGCCAGAGGCTCCTCCACCGACACAGCCCACCCAGCAGTTTCCTTCGACACCACCAGAGGCTCCCAGGGTCAGGCAGGCACCAGACCCACTCACGTACCCCACCGATCAGATTCGACGAGGGAGAAAGGCCCAGGGCAAGAGGGCCGAAGGCGAGCCCAACAAGCGTAGGCGTGGAGGATGACTTGGAGATCAGGGCAGGGGTCAGGGTTCACTAGTTGACTAGTAGATTTCTTTCATTTTTGTAATATTCAGAACTTAAGCATGAACTATTTTTTATTACTAACTTCTGCAACGCGACATGACTAGACAACTGCGACATGACTAGACAACTTTTAGTGACGTGACAACACGTATTTATTATTTTCGCATGGCGACACATCCATTCACGGGCAACTTTGCAGAGCATCCGATGACATCTCCTCTTCTTTTCTTTGTAGTCTTCGTCTATAGACCACGTTAGTTATGCCTATAAAATGCCCACATCGTCTGTCCATTAAGCTCAGCCACTTCTCAATCTAACCAACACCGGAATTTCTTCTATAGCTATGGAGTTCCCCAACGATCCACCCCACAACAAAGAGACGTTACCTCTCGGAGATGGCTTCATCGCGCCTATGTGCCTCTGTGGCACTCCATGCAGGCTAGTGAAGTCACTCGTTCTCGGTGATGACTACGGCAAAAGGCTTTGGATGTGCAAGAATTACCAATATGACCCTTCGCAACGTCTTTACTCTTCCGATAGGAGGCCAAGGGTAACTACTTCTACTTCGTCATTCTTTGCTTCCACCATTCATTCTTATTCAGTAATACGTTCATAACATTGCAGTCCCCACCGCCTCTGTGTGAGTTCATCGAGTATGTTGACACTGAGCAGACACCAGAGGATATAGCCCATGTCTACCGTGTCGCTCAACGTGCAAGAAGGCATTGGCTTGATATGGAAGCTGAGGAAAGGAGAGAGGAGGAACGCAGGAAGATGAGGCAGGAGGAGGAAGAGCGTCGATGCAAGTACGAAGTGGAACGCAAGCAAAGAGAGGAGGCGGAACGAAGGCACAAACAAGAGGAAGATCGCCTTGCTCCCGTGAGGCCGAAAGGGAGAGGATGCGCGAGAGAGCTCGCCGCGCTAGGGCAGCAGGTCCTGATGCCTTCAGAAAGGGGAAATATCCCCGTTGCACTCAGTAGACACTGAGGATAAATAGATCTGAGGTTGGACGACCTTCGCGAGAAAAGCGGAGGAGGTTCATCTAAGTCGAAAGGGGACGACGAGGGATACGCGTCGTTTCACCTAGGCGACGATTAGTCATTTAATTTTCATGTTGCTTATCAGCAATTGTGTGCACCGAATATGTCATTCCACCTCATAGTTTGTACTACGTTCACTGTGAGTGAAATTTATTTCCCTAAGGCGTGTTAGGAGTAGATCGATGGACACGTAGCTTTGCCATGTGCATCGAAACACGCCATTGTTTCAGTTCACTCTGTATATGTTGGTCTATCGATATTGGTTGCTCAGTATCTTTGTTAAAGTCGAGTTATTTTTCAGTTCACCTTTTCTACTGCATTACTCACGTAAAAAAAACTTTGAAAACCACACAATATTACCTCTCAATCCTAAAAATATATGTAAACAAATTAATTTATGCCTCATGTCTCAAAACAAAATTTAGAAAAACACAAACAGGCAAAACAAAACAAAGACCTGTCGGTCATCCCATGACCGACAGGCACCTGTCGGTCATCAGGCACCTGTCGGTCATGGGGTACCTGTCGGTTGTGGGATGACCGATAAGTGCCTGTCGGTCATCCCATGACCGACAGGCCCTGGCTATCGGCCCGATAGCGCTGTTTGGCCATATTGTGCCGCCTGTCGGTCGGTGAAAGACCGACATGTACCTGTCGGTAATCGGGTGACCGATAGGTCCTCTGCTCGGCGTTTGTCGGCTGCCACGTAGACCTATTTCTGCAATTTTTGCAAAACAGACCCTAATTTTGCAATTTTCTATTAAAATACTATTATTTTTAAAAAAAAATCGCGCCGCGGCGCCTACGCGTGTGCGGCGCGCGGCCGGCCGGCCGGCCGACTCAGGCATAGAGTTCAAATCATCCATCATACGAGTGCTATTTACTCCCTATACTGCAGCACGCATATATTATTATACCTCTACACTTGAGTATTAGTACGTTCCGCATGCTGATACATACAGCGACGGATCCTATTTGAAAGCCTCGTACGCATGAACGTAACACGCCATCACAATGCAAGCAACATCCATGTATACTAGATGCATGATAATTAGAACTGTTAATACCCACCCTTGTATCGCAGTGTAGTTTCTGGCTTCCTGCAGGCCAGTACACTGCTCTTTGATCATTCGTGGCAAAATAATCGATCTAGTAGCGCAGGACAGACACAGCCAAATCTTGGTTGGATTCGTCGCATTTACACCTCCCGCGTGCCATGCAAGTTCATTTATAGGCGCCGGGCACCCAAAATTACTTTCTTGGTTGCCGCTGTCAGGACCCAAGGACATCCATCATTCATCATCGTCACCACGGCACAAATACACGTAGCTGCATCGCTGCCACCGTGCAGCTATTTTCAGAATCTACGTACGGCCGGGACCTAGTACCACGCTTGTGTCGTCGTGTGCATGCATGCGTACGTGAATTAACGCTGGGGTATATATAGATAGATACGGTCAAGTGCAATGACTGCACGTAGAGACACATAGCTTACGATCGACCATTACGTGATAAATATGGCTTATTGGATTGAAGAATGAATAAAGAAAATGGCTTATTGTTAGATCACCAGTTCACCACTCTGATTCAAAAGACGGAGCCGCAGCAGCAGCATACTGCAGGCTGGTCAAAGCTAGCGTCTGACTCATGGAAAACAGAATTGCTGGAGGCCTGGAGGCATGCCACAAAAATACTCCATCCAAAAAATGCTTACATTCACGATGCGTACCAGTGCAAGAGATGGACCGTGGTTCATGTCAGCTGCGGATGCTTAGCGGTGCAATTACTCGCTGAAAACAAGGCATGCATGCCACCGTAGCAGTACGTACGCGATCGAGGAAAGACACTGCATATGGTAGTGCGCGCGCCTGGTGGGTGCAGGATGGGAGCGAGATCTGAATTGCAGGCAGAGGCCCAGGCAGAGGCTCGCGTGCTCTTGCCTGTCCTCGTTCTCAGTCTCTCAGACAACAATGCATGGGCGTTGGCACTGAGTGGGATCAGGGAGGCCAGGATGAGTATTTGAATCCTCTGTTTTTGGTTTCAATTTCGTCGTTTACGCTGACCGTTTTGTCCTTGTGCGGGACTCGACAAGAAAACGGCAGAGGCTTTGTTTGTTTCAGCGTTGCTGATGAATACAGCACTCCACACTGCAGCAGCAGCAGAGCAAGCCCCAGCCGGCCTGGTCCCGTGAGAGTTTGAGACCGGCCGGCGAGCAGCTGCGGCTCAGTTTCCTGCTCTTTCACTGGTCAAGCACTCGCACGCGCGAAAGGACACGCTTACGGCCCTGGGCCGCGCGCACATCCTACGACGGTGTTCCGCTTCGGCGCGCGCACTTTGGGCTAGTTTTTTCCTGGAGTTGGACGACATGTAATGATGTAACTGGGCCTAAATACTCACGGTCCTTTGAGAACGAGCAACGGTGACGGTGTTTTTCCTTTTCTTCTTTTCTTACGCATGATCTGCCACTGCCGTCCGGAAAGAGGCGTCAGATGTGGTGCCTCCGACTGCGAGCCATCATCATCAGCCATCTATATCTGTGAAGGGGCACGAGCATTAAAAGACTGTTTTCTATCAAGCTTACAGTGCACTTTGTTGCAACAAATTAGAATCAATTCTTTTGCACAATGACTACATTACAAGTCGGGGGGGGGGGGGGGGGGGGGGGGGGGGGGGGGGGGGGGGGGGGGGGGGAAGAGAGCTAGAACAGGCTAATTTGCGGCATCCACTATCGTTGCAATCAATTAGAGTCAATTCTTTGCTCATTGCAGCACAAGTCTGTCTAATCTGAACTCACACGGATCATAAGCTAGGCTGCTGCGTTTCCCGGGCGGCACCAGACTTCCGCGTGGCTGACTCCTCCGGTTTCTTCCACTTGCGTACGAGCAGCAGCATGGTTAGTGACATCTACTAAGCTGTCGAAGGTTCTTCTCATCTCTTTCCGAATCTCAGACACTTGTTGTGTTTCACTTCGGTCATGCTCGAAGAAGGCAGCAACTGGGGCGCCTTTGCTGCTCTGTCTTTCGCGAGCTTCTCCATCGCGTTTATGAACTTGCGCAAGTGTCGGATGTATTCAGGATAAGTTTCCAGGTTGCAGTGACCGCCGCCTTTCACCCATAGAGGCTCGTATTTTTCCTTTGCGAGCTCCCACAGGCGCTTGCCATGAGAGAAGTCGACGATATCGTCTGCTGTGCCCTGCCATATGAGTATGCAAGTTCAGATCAAGGCAGCATTCAAAAATGTGTTTTCATGTGGCATGGCAAGGCAGCATTCAAAAATGTTTTTTAACACAATATTTGGAAATGAATTCACCCAATAATTCCTGATTAAGCAAAGTTGTACATATCGAAGGACTACAAAATCATGGTATGTATGAATTAGCATGCAAAACGAAGCCATTGCAGCAATATGTGAAGCAGCAAACCACCTTGTTCATACAGTTTCATGTCAAACAGAAAAAATATACAACAATTTAAAAGAAACTGTGGGGAAAAGTATGACAGAGCAACAGATTCATTTTCCAAGTGTTTTAAAATAGGACTTCTAACAGCCATAAAATTAAAGCAATTTTTTTTCCCGAATACCGGCATATGTTTAGTATACAGATACCACCGAGACAATGACAGTGACTAACTGAAAAAAGGTGAACAGATCTATAGACAACAGAACCCTAAAAGTTTAAGACGACATCAAAAAGAAGAGTAGGCTAAAAGCATACTCACATGTATTACCAGCACAGGGCATTCAACCTGCTTTATTTTGTCGATGTTCTGTAAATTAAATAGATTAGATTGGTAAGTAAACATACCGTGTCAGCACAGAAGAAAAATTCCAAATTATGTTCCAGACTTACCTTGAAGATATCAAACCAAAGTGTCACTTTCACTGGATACAGGACCCGTATGCCTGAGAGTATACCACTATGAAGGACAACTCCTCTTAATTTTTCCAGACGTGAAGCCAAATGCAATGTCGGTCCACTTCCAACTGATTGCCCATACAGGATTAAATCCTCTTCTTCTATCCCATACTCCTTTTTCAAACAATCATAAACAGCCTCTATGTCATAGTATGTGTTGTACTCTGATGGCTGTTGGACCAGAAAAAGGGCACACGGTTAGTAGGTATTCCAATCGGGGAAAACAGATACAGCTAATGTAAGTATATAGACAAGAACATGCAAACCGTAATTCTTTCTGTTCTAAATCTGAGTCTTTAGTTGATAAATCTATGTGTGATATATGGGACCAAACACACATGCATTTATTTGCTTGTCAGAGCAAGTTCTACAGTAGGCATCGATCACCTATAAGTTGAGGCTAATGATGGTCCCTTAGTTTAACAACTTTGATAAAAGGATGACAACAAGACAAAGGTACCATCATGATCTAGAATGGCAGAAAGCAAAGGTGACCCTTTTCTCGGGGGGTGTTGATAATGAAGGCAACAATTGAACGAGATGAACCAGTCATTTGGCTAACTCTTGTTCTAGATGATGCTAAAAAGATATAGTATCCAATAATTACTTGATTTGAGGAAGTGTGCCTAAACATCTGAATTATATGGGGTTGATTAAGCTATAAGGAAAGAGAATTGTCTAATCAAACAGTAGCTACTGACTATGAGGCACAATCATAAACAGGAGACATCATGATCTCAACATAGAAAGAAAGAAAATAGCAAGAATATGACGTGACAATCTAATCCGAAGAAACTTAACGGAAAATTGAAGCAACTCGAGAACCACGTTTCAGCTCTTAAGCTTTCAGGAACTTACTTTTCCTGTAGAGGCACCATAGCCTGAATAGTCATAGCTGCAAAAGAAAAACATGATAACAGCTTTAGTCACATGTAACCTACAGATGTGGTTGCAAGGGGAAAATGATGGTACAGTTATCAACCATAAGTCCATAACAGTAAATGTCTAATTCATGTAAAGGAAAGTCAGCATCCCATCAGATCAAGATAGCAACATTTCTTGTGGTGGGAAAATTTTGCTTCTTAAAAGTCCAACAGCTGGCATCAACTAGATCATCCTGAAAGTAACTACACCAATCGAACTGCAAATGGAACTTGGACTCGATGCAAAATTCCGCAGAAATATCCCTGCAGATTTCTATGGACTATTGGAAAAAAAGGGCTAGAATAAGAACCTAATTCCCTGGCATACGACATAAGGGCCTGGTTTGCTAAAACATATTCAACGATAGTAAGCAATCTATGAATCAATTCAGAACCACAATGTCAAAACGGCACATAAAAGAACCTAATTCCCTGGTATATAACATAAATATTAAATTTGACACAAATTTAGCATTAGTGCCACAACACTACATTCTAGCACTGTCATAGTGGTGCCACTTAAATAACTAAATTTGTTGAAAGCAAGAACTGAGGGACATCCGGACCCGGTGCAGCAGGCCACACCAAAATTCAGAACAATTGATTATGTTGAAACCTTCTTAACCTGAACTCGCATTGCCTCGTGCCTCCACAGTTATTCAGGAAAGTGATTAAATAACGAAAATTGAGAGCAGTTTCATGCCCAATTGCAGCCTCAGAATAACTACATATCTTCCCAATTCAACTCAAAGTCCCAAATCCACGAAATTATTATTTAAGAACAACTGGCTGACTAGCGGAAGTGCTGAACCCCCTTGGTCGTGCAGCGATCAAACTAACTCCCACTTATTGGAAGCTACAAGCGAATCACAAACAGCCCAACAAATGTACTGTACGAACATATAGAAAAATCATTAAAAACGGTTACTTAACAACCATGCCTTGAAAAAAAAAAAAAAGGAGCAATTAAGCTAAGCACATCATGAGTCTAGAGGCTGGCAAGGACGCCGCTTGAATGCACCGAAAAATTAATCGATGCCAGAGAATTCATAGCAAAACGAGCGGAAGCAGCGGCTTCGGTCTGCGACTGACCTCATGATGTTGACGCGGAGATGCGTGCGGAGCTCGAGGAAGAGGCCGAGCATCTGGCCGAGGTCGGCGGCGTTGCCGTGGGAGTAGAGCAGCGTGAGCCGCGCGGCGGGGTGGCGCCAGAAGGCGGCGACGACGCGCGTGCCGGCCCGGGTGGGCAGCGCGCGCACCTCGACGCCGGCGTCCGGCGAGAGCCCCGTCATCTGCAGCAGCCCGCCGGCGCCGTCCTGGGCGGCGGGCGTGACCTCGTACGTCGCCGGCTCCGGCGGGAAGAAGGCCAGCCGCGCCGCCACCGACGACGTGACGTTGCCCATTCTACCCTTCCCCCTCGCCTCGCCGCATGAGCCTCGGCAGACGCCAATGGCCGCTGCCTATTCCGGGTGGGAGGAAGATGGAGGCCGCAACGTGAGGTGGTGCTTGTTGCTTGCGGGCTCGTTTTCTCCGTCCCGTCCTTATGAGGAAGGCCACTGGACAGACAGGTGGAGTGTGACCGCCTCAAGCACTCAACGGCGTGCTGTTTCTTTTCTCAGCTTTCGTTAGGCCATTTCCTTTTATTTTCATTTCCCTTCGTCTTCTGGATTTTTTTTTCTTTGGGAACGTGGATTTGTTTGGTTTGGTTGCTTGCGTTTGCGTAGATGTACGTGTACCGGTGTACGAGTGGAAGGGAAGACGGACACGGTATTCGTTCTCGATGTTTATATATCATCATCAGTTTACATCGCAAAATAGTTTTTAATACTTGTGTTCTAAGTCAATTATGAAGTTTTCTTCCTCGCAAAAAAAAAATTACGAAGTTTTCTTGACAGCAAGCAACGCCGACTAAAAATTGGTGTTGCTGTCGGCAGAACGCTTCGAGCACGTGTCCGCTTTGAACAACACAACGCACATCCAACAGAATTGGGTTGGTACACATGAACATTGCATTGCTTCTCCTTTATATGGAGCACACTAATAATGATTGAGAGAACCGTTACTACGAAACCTACTCCTGGTCCTGAGTCTTGACTAGCCATCATCAAAGCTCAAACTCGCAAGGAACGTACGTTTACTCTGATAAACAGCAGCGGTCGATTTGCAAAACAGAGAGTGCGTGATAGTGTGTAAACTGGCCATTATCGCCCTAACGAACAAAGCAAGTTCCCGTAGCCCTGGTGTGCCGTTGCATGCAGTTACAACAAGTTACTGCTCGTAAATAGAGTCAGATCCAAGATGCTCGTAAGTGAGGTAAAGCTACTCGCACTCCAGCTGTACGAGTACGTGGTGAACTGATTTTTCCAGGAGCTGAGGACGGCATGGAGGCTGACGCCTCCCTGACAGGGGAGAAGTGCACTGTGTTCGCTGCAAGTGAAGCAACGAAATGAAGGGGGCGGTCAAGATTCGGTCAAAAGCAAGGCAAAGCACAAAGGACGCGGTGACTGACGAGTGATATGATGAGTGAGCGAGATGCAGCTCAGCCGACTGATTGCTGGGGTGAGAACTGTGGAACGGTCCACACGCTAGCAGCAGCTGCCTGACACTCCTCAAAATTATCGCTCATGCTGCCATCAGCGTCTCTGTTCATTCTCCCATGCTCGACGTTTCTTTGGTGATGGAAAGCTGATGATACGTGTGCATAGTCCCTTTCCCTCGTGATATTGCATGGCTAAATGCAGGTATAAAAACGGACTCCTATTCAGTGAAATAACATAAAATGACGCACACTGTACAGAACATTCTCCTTGTGCTCATCTTTTGAAGCTGATGAATGATTGCGTGAAAAATGCATGTAGCCCTCGGATGTCTCACCCAGGGAAAAGATAGCGACGTTGCATGTCTCGAATCAACACCTTTTGGTGCAAACACAGACTGACAGACGTAAACTTCCTAGCTTTGCAATGACCAGAGGAGCAGACGCAATCACGCAACCATGTGAACAAGCCCCCAATGGCTTCGCAATCAGCTCACCTGCTTGGGAATAGCCTCCTTTTTCTCGTTATGAACCTTTTTGTTCTTGCAAGTTCAATCTTTTTCTATTTCATTACAAGTAAAATAAAAATGTGTCGCTAAAATTGTTCAAAAAAGAAGCAATGGCCTTCAGCTGAGAAAGGCATGCTCTACACTACAGTAGAATGGCTCTTCTTCGCGTGCTTCTTTTTTTCTGTGCACACGACACTAGCATTTCTGGCGAGGCTATCCTCACCTCGGATACATCTCACTGTTTCCAAAAGTAACAATACTACTCGCCATTCAGCCAAACTATCAGTTGGATCATGAAATTCTTTTCTATGGAACTGTTATTTTACAGTCATATAATGCAATTATACCAAAAATGGTTTATGAAACTGTTCCAGGCTGGATTTTCGAACTGTAGTTAGCGTATATAGGTTACAATTGGATCCGACCATTAACCCAGAGACTGGATATGACAAATGCGCACCTATACCAACGTGGTGTCAAGAAATGGGACCAAAGAGCTCATCATTCCCTTTACCCTTTCTTTAACAGCTAGGACCCACATCCAAAGTATCCTGGGAGCACATGCACCTCTGCCTCAAGCGGTCAAATGGCGAAAGGTAGTGATCAACGGGACTAGGGGTGGAGGTTAAACCCTTCCCTGGCTGCATGTGGGTACTCGATTTGAATACACATCACGCAACCAAAACCATCCAGCTAAGAGCTAGTTCAGCGCTTCAGGCCTCATTATAACGTCCAACAAAGTATACCAAATCTCCCGAAAATGTGAACCCAGTACTTATAAAATGAGGTCCATTTTGGCCAAATCTTTTGTATAGCGGTTAGGTCTTAGAACCCTCTATATAACTAGTTAAACAACCCATTCATCATGGTAACTTTGATCTGTTGTATCTGTTGTAACTTCAACAATTAGTTTCTAACCAACACAAAAAAAAATCTCACATTAGATGAAAAAAATGACATGTTAATTTTGACTTTGTATTGATAGGAATCATCTTCTGTACAACATAACTAGTGACATATTTACTGTGTTAGCACTAAGCATGCCAAATATGTACAACAGGGGGCTTGTAATCTTACCAATGATGGAGCAACTACTTCCATACTTTGACGGCACCGTCTCTACTAGCTGATATCAACCTTTGGCTCGACAAATTGAAGGTTGCCAACGCAAGTACAGCGTCACGGTGGCACCCAGCTGAATCTGCAGCAGCCATCGCTAGCTGAGTCTTGTGCGACTTGGAAGCTGTTGTAGGCTGTTTGCATATTTCCTGGACAGAACACAATACCTCTGTTAGTATCGACGGTTTATATATCCTCCGTCAATGAGATAACCTGGTAGGAACTGTAATAATGCACAGAAAGAGACCATCGTTTCTTCCAATACATCTAGGCTGCCACTAACATTCAAGCAAGCAGTCAATCAAATAATAATGTGGAAACTCGCTGCCGACGACTTGAAGTTACAGTAGTACATGGGTGAATTTGCATAGTTTTTTAGAACAGGTGCGCTAGGTAAATGAATTACCCAACAAGGATTGAGGGTTACCTGCACAACTTGTACTCCAAAGCTGGACCTTATATCATAAGAGTAGAACTCGTCCCTTTCACTTCCTTTCGCCGGAATAGCATCTTTCTCCGAGGGACCAGCAATACAGAAGCTTTGCTCAGGTCTTCAAAATTGTCAAATGGAAAAAAAAAAAGAGGCATGATTACAGATCGTGTAGACAAATAAACATATGAAGAAGCAAAAGTGCAGCATAATAAAACTGAACCTGGCCTGGTCCCAATAACGGATCTTCAAGTCTGTTCCTCCTGTCAATAGGTCACCACCTGCTAAGGGGAGCAAAGAGCGGATGCCTGGACGGCGTACAGGTGGGTCATTCAATTCCTCAATTCTGTACTTATAATTTCCTGCTCGTCTCACATCTTTGGTGATTGTCTTGTTAAGAAGTCTTGATGGTGCCTTTGGCAGCACAGCTTCATTCTCTGCGCTCGCCGTTCTAAACACCTGCGTGTTTGTTGAACATTTAATATACAACTGCCAATTCTCAAAACAACGGATTTTAGCTAAATAAGTGCAAACATTCCAATTTCAAAATCAGAATATCCTTTTAGGATGCCATAAGTAATATCTGAAAATGAAAATTCTGTGGATGGGATGTTCTATGAACAGAGCTCAGAAATTACAAATCAGAACAGTTTTTTTTTTTTGTTTTACCTGGTGGCAGCTTCCATTCTCAGCATTCCACAGGGAAACTTCGTTGCAGCCAGCGGCAACAAAAACCAATGGCCTTCCAGCAGAAGATATTGAATTTGGTGGTGGTATAAGCAAGCATAGTTTCTCTATTGGGCTTACTGTGGAATAGTGCCACGAGTTAACAGGAAGCAAAAACCTATTATCCCACAATGTAAGAACCCCTCTTGAAGAACCTGAGATGAACCAATTTCCACACTGCCCCACTACAAGTGCAGATATGTAGCCCTCCTCTGGTGAGGATTTGTACGACCAAGATTCTGTGTTAGTCCTCGTATCCCATTGATGGATACCACAATACTCAGTGCTGAAAAGGACAGTTGGGCTGAAGCTGTCCAAAGAACAATTTACAACACTGAGAACTGCGCCTTCTTTTATATCTTTCTTTTTTACATCAACAATGCCAGAATATCGTTCCACAACACTCCCAACGCCACGTGCACAATCAACAGAAAACAAGTGTAGTGTTCCATCACTGGCACCAACAGCAACCTGTGAAGTACCATGAAGCATTGTTGTCGATAGAGCTCGGCTAGTACCCATGCTATATGTTAATCTCGACCTGAAGGCAATGTCTTTTTCTAATTTTCTTGTATCCCATATCTTGACACTTGAGTCATCGGAAGCAGTCACAAAAAAGGTATTGTCATTAGATACAGCAATATCATTTACAGACAAGCGATGCTCCTGGAGATGTGCCACTAGAACTCCACGAGGCCTCCATCCAGTCTCCGAATTTACCGCTGATCTTGTGAAGGACGGCGATCCTACAGTATCAGAGTTTGAAATGCCATCCCCTTGCAAAGAAGAACTTCTCTTCACAGAGTCATTGATGCTCACATCTCGCATCTTGCTACTAAAATGATCATCTCTAGTCTGAACACCAGGACGGTTTGGTTCTAACCAAGGTAGCCTAACAGAAGCTTTATAAACCGACGAATCAGAGACCATGTGTGCTTCTCCCAAACCACGCTTATCAGTGGAAACAGAATATGATGGTATTCCTTTAGACAATCCATCATAAAAGGAACTATTCCCAGAAGATGCATGTAGTGCAAAGCCAGAGTACAATGATTTATCAAAAGAAACTGATTCTTTCATGTCAAAGGAAATGTTGCTGGAAATATTGGGGCCCCGTAATCTTGCAACATCATCGATAATGGTTGCAGATCCACTTCGTGCTGTAGCACCACCATGTGCCGTAAGTTCTTTTTTGGCACCACTTTTCAGTAAAATGTCTCCAGTATCGTGAGCATCCTCTAAAGCTTGGTATAGGACTGATTTTGAGACTGGAGGCTTAAGACATGAAAGAATAGCTGCTTCAGATGACAATGAAGGTGGCTCCCTGTGTAGGAAATGCCTTAGATGTGGAGAGAGATACACATAAGTATCCACAGATCCTAAGCTCTCACTACAGGCAGCAACAAGTCTTACAGCAGACCGTTTAACCCAATTGATGGGATGGCACAGAAGGGGAAGAACCTTTCCGAATAGACCAACAATTACTCTTTTCCTCAAGTAACCACTTTTACACATCATGGTCAAGCAATCCAGTGCATTCACAAGGACAGCCTCCATATTATCACTTAGTGCCTGCTCCAGATATGGCAAAAGGTACTCCTCGACGCTTCGTGAACCAATAAAATAGCAAACAAAGACAATCTGACCAAAGAAAACTGCACGGAGCTGCTCATCTTGGTCATTTAGAAACGCTGGAAGTATAGGAAGAAGAAAATCATTGCTTTGCTTGTGCCCAAAGAAGTAGCACAGATAACCTATATCCTGTAGAAGAGCTCTACGGACATTAGGTGTTTGCTTTGGTCCCATTACCAATTCTTGCACTATTTCATAAATCGATTTCCTCAGATGTGCAAGTTGGCCATCAATTTTATCTTGCTTCTTCACTGTAGATTCTGCAGGCTGTGGTCTCAGAGCAATCACTGATTCATCAAGAGGCGCGACATCAGCTATGCTACGAGAACGCAGCAGGAATCTGTACGCTGTTAAAGCCAACTTATGAATGTTACTAGCATAGCAAACTCTAACACTCTCCTCAGTATCATCAGGGAGCAAAGAGAGCATTGGAAGGATGTACTCCGGGAATATCACTGCATCACTGATAGGAAAGTCTTGAATGAGACAGAGAACATCACATAAGGTTTCCAAAGCAGCACAGCGGACAATGGCAGCTGGATCTGAGAGCATTGCGATCACATAGGGAACCACTAGCTGTAAGCGGCTATCATCATCTATGTATGTGGAAGAAATCCTCAGAAGAATGAGACTGGCCCTTCTCAGCTCAGGTTTTTTCACGCTACGTATGCACGAGCAGAGCAATGAGGCCAGCAAGACCATGCCTTCACAGCTCACCTTGGAATCCATCTGTTGGAAAATGTCAAAGCTATATGTATCCGACTGGTCATCATACCCAGACACTAAGGAGCGCAAATTACTCTTTGAGATCGTCTGTACATGGGATACTACATTAATCTGGCTCATTAAACCATTGCCTGCTTGCTTTCCTTCTTGATTAACCAGCTGCAAGGAGTGATTACCACTTCCACCAGAAATGCTAGATGCAACAAAATGTTCCAAGTCGTCTTTGGCTTTGGTTCTAGTGGGGTTGCTCCTTTGCTCCACTTCTTTGAGAAGAGAACTGAGGTCACCCACAATCTGTTGATGGTCCACAGGAGTGTTTTTCTTAACTACAGGTGTGCTTTTCGTAGAATCTTCCGGTGAGTTTAACATTTGGCGTCTACCTTTTTTCCCATCTGATTCGCTATGCTCACGCAAAGTAGATCCATGAATTTGTTCAATAGCTGAGTTGCCCATCATTATTTCATGTATCTTATCAAAATTTTCTTGAATCTTCTCAACCTGTAAAAAAAAAAAATCAGAGCTTGTTGTGATGAATAGTAGCGGAGGCAGTGGTTATAACAAAATTGAATAATCCTTACCCTGGCATCTGAGTCAAGTGGAACAATATCTGAGAAGAACTTGTGCAGAAATTTCGAAAAATAAGTTGGGAACACAACCGATCCATATTTTTGCAGATAATCTCTACATGATAACCTTTCTTTTGGGTCCAACTGTATCATGTGAAGTATCATGTCACGAATACCAGTATCTTGTATCTGCAAGCACAGGTTAATATTTTTATATAAAAAAAGAAAAACTTGTGGTAGGGTATATCTGTCTGAAATGCAACAATTCTGAAGTAGAAAAAAATAAAGTAAACGAAGAAGAAGAACCAGCAATAGAAACGTTGGCAGCTTTAACAAGTACACAGTTTCACAAATATAAATCAAAACGAACAAGATGTACCTCGAGACAGACAATTTCATTTAGAACCAAACATTACCTCTTCATTCAGGTCCTTACATACTACTCGAGTACTGAGTATGGACATTACTACAAGGCATGCTGAAGTAGACTGCATGCTATTTATTGGTATTTACCATTGCAAAAAATAAAAACTGTGAAAATCCATAGGAGCCATGAAAATGTGCTCAAGTAAAGAGTCTACCCTGCATTTGACTGTCTCTATACGTAGATTTCACAACTTTAAGAAGAAGAAAAAAAGTAGCACTCATCCAATAGGCTCCAACTACAACTCATATGCACAATAGGTATGAACAGATCAGCTTTCACCGCATATAAAAGTCATGTATAGTAAACATTCCAGTTTTTAATTTGTGCATTAAACAGAACGAATTAATGGTTCCATCCAAGATGGCATGCAGGCAATCATGTGGCAACAAAAAAGAGTAAACAGTTGTTGACAAGTACGAGCCCGATATGACAACTCAAAATAATATATTAGAAGAAGAATAGCGCTTGAATTGATTCCAAACAAGGGATTCAACCATTGAAAAAGAACACAGGAACAACATAAAGACCTTTTCTAGGGTATGCACGGGGTCATACTGACCACGCCGATAAGCAAGAAGTTGTGACAGCTCAAAAAGTGGCTGGCCTTCTAGGAAAAGTTCAGCAAGAACACACCTGGAAAAAAAGACAAACAATTTACCATTTGATCATCAGCATTAAGAAAATAACAATTATATCTATCAGAATTCTGACACGGTAGAGAACTGCAAAAAAATATGGAACTGGCGAAGAAATTAACCGAAAAATCATTGTCAATCCAGAGTTCCAGCAACCAACCACCAACATTTGGATCCTAGTTATTCAGGCCGTTGAAAATCTGAATAGAAACTCCTACAAGTTCTAAGTAAATGGGCTCCTAAGGTATGCAAGCAAATGGTAAGAAAAGCAATATCTGTGAATAAGCATAAAACCTTGAAAGGATCTACAGTTTATTCAGCAACAAATAGTAAATTGTGTTTCAATGGAGCCTGTCTCAAGGATTAAGAATAAGGAGCACTTAACGGACAAACAACGGCATCTACATGGTTGATAATAAACCACAGTTTACACATTGACTTAGGAGAATTGTCTTCCAATAACCATCATTAGAATCTGAACAGATATTAATTCATGCCATGTTCCACTAGGTATCAGATAGCAATACAGCCCGTGAGAGCAAACAGGCAAGTCTAAGCAAAAGATAAAGGTGAGCAAACTATTCGTGTATGATAAGAAACACACATTGTCGTGCCATGTTAAAGGGTCACAAAGAAACAAAAATCACTCGAAAAAACAAATAAATTTAGCATGGATGTGGCACATACCCGAGAGAAAATATATCCATGGATGGTTGCAGCGGTGCATCTGCTACAATTTGGTACTCCCCGCCATGTTCGTAAAATCTCTGGGTAGATTGAATTCGTTTACAAAATTGCAAATGGGCAATAAAAATTACTCGTGTGTTATCAAATGAGTCGCGCAAAAGCACCAACAAATAGCACATTAATGCCTTCAACAACATCACAAAAGAAAATTGAATGTTTTCCTTCTACAGAACAGGACTACAATGGCAACTATTTCATCTTCAGTAACAATTCAAGGACTCAAGACACAATGTAGTGCAGTGGCATAATAAACTGAAGATAAGGATACCAACTAGATGAGACCTCAACTGCAACAAGTCTTACGGCTTAACTCACATATTGAGTTGTAGTTAAACTATTATCATCGTGTAGATGCAGGATGCAAAAATATATACGAAAGTTAGTGACATAAGTTACAACTGAACACTGGAGAGAAATAAATAAAGTTGTAACAAAAAGGCAATTTAGTTCACACAAATATCGAACACTTAAGATCAAGGGACTCACTTCAGGTGCTAGATAGCATCTTCGCCTTCCTCCAGTGTCGAAGTAAAATGAAAAGTCAGATGGATCGTCATCCGGAATGTATGTTGGTTTGAAAGACGCAAAGTCCGCGAGATATAACCAACTCCAAGAAGTAACAAGTACATTCTCACATTTTATATCGCCTAAACTCAAATAGAAAGCATATGTAAGTAATAGCAGCTCAAAAAGTTACAGATAAGGTGAATTAGAAAAGAAAAAAAAACACTTCTCACCATGACAAACTCCCTTGCTATGGCTCTGCTCCACAGCATGGATTAACTGCACAACCAAATAATCTAAGTCGGCAACTGTCTTGGATTTTTTTTCAATTTTTCTTTTACTCTTACGCACACTACTAAAATAAGTGTCATAACTATTACTGCACTTAGCACTGAGAATATATGATTCCCAACGGCCACCAACAGATCAACTTTAGCACTTCCTTATATATTCATTACCATCCAGCGCACAGAAAAAAGAAAGATAGAGAGAGGCCTCACCTGAAAAGCAAGCCATTTCTTTGCAATCTGACTGAGGAAAGGTCGGGTACTCAGACGGTCGTGCAGGTTGTTGAAGAAGTACTGCCTCAGGAGATATGCCGCCTTATCCGTTTGCAACCAAACCTGAACACAATTGGAAGCCAAGTCAGCAATGGACCCAGATATGAGACAATAACATTAACCAAGGCATTATCTTCGCATCCTGATGAAATTGACATTCATGTCTTTGATACTTCATTACGGTACCAACTAATGTGAAAATATCCAAATCAGCAAATAATATATCCAAACTTTGCACCGAAATTTAAACCGGAACAGAAAACCTAACAATAGTCCATGAACCCTGAAAGATATCACTTCCGAAATCTCTACAGCCTTAGCTGAACCAACAAACATATGCGTATGGGGTTTAAAATCTGCTAAACCCAACCAATTGTTCGCCAACACTACACAATGCGTCAGAAAACAATATCAATCGCCCCCACTCGTAACCTAGAGGCAGAATTGGAAGTAGAAACTACTTGAACAACCATCGAAAGCCCTTAGGTGGAATCCTCACCTGAAAGGGCCATACGTGGGATCCCTCGATCCCCTTGAACGCGTTCCTGATCCTCTCGAGCCTCCTCTCATGCTCCTGCGATACACAAGCCACAGATCTCAGGACGCGACTCGAAACCAAATCCCAAGCAATTCGCGTGGGGACGCCCAGTGGATAGAGGGGACCTTGGAGTAGCCGCCGTTACCTTGAGGTCGATGGGCTCGCCGGCGCGCTTGAAGTAGACCTTGACGAGGAGGAGCCCCTCGTCGTGCTTGCAGCGGACGGACTTGAGGAAGCGGCCGCGGCTGACGACGTCGAGGAGCACGAGGTTGTAGGTGGACGGGAGGTCGTGTAGGTAGTACTCCGTCGCCGACGCCTGCGTCGTCCGCGCGATCTTATTCCCCATCGCCCTCTCCGCCGCCCAGACGACGGAGGGCGGCGGCTCACCGGAGTCCGGGGTTTGTTTTGCTTCGCTTCGCTTCTCGCTTTGCGGGGTGCGTCGTCGTGGCGTTGCGTGGAGCGGAGGCGATCGGGTAGCGTGCGATCGAGTTGGTCGTGGCGGTCTCGCCTGGTGTGTTGGGCTCGACCGCGCGGACTCTTTTTTTTTTTTTTTTTTTGACACCTACCGCGCGGACTCTGATACAGTACGTGCGTGTGTTGATCTGAGTTGCAGAATTGGATGGACTCCCGTACCAGGTTCGCACGCACCGCTGTGGAATCACGGTGGAAAGTGGAAACGACTTCCGTTCCGTGCTGGATGCTACAAATAGTTCCTGGGCTCTTTGCACGGAAAAGACTTCCGTTCTGTTCCATCCTGGGTGAGAACAGGAAGAACAGCACGAAAGCAACAGTGACAGAGATCTTTCTTCCCACCAAATCTCTTGCTCGTATTCAGTCAAAAACAAAATCTATAGCTCATATTAGCAAATACTCCGTTCAACAATTATTGATGTCTCAGATATCCAAATTAACCTACACTTAGTTGCTTTTTGCTGTCCTAAACGTCAACAATACTAAAACGGAGGGAGTATATGCAACCAATAGATCATATCAGAGATGTTTGGTTCCCCGCCACCGTTCGCCACCGCTACAGTACCCATGCCACGTTACAGTAAACGGTGGAGGGAGCCCGTGGCTGCGGCGTCAAAAAGGCTCGCCACACTCTGTGGCGGGGACCTGTGTGGCGTGACCAGCTGTGGCTGGCCACCAAACACCCAGTGCAGCGCAAGAATCTTAACTGTTTTTTTTTTTGGAACTGGAATATTAACTGTTGCAGACGATCCGGCAGGAAAGCTAACAGCTACACTGTTGTTCAAGAACAAGGTCGTCAAATGCCACATGCACACTTTTCCTTAAATGAAGCAAACATTTTGACACTAAAGTTCATTAAATATACAAAGGATGGTCCAAAGACATCAAAGTCAGCATACATCAAGAACTAAGGTGCCAATACACCAAACAGGAGGATTGGACCTCAGATCAGTTCATGCCATTGGTTATCTAATACAACTTCGGACAAGTCATGAGATACTTGAATCAATCATGATTGTTAGCCAAGGTCCACGAGATATGGGTTGCCCTTGGACTAGCCTTGGGTAACGCATCCATTGGCAGTATCCAGCATTGGTTAACAAAATTCAACTGTCAAACTCCTGCATACGCTTATGGCTTTTGTCAAGAGCTCAAGGCCTGCTAACATCCTGCAATATAAGCAGTGGTCAGTCTTGACAAAGGTGGGCAAATGTAGTAACAAATCCGTCAGACAACTTTCTTACAAGTAATATCTACTGCATTAGCAGGGAGCATCCTCACTTCCATTACCGGATTCTGAAAGGAAAAAATGGTTAGTGAACAGGAAGACACTGAAGGAGCCCGAGGACACCAGCAAAATGACTAAGAGAATAAGGTAATAAATACCGTGAATAGCTGCTAAATTTTCTTCTTTGTAGACCCCGAGAGGTGAGCCATGAACAGATAAGAGCATCTCACCATTCTTCGGCAATCTTACAGTTTTGGGTGTCATGCCTAAGGAGAGTCGGTTACTCATAGCCTGTTCCAGGATCATATTAAAACGCAGAATGTAAGTTTACAGGAAAAATCCAGAGGCCACTCTTCCACTTGGAGGATACATGCTACTGTAGCATTAAAACGTGATACAATTTTATTGACAACCGTCCAAAGCGGAAAGAAGAAAAATACAAACCCCGGGTGTCTGAAAAGCATCTGCTGCGCCTGCCATTTGACCTGCAGGTAGTTCACTCCAAGCCTTCAAAGCAACACACACTTGTAAGTGTAGTGAAGGGCAGGGCAGAAATATCCAGTATCACTAAGTGCAGAAATACTTACAGAATCACTAAAACCAAAACTAGTGCGCCCAAACAGGTTTGTATCAACTGCAAAAATCACATGAGGTGACAAAACAGTTTGAGTTGGTTGTTTACTAGGGCCATAAAGTAAATAGATCATTGCTAGATAGAAAACATGCTCAGACCTGAATTCCCTGGGAATTGGAGACCGCCAACAGTTGGCAATGATGCGATTGAAGCTCGCAAGATTCTGTCATCTACAAGGTCTCCAACTACGCATGTGTCACCGTCATTCCATTTCAGCTCAAGCGCACCATGTTTTTCAGTATGGGTATGGGCAACTGATAAGTTAGGCAAGTTCTCCCGAAAATAATCCAAAGCCTTTGCATCTAATTGCTCATTGGAAAAATACGACTGGGCCAATTGCAACCAAGAACGTGTGCTCTCGCCCTCTGCTTCTTCGACAGCTCTGATGGCAGCGATTCGACGTGCCCCTATAAATCAAGGACTCTGGGTTAGCAATAGAATCATAACTGCTACGTAAAAGATAATGAACGGGCATGTACACCAGGGGTTGTTTATGCAATGAGGTACTGGGAAGACAATAGGGAAAATCGGATAGTGGCGATCAGTGGGAGTTCAAAAGTCATTATTTGAAACTTCTCTTCTCGTTTAATCTGCCCTTTAAGATTTTTCCTGCAGTTATTGCTATTGTTTCACTGAAACGGTGTGTTCTAGTGATTCAAACTCAAAAGAGTAACCTAGTTAGTTGTGCATCTTTGTGGGTGGGCAATAGCAATCGAGGGTCCTGACTCCTGAGATAATTGGAGGTAGCGAACCGAAATTCCCGTAAGTTAACTACAGCTACCGCAAATTCTTCTCAGTAACGAAACACTTGACATCATAATCTTGCCCCGCTTACAGAAATTAGAAGGGCAAATCAGCTCATAAAATGCATCAATCAAGAACTGAGATGTAGCGCCTGCTGCTGAGCGCTAGCATAGATGGGGAATGGGGGAGAAGGGTTTAGAGCGCCGTACGTTCTTGGTTGCTGACCTGCGTCAGCCTCTCCGCCAACGTAGCGTCCGCGCGTGCAGGCTCCGGCGGCGGTGATGGCGACTGCGGCGGCGGCGATGGTGGCGGCTGCTCTTTTGCGGGGGGCGCTCGCCGTTTCCTCCGTGGCGGCATCCCGTCGGCTCCGCGGCGAGCAGGAGGATCTCGCGAAGGGAAGCGTGGGGTGGGGAGGAGGATTTGGGGGGAGAAGAGAAACCCTTGCGAAGGGGAATTTCTTTTCTTTTTCGGGAGAGGAATGGGGAAATTTTTTGAACGGGGAAAGCGGGGATGAACTGAGTCGTCTTTTGTCTTTTCTTCCCGACAGTACGCTGCGGGGCCCCGGGAGGCATGAAGGCCCACGGGCTACGAAATTGGGCTATACGGTCCTGTTGTCAGTTGGGCCGATAACGTGTCTCAAGTTTCAGAGAGGTTCCGTTCAAATTTCGGAGAATGCAGCTTCAATTCCAATTTCCAAACGAAAACGAAGCAAAACAACCAGAAGAAGACTAATGCATTGTACCGACCCAACACATAAACTCTCCTGATGAGCCTGGTGTGTGCACGGGCATTGGACGGTTCATCTATCTCATTTTCGTAAGTGCATTACATATCAGACACCAATATCGAGAAAAGCACTTAAAAAGTCTCCCGTAACCAGCAGATTTGAGATCATGTCACCACAGACGTCTTGTTTTTTTTGTCCGACGAAACTACGGGGGGCCAGGCGCCCACCTGAATTTTATTGAAAGTGCATTACATATCAGACACTCATATACGAGCAAAAGCACTTAAGCATTCTCCGGTAACTGGCAAATCTTGAGATTCATGAAGTCGCCACGGATGTCAATGCCGTGAGTCTATCAAAAAAAAAAAGTCGTAAATACACTTGTTGAGTTGGAGATGTTCGGATATGAATAAGCAAATTCCACCACACGGCACTCGATTTCAGAAGGTTACATATATTAACCATACTCGAGATTTCAAATATCCTAGCAAAGTTTAGCTTGTACTTGAATTTTTCCATGCGTCGTCATACCCCCTGGCAGGTTGAGTTTTTTTTTTTTTTTTTTTTTTTGTAAAGTGCATTACATATCAGACACTCATATACGAGCAAAAGCACTTAAGCATTCTCCGGTAACTGGCAAATCTTGAGATTCATGAAGTCGCCACGGACGTCAATGCCGTGAGTCTATATAAAAAAAAGTCGTAAATACACTTGTTGAGTTGGAGATGTTTGGATATGAATAAGCAAATTTCACCACAAGGCACTCGATTTCAGAAGGTTTCATATAGTAACCATACTCGAGATTTCAAATATCCTAGCAAAGTTCAGCTTGTACTTGAATTTTTACATGCGTGCTAGCCACTGGAACATTTCCTGGGAGGCTATATGCTGATGAGAAGCATCATACCAAAGACAAAAATAATTCATACCGCCTCTTTTGAATTCATGGCGAAAGATATTGGTCTGGTGCAAAAGTTGGCATCCAAGTTCCATTTCAACGGGGCATTTGTGCCCGACAGCACCTGCTAAGCCTCTACCAAATAAGCAAGCATCCAGTTGCCTCAATTCATACTGTGGCTTTCTCTTAGAGGAATGAACATGCAATTATGCAGACAGTGACACCAGACAAGTGCACAAGGGATGCTTCTGTCCCTCGAACCCGCCATGCACGATTCCTCCCCTGTCTTTCTCAATCATGTGTCCTTGGAAATTTTGACGGCAGCAAGATCAAAAGGGATCCAACTGGATAGGCTTTCTCCTTGTGCTCCATAGATTTTGATGCCCCACCAACAAAACGACGAACTATGTGCCCCTCGCAAAAGAAAGAAAAAGGAGTCTGCAAAATGGCTAAAATCAAGGAATCTATCTTGAATGAATTTGTCGTGCATTTTACACATCCAGTTGATGGATATGTTGTGTTCAGAAACTTCAGGTGCTGGGTATACACAAATGGAGTAAGATCAATGATTCAACACAAGAAGGAATCAAAATGCAGAGGTATCACAATCAGAGTTCAGAAACAGAGGAGGACGAGCTTCGGCGTAGAGTCACTGTCATCTCGTCCCTGGTGAACGCAACACTGCACTAGCGGACTACCAATGGTGTCAAGAAAAATGGCGATATAGCAGAGATGCTACTCGCCTGCCCTCTGCCGCTTGTGTAGGTTGTCGGGCCCGAGCAAGCAGACCGATCAATCAGCTGCAGCAGCCGGGGGATTCGACAACACTCGGACGCCTGATGTTCCTTGCGGGTTTCAGAGCACTGACCAAGGCTGGCATGTCGTGCACAGGGCACAATCCGCTTGTGACGGCAGTGATGAGGCGAATCCTCCCTAGATACCACCATCCTGTCACTGGCTCCATTTGAAATCTGAACATGATCCTGTCAATATCATCACTTGCACCACGTCATACTGCTTCTTGCGGGCGCTTTGTGTGGGACAGTGAACTAATTTGAAGAGTCAAGGAAGAGGGAAATCAACTCATGACGTGCATGTGGAGGGTCCAAGGGATAGTGATCGCAGGCACCTAACAGGTTTCCAGTTTGTTAAGTGATAGCTGCAAGTTTGTCAATAACTTTTCATGTTTATCGAATGTCTTTAGCTGATATTTGAGCCGGAATCTCAAACATTAGCTTCGCAATTAGTGTCGTGCCGCGAATTGGAGATTTTTTTTTTGGAGGAAAGAATTAGAGAGTTCTAGACTGATATTAATAGAGTCGTAAAACTACAAGTTATTTTACCAAACAATGTACTCATATAAATAAGTAGTGCGCTTGGTGGCAGCCTCAGCCCTGCACACCTAAGAAAAGTGTGTACAGGCATCAAACATTAATACTCAAAACTAGTGCTACGTACTATACTAATAATACTATACACGTACCAGTGAAAAACTCATACAATCGGACAAGTACGGTACGGAGTTCTTCACATCTCTCACTCACTGCCTGCAGGGTGCAGCCGAGCGCAGCACAAACGGATGCAGCCGTGGCGTGGCTGCTAATCATGGCGCAAGAACAGAGAAGGCAGGGACAGGGAACAAGTAAAGTCGGCATCGATCGATCATCTAGTAGCAAATCTCCATGGAGAAGTTGTAGTCGAGCAGCTCCTCGATCATCTGGTCCACGTGCTGCTCCTCCAGGAAGCCCCCGCCCCACTCCGCGGCCGGCGACATCTGCGGCGTCGCGGCGGCGGCGGCGGCGGCAGAGGCGGCTGCCGCGGCGGCTTCTCTCTGGCGCTGCGCGGCCTGCACGGACGCCAGGTTGAACCGGTGCAGCTTCTCGACGAGCGCGGCGGAGAGGAACGACGACGAAGACGAGGACGGGACGGCGTCGGCGGGGAAGTTGGTGCGCGCGCGCGGGCCGCACATGATCCGCGCCGCCTCGTCGTAGGCGCGCGCCGCGTCCTCCGCCGTCTCGAACGTGCCCAGCCATATCCGCGTCTTCCTGCAAAATTTCAAGCAACAGCAGCGTAAGCAACTCGACGCCATCGTGATCAGGATTTGAGGAGGGGGACACGATCGAGAGGAGGTCGCCTACGTACAGGAGTGGGTGGCGGATCTCGGAGACCCATGAGCCCCAGTGGCGCTGCCGCACGCCGCGGAACCGTTGCTGCGCCCGCGCCATCGCACGCCGACGCTAGCTAATGCTAAGCCTGCTGCTTCTGGTTATGTATACACCACCGGCGGCAATGGAGGAGCCCCTTGCGATCGTGCTCCGCTTCGGCTTGGTTCCTTTGCCCTGGGTGTGCTCTGCTTCGGCTTGGTTCCTTCGTCCTGGGTGTGCTCTGCTTCGGCTTGGATGCTCTGTTCCTGCGATCTCGTGTGTGCGCGCGCTATGCAGAGAGGAGCTGCGCGGGAGTGCGATTTGCGACTCGCGGGACATGGAACGGGGCCTATAAATAGGGAGGGAGAGTTGGGAATCTCTGCAGGACGCTTGGAATGCTACCTGCTGGGACCTACACGAATGTCTCTATGGTTACTGGGCCCATCTGATGCCATTGTTGAGTTCGGTGTGGTTTGATTGGTCGTCTCATTGGATCCTTCCTTCTCTCCCTGACCAATCGTAGTCGAAGTCATCACTCACCACACTCGCGAGCTGAACTACCCAATCGTGTTCAACTTTGGGGTGGTGGCAGCCGATTGGTGGCAAACCACAGTAGCAACATGAACATGCTGGGGTTCTCATCACAACAAAAAGATGCTCTAAGCGTAGGAATAGCATGGCTGCAGTTCATGAAAAGTAGATAGGGCGCCATAGGCGAGAAATTTCTCACTCCCCTGTTCTACTACTGCTCCTAGTTGCTTTCATTATTTTGCTCTCCAGAGACAAGAGGGCATGCTAAGGATACACTGGCCGTGGCAGTTTCCGTGGCCTCAACCGGGAACGTGCAAGCCAGACAAACAACCGCACATGCGATCACACCATCGCGTGACATGCCGGGAAAGGCCTCACCCTCAGCTGATGATAGGTCGGAATCTATCTTTCTCTCCGAGCAGAAAAATCTCCCAATTTCACCATGGATGCATGCATGCAATGCACCCACGTTTGGTGCGCGCTATCCACAGCCACATACCATATGCTAGAGACGGGCATATGACCAGGCCTGATGAACAGAGGACGACACGGCACATGTGACTCCCCTCCGGATAGCTCGTGTACTAAAATGAAACTGGAAAGGAGGTCGACACGACTAATGACCATACCGCCATAGGCCACGAAGAGAGAGGATCCTCTGCCGTTAGTTGAAACAGCACGGACACATGCTGCGCGAACTTTCTCGGCTCGTCAAGCATGTGCCGGCCATCTCAATCGTTCGAAGATGAACGCAAAAGGTTATCGTCTGACGACACTGTATCGAGACTGCGGCCATCTTTGTCTGAACGAGAATGACTGAATCAAAACCAGCTGAAAACATGGCAGGAAATTGCCAAGGGATGGTCCCTCTGTGCCTTGCTACCGCCAATCGCAAGTTGCATGTTAATCAGCTCGTGCGCAGCAACTCTGCTTCGTTCGCGCCACCACCGGCGGCGATGGAGTCGGGCAGTGACGTTGCCGGGGCGCCAACTTCCACGGCGACCTTGGGAAGAAGAGCAACGCATGCCACATGCGGGGACGACGAGGAGCCATGCGATGCGTGCGTGCAGCGCTCGCGCATGTGCGTCTTGACATGCGAGGCACTTATCGTGTTCGTCAGCGCGCGCAATCCTACGCGCCCCAAGACCCTGCAGCCTACGATGACTGAGCGGATAGATAGATGCCTTCCCAATGGTCTTTTGAGCCATGTCAAATTGAACGCATGGAGCAGGCAGAACCCATGTCTCCCTGCTCCGCTGAAGGAGTGAGACTAGAGAGACCGGGTCGTGGGAGTCGTCGGCTTCATTCTTCAGGCCATTTGCTCCCAGGTAGAGACGGTTGGTTCAGTGCGGTTTGTATTCGAGATGACAGATCAGTATGCATCCATTTGAGTCTACCGTAAGCCGCTTGTCAAATTAGTTAATCATATGCCTTCAAAAAAAAATTAGTTAATCATATGGAATGTGAACTCCAGTGAATGAGTGGCTTCCCTCTTCATAATTTGGATTGCCGGTTGTGAGATCACACAGTGTGACAGTGGTGAGAACCTATTATGTGCCTAGAAAGGCATTTGGATTGCCCGCTGAATTGTCAGACTTGTTGGAATACTGAATCCTGAAGCTACAAGTGGTTCTAACGATTGCATCATAAAATGGATTTTGGAACTTGCAGCTAAACCCTACTGCGTACTGTACTGCATTTTTCTTAGCTCAAAACGGGACAAATTAAGTCTGTTCTTGCAGTGCTTTGTCCTGTTAGGCAGCTTCAGTGCTGCACAGTTGTTAAATCACTGTTGCATTGCCATGCAGGTGGTCCATGCATCAATACCAGGCACAAATCTATTGAAATCTTATCTCAATATCCCCTCATTCGTAGGCTGGTACCTCAGAAACTGAGGGCGATTCCAACAGAAGAAAATATATTGGCTCGTTTCCAAAACAGCAACCAGACCAAAATACCAATGACCATACCGCATCCTTTGCAGCGGAGATGCTCTTCTTTCTGCATGGCTATTTTTTTTTCTATCCCTTAAAGCACAGTTAAGAATTATGAATATAGTCGGTTGCAAAGTTTTCCTGCACCAGTCTGGAACGTCTGGATCACACTGGAAGTCTGAAACCAACCTCGTCTGTGGCATAAACACACCGAGGGCAGGTCTGACGGCTGAAACAGAGAGTCCAAGTGCATTAACAATTTGCCGCTGAATCTGACATAGTCATGTTACTGTCAATTACGAGTTCCAACCACTCTATCGGATCCGCAATAGACAATATCAGATTGTGAGCTAGCTACAAGAAGGACATTTCAGGGCAGTCAAAATATTGGCAAGTTGATAACCTGATGGGCCAATTTTCTTTCAGTGCTCCGCGTTCCCCGTTTTCAGCAAATATTTGCCGTCACAAGCATGACCATGCGAACAGCTTACCCGTTTGAAGATAGTTTTGTATGTAGCTCGCCCGTCATTGTCCTGCAGGAGTACTTGTTACCTTGCAGAAGTCAGGGAGGTATGACGGTTTGAATCATTGCAAACTGGTTTATCGTTGGCCAAATGCAGTCATCATCGCTCGCCTATGATCCGCATTTCGTGGGATCTTATTTGACCCAGGTGTCTGCTGATGATTGGGACTATATCTTAGGATGCTATCAGTTAGTTGAATTTTGACAAGAATCGGTACGTAGCTAGGAAACCTCAGTCAAGATTTTGCCCTCTTTGTTTTTGTTTCCTTGTAAGGTGATGGTTTCTTCCAGCTGTATTTCAGGCGGCCGAGCTTAGCTGAAATTCCACTGGACTACACAACACCTGACGTCACTTGGTGAATTTCAGGAGAAAATGGCGTAATCCTCTTCTACTTACGTTACAAACTGACAATTTGCTAATGAAAGGGCACGGCAAATATGACACGCATCACGGATCATGGCAGACAGCATGTAAAACGCCCATGTGGCCATGATCTGCCGATGGCGACTTGTTATCTATCTGAACTAACACGAACGATGATAATCACAAGCAAGCAAAGAACTGTTCCGCGGCCAATCAATCCAATCATTGGGAGCTCTTGTAGACACGCGAAATGCTGAGCGGATGCAACTGGGGTGCCACACGCGCTGCTACTGTCGGCATTCAGAAAATCTCGGTCGGTTCATGCTGCATGAACGGAGCCCCTCCATTCTTATTGACCTCCAGTTCTCCAAACGAATATGAATCCTGGCGAACGCAGGGACAGCATCTGAAATCCCCATGTGATCACGGAATGATCCGTGCCCATGATGGCGATCTTCGTAGGATGACGACGATGACTCGCAAGATTCTGCAAAGCTAAGCTAAGATTAGCCCTGTAAATTTTCTGCTTGATGCATGCACCTGTATTTGCAGCGCGTGGTCTAGACTAGGACTCGTACAAGTAGATTTCCAGTCATTCCTTTCCCATGACGCGTTTTGGAGTTGGAGATCGAGCTGTGTTTGAGAGCAACGTTTCTGTTTCCTTCTTGTTGTTTTAGGCCGTGATAAGCTTTGGTCTACGTCGTGGTGGGCTCATTTGCGATCTGGACGGCCCCGGAATTTCGGTTATGATTTAGAACGCATATAGCAGGATCTAGCTACTAGCTAATACGACGGCGGTTGTTATTTTACTGCCGACTTGGGAAACGGTTGGCGCCTTGCAGCCATTGAAATGGAATCTTCGTGCCACGGAATGACGGAAACACTTGCTCGTGATTTTTGGTCAAATTTATCGAAAATCAGATTTCCATTCACGGGCCTTTTCAGGGGAGCCCAGATCACAATCCAATCAATTCAGCCTGTTATAACATTATGGGCCGCCAATATATTTGTCGACGCCCTACGGGCTACGCCGTGTGGCAAGCGTAATGGGCTATTAGCCTCTATGGAGACCCATTAACCATCTGGCAGAAAAGGGTCCAGCCCAACGAGCCAATGCCAACGGGATGGTCACTATATAAGCCCGCACCGCCCACTAGTGTGACGCTTCACGCAGCTAGGGTTTTCACGCCGCCGCCGCCGCCGCTTCTTCCTCTCCGCCGCGAAGATGGTGCCCGCCCTGCTCTTACCCTCGTTTCCATGGATTTCAGCTTGTCGGTCGAGGTTTCCAATGTTTCGCTGACATGGTTACTTGTTTGCTTCTGATGCTGCGCAGCCGTCGCACAAGACCTTCATGATCAAGAAGAAGCTGGCGAAGAAGATGCGCCAGAACCGCCCCATCCCCTACTGGATCCGCATGCGCACCGACAACACCATCAGGTGACCGGCGCGTCTATCCCCGATTCGCCTTGTTTTGGATGTCGCCTGGGCGTCCGCGTGGTGAAATTGACCTCTTTGCCGCCTCGTTTTGTGTCGTTTCAGGTACAACGCAAAGCGCAGGCACTGGCGCCGCACCAAGCTCGGGTTCTAAGCATGGGGAGGAACCTGCTGCTGCGTGGGAATGTTAGGGTCTAAGAGCTATCTTTGTTTTCTTGATGTTTCAGTGTTTCTGCAAGTTAGGAAGTGATTCCAGGATGCTTTTATTATGATTTTGGTGATGTTAAGGGTGTTGCTAGTACTCTGTTGTACTCAGGATACCATTGCCATGCTAAGTAAAGAACCCTTATCACCCTATGGATGTGTTGTAGTATATGAGGCTTAATCCTGATTTAATTTTGGTCATTCTATTTTTATTTTGCATGAATGGATGTGTTGCTTTCTTTATGTATGTTGGCAGTATGGAATTCTAGTTAAAATTTTGATAATGCGCAAGAGTTGAGTTTTTTGGCCTCTGCTGAAGTAAGTGATTATGGCTAATTTGGTTAGCAGACCCTTGAAAAATTGAATTGGTCTATTTCATTTGGTTCTTTGTTGGTGAGTATAGTTGATGTGAACTTGTGTTGTCCATGCTATAGGTGAGTTGAAGATTTGATGATAATTTGCTTAAACAGATATTTGATATTTGGAACCTTGTTCCTTTATTCCCAGGCGTTGACCACACTAGTTTTGCCCATTTCTAGAAAGTAAAAACTTGCTGGTCATATGTCATGGCTTTATTTGGCTGCATGCTTTGGACTCTTCAGAACCATATTGCATTGTTTCTGACTAGTGACCCTTATCTGTTTGCTAATGTCAATGGTTGATTACATATGTGGCATGCTGCTGAAGAAAACCCTGGTTGATCCGAATCAGTGACCAAACTGTGAGTAGCTTGTTAGATCTATTTTTCTCATTGTGCAGCATTGTTGGATGCAGAAGATGTGTATTGGGATGTTTTAATTGATGCTGAGCTCTTTATTTTGTGGTCTGGTAGACATAAGTTTTCTATGACGTTCATGTGATGTCAGTACTTGATCGAAACATTTCATGTTCATTAGAAATGTTAGCTATATTAATGCTTTCTAGGGTCATAGAATGATGTATCCTTTTTCTCACAAGGTTGCCTAGGTGGTGCCATCCTTCGATTCTTCTCACAAGGTTGCCTAGGTGGTGCCATCCTTCGACTATGCACCAGATGTTGATTAACCTCCTTATCTCCCTTAGGGCGTCAGTGTTAGTAGTAATGGTATGATGTCCGAATTATTTTATTACTGCTGTTTAGCTCTACTGATGGCATCGAAAGAGGGTGTATTCTTAAGATTTTGGAATAGCTAGGCACTGCAATGTTGCCACGCCCCGTTGATCTTGTTGTCCGTGGTCCGTCTGGCCGAGTTACCTATTCTGGTTCTGTTCTCCCTTCGGCCTTTTGGGTTAGTTTGGTTGTTGCCCTCGCCTTGGTGCATGAGAAAAAAGTGTGCCTGGTCAGGCAATCGATGGATGCCTGGTTAGGCAAGGACAAGCCAGGGTGTCTGGTTGCAGCAGGGTGCCTGAAAGAAAACAATAAAACGAAACATCGCTTTGTTTTCAGAAACACATAAAAAGAAAACAAATCGCTTTGTCTTCGTAAACACGTAAAAAGAAAAAAAAAACGTTTTTCCTGCTTCCGTCTTTCATTAACCAGAACCACTATGAATGTGTTTGGTTGCTTGGCCTAGCTGCCTCACGGATCCATCGCCGCCGCCGATGATACATTGTCCGAGGAGTATCCATAAACACAGCTGGATTTGCGGTGACTTTGGATTAGGGATAGATATGATCAATTTGGTTTCATGGCGGTTCTTTAGTACCGAGAAAATGCTTAACCCCGCAATTCGGTTGCTGCACGGGTGGTCGTCGAGTGAGGTGTGTGTGGAGAGGATGAAGTTGGAAAAGGGACGAGTTGAAATGAGTTAGGACCGAGGAGCCTCAAGATCTACTAGGTTAAGATGATAATATCGGTCAATTCGGTTAGTTCGATTAATCGGATTAATAACCGCAATTTTTACGGTTAACCATAGTTGTAAAAAATAATAATCGTAATTTTTACGGTTAACCGTACTAGCTAAAATTTTTAAATAATTCGGTGTAGTTAATTCGATTAATCGATTTTGCGGTTAACCGCGCCCACCCACAGGGAGCGTTCGCTTTGAGCAAGCGGATTTCCAGGACAACAACCAAACATAATAACGTCAACTTCAGGCACACCCTTTGTAAGTTGTAACATTGCGCATATAATCGGGGGCGCACTATGAACTACCTTGATTTGTGTGTCACTTTGTGCATGGGCGAGCGTGCTGAACATTTCTTTAGAGCAAGCCCAGCGGTTGCGTCAACCTTTTGGCTCCAAGCCAAGCAACTAAAGTTAGGTCCATACAATAACTGGCTGTAGATAGTACTTCATTTGTTTAATAAATAGTAACATGGCCCCACTCTGTCTCAGGCTCTCTCTCTGCCGAAGCACACAGGCGCCGGCAAAGTTGCCTCCTTCCCAGCTCGTAGCAGGCGACGCGCCCGGCGCCGGCCGACGCGCCAAGGGAAGAATCTTTCCCTCTTCTCTCTCCTTTTTCTCTGCAAAAAGGCAGACCTTACCGCTCTACGCCCATTATTGGGCTCGCTCTTACCATACATAAAACAACCAGTTGGTGGTGGTCGTGGTCGTTGGTGGCCATGCCCGCCTACCTCCATCCCATTTGCGCCGACACGTGGGCCCAGCATCTACCGAATTCATCTGGTCACTCGATCCCCTCCAGCAGCAGTCCTGTTATGGCCGGCTACCCTCTGCCACTCGCGAGGATTCGTTGGGCGTCGGCCCGCATGTCGCATCCTGTTGCGCGCGGAGCGAGGAAAACTAGGGGAGGCGGCGGGACCTCGGCCTTCTTCCGGCCGCCAGGATGGATCGAGAGCAGCGACTCTGCTTCTTCCCGTGAGTGAAAAATGATCAAAACAAAGAAATTGGAGGCAATAACTGGTGGATTGAGCTTTGAACTGCCGGAATCACAATCCCCTCACCCGGATCGAGCTCCCTTGACCAGATCCGCCACCCCCATTGCTCCATGGACCAGATCAAGGTCCTTGCTTGGTGCTTGCCGAGATAAGATGAAGGTAGAGTGGACGAGGGAGTAGGAAGGAATGACGAGTTGTACCCCGAGGCAGGGGAGTGGAACAACGACAAAAGCATGGATTCTGCCGGTTTCCTGGTACACTGGATGTCTGAGTGGGAGAGAGAAAAGCACAGTCGAATGGAGAAGATGCTGAACGAGCAGGGACAGGATTGGCTCTCCTCCATTTTTCGATCGACAAGAGGGTGGGTCGGCCCCACGTGAGAAATAATCTCGCATGCAAGAACAGCATGGAACCGTAGAAGATGAAGATATACTACAGTCTTATCTTTGGCAATCTTCTTTACAGGTCCTGAGGTGAATCGGTATTCCAGTACTCCCTCCATCCCTAAATATAGTTCCTTTTTAACTTTCAGACATCATGTTTGACCGCTCGTCTTATTCAATTTTTTTACGTAAATTTTATTTATTTTTTTATAATTCGTTTTATCATTGAAGATATTTTAACTAAAATACACTTTTTTAAATATTTGTGTAAAAAAATTGAATAAGACGAGCGGTCAAACGTGATGTCTAAAAGTCAAAACAGAACTACATTTAGGAACGGAGGGAGTATTTGATTTGAAGGCCATGACGTTCAACTTGTTGGCAGTTTCAGCCTATGGTTGCACAAATTAGGGACCATTTATAGGAGACGTTTTTTGGTTGACATTTATGATGCCTAAATTTGTATTGCAACTGAATTAAGATTTTATAGAGAATTATATATTTTTTTCTTCCAAAATCAGAAGTTGTTTAGAAGCCGTAGCAAGGCACGGGTACATCGGCTAGTCCTTCATTAAGATTTCATTGGCAGTGATGTTTCCGATTGCTATTTGCAGTTGCAGCTACAGTAAACCGCTGCAACTGCAGCCCAAACAATCTGCAGTGACCGCAACCATTGTTCCTCATTTCATTCCACTTTGATTGGGTTGTGAGTTGCAATTCGTTAATTTTCCCCCCAAATTTATGAGATTTATATTGTATCCCTTTGTTCTTTATTTGTGGATGTAACGGAGTATTAGAAAAGAAATTGAAAATATCATTTGGTTTAACAATACATACAATTACCTTCCTATGTAACTTGGAGTACCTAAGGTGTAACTTTTGAGTAATGATGGTGTAACAAACAATTAGGTATCACAACTTATAAAACCACTTTAATTTTTTTGATAATATAAATTGGATTCAATTTTAACTATATATCTCAAAATTAGATGCCTAAAAAAAAATCAAGCGATGGAAGCCTCTAGAAAAATTAGATGTTATATAGAAATTATTTTTTTTAAAAATAAATCTATATTAGTCAATATGCTAATAAACTTTTGAAGCTACAAAAATATCTGATTGGATCCAGCTTATATTAGAACCGTATAACCTCCATACAGCGGTGATGAAAATTGGGTGTTAGTGATCCATCAAGCTCTCAACTTTTATCTCTTTGAAAATCTAGTGTTTCCAACTGTCTCAACATTTGTGTGTTACTTTGACGGTTCATAAGATTTCAAAAGATGTTGATAATGGTTGTCTTTCGCTCTGAATTTTGAAAGTGGTTAGCTCGTTCTCGTGAGAGTTGAACTTTGAAATGTTTTCCTCATTTATGTGATGCTGGAAAAGCTTGGTGAACATTGTTGGATGCAAAATAGATGTATATGTTTCTTGTTGATTAGCTCTTTAAAGTGAACCTTATGTTGGACCGTTGCAGATTTATTTTGTGTTGTCGTACTAACTAGATCTTCGCGATCTACTTGTTCTAGTTTGTGTGGTGTTGGATGTAGAAGAAAGATGTAGCTTATTAGGTACATGCTTTTATCATCAAGTCATAGTATTGGATACAGAAAAGAGGGGTTTTTGCTTTTATGATGCATTGGAGCGAGAGGTGTTGCAACACAGTATTTGGTTGTGCTCTAATAATGTTAGCTTATATATTTATTGAAAAAAAGGAGTTTTCGCTCTAATAATGTAGCATATATATTAGCTACATGGTTTTCTCATTGTGCAACATTGTTGCATGCAGAAGAGATGTGTTGGAACACTTTAGAGTGAACCATTACTTGGATTGTTCATTGTGCATTGCAAAACTGAGTTTTTTTTTTTTTTTTTGAACAAACAACGGGGGGGTTTAAACCCCACCTGAATTTCATTCAAAGGTTCACACCAGCGGTGTGAGAGGAAGAGTTACAGGAGAGTTACAGTGTTCAAGATATGAAGCCCAAGCCATCACAGATTGGCGATGTCGCCTATTGCAACGGTGGCTCCACAATTTAATGTCACTAACAGCAGAGTTGATTACACGTCGTGGAGAGAAAGGGTTGCCCTGGAAAATATGGTGGTTTCGACCATTCCAAACCTTCCATAGTAGTATCATGAGAATTGAAGGCCACACGTGTGGAGAGCCATTCACCATGGTAGGAGGACGAAGGGACCATAGCTCCTGCAGCGGCGTGTGGCAAGCTGCTGATAGTCCTAAACATTGCCACACTGTAGAGCTCAGGGCACATTGGAAGAACAGATGCGATTGAGTTTCCGGTGCAGCCATGCAAAACTGAGTTGTATTCTTACATTATAGCAACAAAGCATAAAGTAAGCAGCTTTCTTTCTAAGATGCTGGCCGTCGAACCCATGACCATAAGAACAGCATCCGGGGGTGAGCGTCGCAGGCGTCTGCATTTGCCATACCTTTTGTGTTAGTTTTTGCGGGATGCGCTCAAAATAGCAGGAGAAACGGACGAGACGTTTTGCTGGAGTACCTAATTTTGCAAGGGAAAGGAGACGGAGCCAGGTGTGGAAGTGGAACGGACGGCGCGTGGACGTGGTGGAGAGGCGGCCGTAAACCTCGCATGGCGGATTGGCCAAGGAGCGGCCCGCCGCGCAGGTCGCGTTGCGGCAGTTGCGGTCGTGGCGTGGCGTTGCAACCGCCCGTCCGCGGCCTGGTCGTCGGTATAAGAGGGTCCCCGACGGGTCAGGAGCATCTCGTCTTCAAGCCGCGCACGGACCGAGGCAAGGGCAGCCCTACCCCCGGCTCCGTCCCGTTCCATGAAGGCCTAACCGCCGCGGGCAGGCCAGGGCGAGTTCCGGGAGAGAGCGCGCGCGTCTCCCCTCCCTCGCGCCCGTGCGCGCCACCGCATCCCCCCGTTTTTAATCCCCCACAAACTAATAAAACATGGCGTCCATCTCGCTCGAGGACGTCCGCAACGAGACCGTCGACCTCGTAATCATCTATTCATTCATCTTGCTGCATTCATGTTCCATTTCTTTCGTCTGATCTGACTGACTGCCAATGTTGTTGTTGTGCAGGAAACCGTGCCGGTGGAGGAGGTGTTCCAGCACCTGAAATGTAACAAGCAGGGCTTGTCGAGCGCCGAGGGCGAGAACCGGCTCAAGATCTTCGGCCCCAACAAGCTGGAGGAGAAGTCCGAGAACAAGCTGCTCAAGTTCCTGGGCTTCATGTGGAACCCGCTGTCCTGGGTGATGGAGGCCGCCGCCATCATGGCCATCGTGCTGGCCAACGGCGGCGGCAAGCCCCCGGACTGGCAGGACTTCGTCGGCATCGTCACGCTGCTCGTCATCAACTCCACCATCAGCTTCATCGAGGAGAACAACGCCGGCAATGCCGCGGCCGCGCTCATGGCCGGGCTGGCGCCCAAGACCAAGGTCCTGAGGGACGGCAAGTGGAAGGAGGAGGACGCCTCCATCCTGGTGCCCGGCGACATCATCAGCATCAAGCTCGGTGACATCGTCCCCGCCGACGCCCGGCTGCTCGACGGCGACCCGCTCAAGATCGACCAGGCGGCGCTCACCGGCGAGTCGCTGCCTGTCAACAAGCACCCGGGCCAGGGCGTCTTCTCCGGGTCGACGGTGAAGCAGGGCGAGATCGAGGCCGTGGTGATCGCCACCGGCGTGCACACCTTCTTCGGCAAGGCGGCGCACCTGGTGGACAGCACCAACAACGTGGGCCACTTCCAGCAGGTGCTCACGGCCATCGGCAACTTCTGCATCATCTCCATCGCCCTGGGCATGCTGGTGGAGATCATCGTCATGTACCCGATCCAGCACCGCGCGTACCGCGACGGCATCGACAACCTCCTCGTGCTCCTCATCGGCGGCATCCCCATCGCCATGCCCACCGTGCTGTCCGTCACCATGGCCATCGGGTCCCACCGGCTGTCGCAGCAGGGCGCCATCACCAAGCGCATGACGGCGATCGAGGAGATGGCGGGGATGGACGTGCTGTGCAGCGACAAGACCGGGACGCTCACCCTCAACAAGCTCACCGTCGACAAGACGCTCATCGAGGTGTGCGGTAAGGGCGTGGACAAGGACATGGTGCTCCTGTACGCGGCCCGGGCGTCCCGCGTGGAGAACCAGGACGCCATCGACACGTGCATCGTCGGCATGCTCGCCGACGCCAAGGAGGCACGCGCGGGAATCAAGGAGGTGCACTTTTTGCCCTTCAACCCCGTGGAGAAGCGCACGGCCATCACCTACGTCGACGGCAACGGCGACTGGCACAGGGTCAGCAAGGGCGCGCCCGAGCAGATCATCGAACTGTGCAGGATGAACAAGGACGCCGAGAAGAGGATCCACGCGCTCATCGACAGCTACGCCGACCGCGGCCTCCGTTCCCTCGGCGTGTCGTACCAGCAGGTCCCCGAGAAGAGCAAGGACAGCGCGGGCGACCCGTGGCAGTTCATCGGCCTCCTGCCGCTGTTCGACCCGCCGAGGCACGACAGCGCGGAGACCATCCGCCGCGCGCTCCACCTCGGCGTCAACGTGAAGATGATCACGGGCGACCAGCTGGCCATCGGTAAGGAGACGGCGCGGCGCCTCGGCATGGGCAACAACTTCTACCCGTCCACCAGCCTGCTCGGGGACAAGCAGTCCAGCGAGATGGGCGGGCTCCCCGTGGACGAGCTCATCGAGAAGGCTGACGGCTTCGCGGGCGTGTTCCCCGAGCACAAGTACGAGATCGTGAAGCGGCTGCAGGACCGGAAGCACATCTGCGGCATGACCGGGGACGGCGTGAACGACGCGCCGGCGCTCAAGAAGGCGGACATCGGGATCGCCGTCGACGACGCCACGGACGCGGCGCGGAGCGCGTCGGACATCGTGCTCACGGAACCGGGGCTCAGCGTCATCGTCAGCGCCGTGCTCACCAGCCGCGCCATCTTCCAGCGCATGAAGAACTACACCATCTACGCCGTCTCCATCACCATCCGTATCGTGCTCGGGTTCATGCTCGTCGCGCTACTCTGGAAGTTCGACTTCGCGCCGTTCATGGTGCTCATCATCGCCATCCTCAACGACGGCACCATCATGACCATCTCCAAGGACCGCGTCAAGCCGTCGCCCACACCCGACTCGTGGAAGCTCAACGAGATCTTCGCCACCGGCGTCGTACTCGGCACCTACATGGCCCTCGTCACCGTCCTCTTCTTCTTCCTCGCCCACGACACCGACTTCTTCACGGTACTTACCTTTCCGATGTCCCTGAGATTCACAATTAAGGCTGGATTGGATCTGCGTGCTCATCAATCAATCTATATATGCAGGAGACTTTCGGCGTGCGTTCCATCAAGGAGAACGACAAGGAGCTGATGGCCGCGCTGTACCTCCAAGTGAGCATCATCAGCCAGGCGCTCATCTTCGTGACGCGTTCCCGGAGCTGGTCCTTCGTGGAGCGCCCGGGGCTCCTCCTCCTCTTCGCCTTCTTCGCGGCGCAGCTGGTGGCCACCTGCATCGCCGTGTACGCCAACTGGGAGTTCTGCAAGATGCAGGGCATCGGCTGGGGCTGGGGCGCCGCCATCTGGGCCTTCAGCGTCGTCACCTACGTGCCGCTCGACGTGCTCAAGTTCATCACCCGCTACGCGCTCAGCGGCAAGGCCTGGAGCAACATCAACAACAAGACGGCCTTCGTCAACCGGAACGACTACGGCAAGGGCGAGCGCGAGGCGCAGTGGGCCACGGCCCAGCGCACGCTGCACGGGCTCAACCAGCCCAGCGCCACCGCCGAGATCCTCGGCGACAACAACGGATACCGCGAGCTCTCTGAGCTCGCCGAGCAGGCCGCCAAGCGCGCCGAGATCGCGCGGCTCAGGGAGCTGCACACGCTCAAGGGCCACGTCGAGTCGGTCGTCAAGCTCAAGGGCCTCGACATCGACACCATCCAGCAGAGCTACACCGTTTAAGAAGATGTTGGACGGCGTCACCGGAGGAGGATGGGTTGAGTATTTCTTCCCTTTCTGCAAAAAATATTCAGCGACATGTTCTCGTTTTCTTTGGCATAGACATTTCTTATCTCATCTGTATATTTTGTGGGAAGAGATCCAAACACTGGTCATCTGTTGTTACCTGGGGTCTCTACCGGTGTTTGGGTTTGTTTTTCATGTAACCAGTAAATTCTTCCTGGATTCATCTTGTATTTTAGCAATCTTCAGTTCAGTGATTCCCGACTGTTTTGCATTGTTGCTGTACACTACGCTTCCATCTAGCCGACTCGCAGCTTCAGAGCAAATATTATTTAGAAAGAGAAATATAGTAACTACACTGCAGTCGAATTCTGATCTTCAATGTCTGTCATGGCGATGAAAAAGAATTTTTGCATTAATCAATCGAGTTACAGCATTACAACGTCAGAACGTTGGTAACAGTACCAAAGCATGGCCTTACATGTTCAGCTACACTAGAAGTTTCAGGATCACAGCACATACTGTCATACAACTTTAACAGCTTGATTTCTTTGTTCTTTCAGATTACAATAGTCATATCTCATTAACTAAAACGTGCTTCGTCCTATAGCAGAGGCCGCCCGCAGTCTGAGACTCCCAGTGAAACGTATACACATCTGAAGTGCTGCACCTCAGGCCTTTCGGACAATCACATGGCGTTCTCTCTTGTACTCCACCTCGTCCCTTTGATGCATAATCAGAAGGGCTCTTCTGACCTGAAACAGTGTAGAGTGATCATTAGAACTGAGTGGTTTTAACTTATATTGCTTCAGGCATATATACTAGAAAGGATTCCTCACAATGGATTCGTTCATCCCCATCCTAGTTAGTTCATCGATCAGCCGTCGCTCAGAGATGTGGCTTCCAATGCCCATTCTTCTCTTTATTTGTGCTTCCGCTTGCTGTTAGAACAAAATGGTTGGCATTCAGAACATGCAAAGTAGAAGAGCTAAAGTTTGCTTAGAGTTGCAAAGACTAACCTTGATCTCATTTGCAATCTCTGGTGACAGGTTTAAATGCTCGTTGATTCCAGATCTTGCAGCATCAACGGTGGAGACATTAAACAGTCTAAATGCCTCTTCAACATGCTCTGGTGTAGCCACGCTTGTCCTAAGAGTCATCAAACATCACTCATGAATATAAGAAAACAAGCACACTAGAATCATAGCACATTACAATGAAATATAAACTCGAAATGTAGTATGTAATCAGTACTTACAATCTCATCTTTGCGAGAGATTCACTCAATCGAATGATGGCTTCGAGCTGCCTAACAGTGATGGGTATCGCTGCAGTCCTACCTGTCTCGTGCGCTTGTTGTCTCATTTTCTGCAAAACGAATAAGACAAATGAGAAGAATTCTAAACAACCATTAAATTGTGTGAAATGTGCAATGCATACCTGTCTAATTTCGATGTATTTATTCTGTAGCATCTCAGCTGCTTTTTCTGAAAGCCGTGGTTTGCAGGTCACGCGGCAGTACTCAATGTACCTAATGATTTAAAGATTACACATGAGAATCCAAGAAAACTAGGTCACACATGTACAACAGAAAATGCTTCGTCAACTAACCTTTTCAGCCAATTCTCTCCTTCGCTGGCATCTGTACTATTAGATGAAGCAGCAGCACCACTGGCATGCACCTTGATGATGTGACTTGCTATTCGCTGCAATTTGAAGTTGCATTTAGTCACTGAGCTAGTACTCAGAAAAAAGACTGAAGATTCTTTTTTTTCATACCTTATCTTGTTCATACATTCTGACATCTTTAACAATAAAAATAAGATCAAATCTAGAGAGGATTGTCGTCTGCAGATCAATATTATCTTGTGCAGTCTGATAAAAAAGGAAGGACAATTTGTCAGGTTGACTGTAACAAATTTTTTAAAATGCAGGAAATTGAGGAAGTGATAAACAAATTGATGGACCTTAAGATCATCATAGCGTCCTGAAACTGGATTGGCAGCTGCAAGAACTGAGGTCCTTGAGTTGAGTACTGTTGTAATGCCAGCCTTTGCAATAGATATCGTCTGCTGCTCCATGGCTTCATGAATTGCAACTCTTGAATTCACAGGAAAAAAATGAGACGACTTAAAACGGTTTCGGGAGAGCACAAAAGGACTATGTATGGTATGTTTTATTCCATTTCAACCAAAATGTAAAAATTGATGTGTACCTGTCTTCAGGTCTCATTTTGTCAAATTCATCAATACAAACCACTCCACCATCAGCCAAAACCATAGCCCCACCTTCCAAATAAAACTCCCGCTGTACAGGAAAAGGAATGGATTTCAATGACAGAAAACAAAACTGACAGAACAACGCACAGTTCAGTGAAGTCAAACCTACCGAGCTACTATCCCGAGTTACAGATGCCGTTAGACCAGCTGCAGATGAACCTTTTCCAGATGTATAAACTGCAATCGGTGCGGTCTTCTCTACAAACTTGAGGAACTGTTGAAACATGTAAATTCATGTCATGGAACTGCTAATATTTGATTGCATAGTGCTGAAAACGCATGTGTTATCAATAAATTACTGGACTAAAAAATTCATTCCTTATAGAACTGATGTGCAACCTGTCATGTGACTAACTAAATACTACGGAGTTATAAATAGTCCTTGCCTGGGATTTTGCTGTGGATGGATCACCCAAAAGCAAGACATGAATGTCTCCTCTCAAACGGACACCATCGGGTAACCTCTGTAGGAAACAGCACAATAATAACATCAACATTACCAATCAGCAGTTGGATAAACATCTGCCATTTCATCAGGCGTTATTTAGAAGATACTAGTAACTTGTCACAATTAGATACCTTCTTCGATCCTCCAAACAACAAACATGCAATAGCTTTCTTGACATCAACATGGCCATAAATGGAAGGGCCAATCATTGAGCAAAGCTTGGCATATGCATCTGGCCTCTGTGCAAATTCTTTGAATTCCATTTCCTACAAGTTGGCAGGACGGTCAGCCTTGTTGATAATCTCATTCATCAGTTAAAAGACTGGAAAACCCACCTCATCAAGTGTGAAATTTGAAGGGCCGCTTGAGTTATTGTCTCGATTTTGCTCCAACCCCACGACTCTAATGTAAGGCTGTTTAACACCAACAGCGCCCTTCTGGCTGCAAAATGCACACAACAGCATTATTACGATCTACTTGGTCCGCATAATAACAAGGAAACAAGATAAGCTATAGTTCATCATACTTTGCAGATGCCTGGTAGACGCTGTAGATACCAACTACAGTTAATCTCGTCCCTGGAACTATGGTCTGAACAAGGTGCCTATCTACAGATAGAAGCACATTCCTAGGAAGTTCACCAGTTGGAACATCCTGCAAACAAAAATTAACAGCAGTTTGTTGGTGCCATTACTTAACTGAATAGAGGAAAGACTAAAAAAGAATAAATGGTAACTAACCTCAGGATTTTCCTGCATCTTGAGGGTTTGGAGGTCCACATACTTGCTTTTATCTGGAACTGCAATCCAGGGGTCCAAGGGGCAAGGCTCTTCTCCAGGCTAAGGGAAAACAAACAAAACATACACAACCATGAACATACTAAGAAAAGTCTGATAACAAGTCTGTCTACAAAATCCTTTTGTTGGATACAAGGTTGTTTAGGAGTGGTATATGGATGTTTACAGTTTGCTTGTTTCCCAATCTTACTCGTTTTCTATATTATTTTTTTGTTGTTAATTTTTGGTATTGGACATTCTGGTTTATGAGTCTAGGAATGCTAATATTACCCCATTTCCAGCAAAAATAATATCTGATAACAAGTGACTGAGTACAATTATTGAGTAACATACCTGCGGAACATGGTCGCATGATCGAGGGACGATAGCACCACCGAGGCCTGGCCTGCACGGTACTGTCCGCACACTGCGGCAATTCTTACAGACAAGAGTCACATGAGTAGCCTTGGCTTTCACTCTTGATGCAGCAATTGCAATTCCCGCGATCTTCACCAGCTTGGACATGTAATCAGCCTGATTTTTTTTTTCCAAATTGCAATTAAAATGGATGCTCCAGTAAATACTCTTAGAACACAAAAGTTTAGGATTGTTTGACCACTGACCCCAATAGACCTCATCGACACGCTGTTCTCCTTGGACGACAGGAAGATCTGCACATCACCAGTAACCGGCTCCTCCATTTCCCCAGTCTCACCAGCGACCTTGGACCGAAGGCTTCCAAGAACCTCAGCTGCAGCCGTCTCAAACTACCCGAACACATATAATGAGTTCAATACAACTGAACACAAATTCCAAAAAAACAGGACCTAGAAAAACAACGCACCAACGGCAGGTAATCAGCGGGCGACTTCCGGATCTTGTCGGAGAGCTCAGCGTCGAAGGCATCGAGATCCTCGATGGCGACGGTGACATGGTCACGGTTGTGCACTAGGCTCTCACTAAACCAAATGAACACACAAATCAGCTTGAATTCACGATGGAGGCGTCAGATCTGGAAAAGAGGGGAAGGAGCGGGAGGTAGATGTGGGACGGACCGGTAGGGGAAGTCACCGGTGGGCCCCGTGAAGCCGCGGAGGAACTCCTTGAACTTGCGGAGAGCGGAGTGGCGGGTGAGGTCGGCGGAGGGGTCGCCGCCAAAGCCGCCGCGGGGGAATTGAGCCTGGTCGCTGTAGAAGACGGCGCCCTCGTCCCAACCCGACATGGCTGTGGCTTCTGCAGCGGCAGCGGCACGAGAGGGAAGGATGTGGGTGCGGCGGCGGCGATTGGGATTTGGGAGGAGGGCGAGGGGAGGGCAGGTGGCGGGAAGAGAGTAATAGAGGATGGGTTTGGCGGGAAAGCAGTGGAGGTTTTGGCGGGAGGAGGCTGCTGGCCTGCTGGGTGATTAGGGTTGGCGGAGGAGCTTCAAATGCAGGCTGGGCCTGGATATGCAGGCTGATTTGTTGGGCCTGGATAGAAGATTTAGCCTAAAGAGTGTATTGGTGCGGCCCAGCACTCGACCCAATGTGTAATTTTTACAAAATGGACCTTTTAGTTAAAGTTTTTTCACTTCTGGACCCTTTGGAAAAACTTGTTCATAAATGGACCCTTCTTCTGGGCGCTACATGGTTTGGCGACCAGGTCAGATAGGTGGGCGCCAAATCACACGGCGCCCACCTATTGTAGGTGGGCGCCAAATAACGCGGCGCCCACCCCTGGCACGAGGAAGGATGATAAACTGACATGGTGAGCGTCAGAATCATTGGCGACCAAATGATGCGGCGCTCAGCTGTGGAACCTAGTCGCGAAATAACGTGACGCTTAGAAAAGGGTCTATTTCTGAACATGTTTTCTTTAAGGGTCCAAATGTGATAAACTTTAATCAAAAGGACTATTTTGCAAAAATTACACGCCCAGGATGACATGGCTTGCATCCGCCTTACATGTGGACCAGAAGGCATTGGGCATGGTTTTCCTTTCTCAAAACAAAATAAAGCCCATTCTTTTGATATCTAATAACAATGGGCCAATATTTTCAAATATTATTTGTGAAGTCTCTCAAATATTATCATTGAATTTTCGTTCTTGTATGCATGATACATCACCTTTCATCACAAAGCATTGTCATGTAAAAAATTCCAACACTCCGAAAAGCAAACCATATGATCAACTAAATTCTTGAACCATCACACTTCAATTAGCACTTGAAATTGAGCTATGGTATCTCGCTGGAGGGACATTCTCACACCCGGTAATACATCGAATATGATTTGACGCTGATACTTATAAAACTTTTATTGTTCATGTGCTAATGCTTTACATTATCCTAAAAAAAAAGTGAGCTATGCTGTATTTGGAGAAAACAGGGGTCTAATCTATCCGGAGAGCCCCCAGCCCATTTTTCATTCTGTCGGTATTCGATGCACATTGCACTCAGAATAAAGGTCAGGTCATGTCCACAAAAGGTTTTTGAGATCCAAATACTCAGGGTTATTGTAATTTTGTTCATCTTAAAACAATCCACTGCCAACTTTCTCTCCCATTTGAAAAACACAAATGAACTGGTGACGGAATCCAAACAAATTTTGCTTTCTACATAGTTTATACCATATACATAAGAGACAATTATCTTGCAAAAAGTGTATACGTAATACATTTGAAATTTAACAGTTTGTTTACATCGATCAGCTGCTCCCATTGCGGATTTGCGGTCAAAAACCAGTGGCTCAGGCTCTCGCACGGTCCCACCGTTTCAAAAAAGCGAAAACAGACAAGCAAATTACGCCTACACAAGTCGCAGTTTGCGACGGAGACACCGAGGCCATCGCCATCGAACCACTAGACTCCGTCCGGTTGATTCCACAAACGCGAGCATCATCTCCTGATCTCCTCAGCACAGTACTAGGAGGCAGCCCGCGCCTCTGATCTGCTGCTTCGTCGCCACCCGATGATGGCTTCCGCCGCCTTCGCCGTCTCCTCGCCGGCGGCTCCCGCCGTAGACGCTCGGTCCAAGGTACAGCGAGCGACGTCCCTGACCCCCAGCCCTTGCTCATTTTTGGTTTCTCGGACTGCTGTCTGATGTATTTGACAATTCGTGGTGGTTTATCGATGCGTGCAGGTTCTCGGAGGTGGAAAGAGCCAGGGGAGGAATGGCTGCCGCGCTGGGATCACGAGGAAGGTGATCCCTTACAGCGCTTGTTTTTTCGGATTGCTGCTTGTGCTTGATTAGATCCTACTGTTGATTTCATGAATTGCCTGGGTTTTATGTTGTGAGACGGCGGTGGATATAGTCATGTGTCATACGCAATTCAGTAGTGACAATTCAGGAACTGGGACTGCTAGTGGAGTTCTGGTCCTTCCAAATTTCCAGCGTCCCTATGCTTATGCCATTTAAATGTTATCAGTTAAGTTTTGGGTTCAATTGAAGGTTATGATATCATTCACTTTTGGCTATATTACCCCTAGGTTTCTGGCTTCTGCCTCCACATGCTCTGGAATCTGGATTTGCAGTATAGCGGTGTCGCAGTGCTTGTTAAGCAGGGATACAGCAGCATTTTAGAGAACTTCCTTTCGTTTCAGCATTCCACTTGTAGGACGACATGTTTTTCTCAATAATTTGCTAAAAATATTACGCTACTAGCTGTTCTCCATTTACTACTGTTAGTGCACGAGCTAATATTGAGCTGCGGTAGGTCCTTGAAGTTATCTTTATTATGTTGTAAGAAAGTGTCCATGCTACTACATTCAGTCATTCTATTCTTATAGTAACCGCTGTATAGTGATGTTTTCTTACACTTTCATAGTTTTACTGTTATGATAGGAACGCTCATTATTTCTTGTTTGTATTTACCCCATGATACAATGGACAGTAACACTCATGATCTACTTTTATATGATGCAATTTTGTTTTAACCGCTTGGTCTTGTGTCAACCTTTCTACATTACTTGATATGTTTTTTTGTTTTGGATTCTGACAGTTCCATTGTTGTTTTGCATGCAGAATTTTGGCCGTGTCATGATGGCCCTTGCTGTAGATGTTACTCGTTTTGATGGAGTGCCGACGGCCCCTCCAGATCCGATTCTTGGAGTTTCAGAGGCATTTAAAGCCGATACAAATGACCTGAAGCTCAACCTTGGTGTTGGTGCCTACAGAACAGAAGATCTACAGCCTTACGTCCTCAATGTAGTAAAAAAGGTGAGGCTGGTCATCATCAACATTTCATTGATACTCAAGGTTCCTGTTTTCATGAAATATCCTGCATTTTACAGGCTGAAAATCTTATGCTGGAGAAGGGAGAAAACAAAGAGGTATGGCGTACTGTTCAATTGAACTGACATGATTATAAGAATTTTCGTTTGCCGACTTATATGTTGTTTTATGTATCCAAAAGTGACATAATGAAACTATGGTTTATTATACAGTATCTTCCTATCGAAGGCTTAGCTGCATTTAACAAAGCAACAGCAGAGCTATTGTTCGGAGCTGACAACCCTGTCATCAAGCAAGGAAGGGTATCTACCATGTAGCCCTTGATGTTTGTAAATTTAAGGAAACATTCTGAAGAGGTGGTTTTCATTTGCTTATTTTAGTTGACTATATTTAACAATTTCTCCTGCTGTAGGTTGCTACTCTTCAGTCTCTCTCAGGGACTGGATCTCTGCGGCTTGCTGCAGCATTTATACAAAGATATTTCCCCGAAGCGAAAGTACTAATATCATCTCCAACCTGGGGTATGGATGCTGATGGACCTATTGTTTATGATATCACAAGCCAAAATTTATGAATCTTGATTCTTTTTGTTGTTTTATTGGCGTGTTTCATAGCCAAAGTTTCAATTTTGTCATATCTTCATGTCAACAGGGAACCATAAGAACATCTTCAATGATGCTAGGGTACCTTGGTCAGAGTACCGGTATTATGATCCCAAGACTGTTGGTTTGGATTTTGAGGGAATGATAGCTGACATCGAGGTACTTTAGAATTTCATTTGTATCCAATATACTTTTTATTTACTTTTGCTCTCAATCTTTTCATGGACAACTCTTTTATTCCACGCGAGTTGAGTTCATTGTATGCATTATGTTATGAGTCAATTGTTCGTTTATGAAATTATGTATGTTCTTGCTCTTTGCACAATAGGCTGCTCCAGAAGGATCATTTGTTCTGCTACATGGTTGTGCTCACAACCCAACTGGAATAGACCCAACCCCTGAACAGTGGGAGAAAATTGCAGATGTCATTCAAGAGAAAAAACATACACCTTTCTTTGATGTCGCATATCAGGTAACTATTTTCACTCGAGAACTTTCTCTTTGTTCATCACAATTTGTCTCCTGATTAACTGCTGGGTATCATTTTAGGGATTTGCCAGTGGAAGCCTTGATGAAGATGCATTTTCCGTCAGGCTTTTTGTTCAGCGTGGCATGGAAGTGTTTGTTGCACAGTCTTACAGCAAGAACCTTGGTCTCTATTCAGAAAGGATTGGAGCAATAAATGTTGTCTGCTCAGCACCAGAACTTGCAAATAGGTAATCTTTCGCTTTTACTGATTGCTTACCTACACAATTTTGTTTCTGCAACATTCCTTGCTGTAAATGCTTCTGTGAACTCTCTGGCCACTCTGGACCTAGTTCTCAATCATGGTTAATGATAAGTTTTTGCAATCACCGTTTGCATTAGGCCCTTTATATGCAAGAATACGTAGGCAATATGATTCTATTATGGCATTAGAATCTTATTTTCATATGGTGTTCTGCGTTGCTTCTTTGCAGGGTAAAGAGCCAGCTTAAACGATTGGCACGTCCTATGTACTCAAACCCCCCTATTCATGGGGCTAGGATAGTTGCCAATGTTGTTGGTGATCCAACTTTGTTTGGTGAATGGAAGGAGGAGATGAAGGAAATGGCAGGACGGATCAAGAATGTAAGGCAGAAGCTCTATGACAGTTTGTCTGCCAAGGATAAGAGTGGCAAGGACTGGTCTTTCATTCTGAGTCAGATCGGCATGTTCTCGTACACTGGCTTGAACAAAGCACAGGTAACACAATTTCCAACTTTTCAGATGGCTTAACATATAGATTACTGATTCCACTAGTCTGTTAGCAGAAACTGTTTGTTTTCTTCTTCTTTTTACCCCCTTCACTGCAACATAACCTCTTTCATTCTTCTTGTAGAGTGACAACATGACAGACAAATGGCATGTTTATATGACCAAGGACGGGCGAATTTCGTTAGCTGGGCTATCCCTGGCTAAGTGCGATTATCTCGCTGATGCTATCATTGATTCCTTCCATAACGTCAACTAGACTACGTTATCAGAGTTGAGGCCAGTGTGTTGTGATTAATTCCATAGACGTCTTGCTGGGATTTTTGGGTCCTTCCAGCTTTAGAGCACTCAGTTGTGCCCGGTTTTCTGTAATTTGGAGAAATAAATTTTGGTCTTACGGCAGACTCAACTGCTTGGCTACTTGTATTGTAACACCATTACCTGCTGAATACCTGTTGAATTAAATACTCACTCCGTTCAACAATACATGTCATTCTAGCTTTACTCACTTTTCTCAAATTACATGTCATTCTCACTTCCCAATGCACATTTCCCTCTTCCCAATACAATATTCTTTCTTTCCATACCTCTATCTCTATCTCTCTTCTTCTCGTTTTCAGTGCACCTATTTTTTTCACTTCTCCTTAATTCCCGTGCACAATCCTAAAGTGACATGTAAAAATGAACGGAGGGAGTAACATCATTGGCGATCAGCCACTGCCACTCAGACTTCAGCTTTGTAGCATTCATGTTTCCTATTGTATGGACACTGCCACATGCGAATGCAAGATACCCTTTTCTTCTCGTTTTGGATCAAGTGTAACCCTGTGTTGAGTTTCCTTCAAACAGCTGTGTATTTTGTAGCTGTATATCCAACGCAAGCGTGTGCTGTACCCTGATGAGTTTAACAACGGAATTGAGTTTTCTATTCCCAGTGGCCGAGTACGATCACCTGAACATGCAGTTTTATTTGTGAATCATGTACTACGGGTTACCGCGGCTAAACAACGAGAAATCATCGAACTGACTGTGACAGGGGCCTGTGATGCTTCCCATGTTTACTGTGAAGTTGCTACTAGTTTTTTAAGTTCTGCAGAATCAATCCTAGACTCGTGCTAAGACTGACCGCAACAGCGCCCTGAAAACGATCCTGAACTGTTAATGTAGCGGATCCTGGACCCGGTACGCGTTGCAACAGCAGCCGCTAAACCAGCCGCCATTGTCCAGGCTACCGACGCCCGCCGCCAAATCTGGAGGCTGCCCGGCCGTCCGCCAAACTGCCTCCGCCGCCTCGCCATCGCTCAAAACTGCCGCCTCGCCGTCGCGCCAGTCCCCTGCTCGGCGCATCCACCCGCGCTTGGTCGTCGCCCCCGCCTCCACCGGACCACCAGCGCCACGCCCGCCTCCGTCGCGCCGCGCCGCGTCCACGCGCGCCCGCCTCCACGTCCGCGCCCCCCGGCCTCCGCAGCGCCGCGCCGCGTCCGTGCGCGCCCTCCTCGCCCCCCTCCGCAGCGCCGCGCCACCACGTCCGTGCGCTACCGTCGCCGCCATCGCGCTCGCGTCCACGTCCACGTCTACTTCGGCAAAAGACAGGTAATTTTGCTTTCTTGATTCATTTTGATCTGTACTGAATCCTGCTAGTTCATTTGCGTGTGGATTGCATCTGTAGAACGATACGCCAGTGAGTGATTTCTCGTTCTCATTGTCTGTACAGATTTACTAGTTCCTGATTTCTGATGCGTGAGTGACATATTGAGATGCAGACGCGCATGCTTTGGCTTTTAGTTTATGAGTCTGCTGACTACTGTACTACTCGATCCATTGTACTATCCGCGTTGTACTAGTAGCTATTGCATCGATTCATTGGTCTTGACTGATTATCTCCATGGTTGAGCTATGTATGTGTTTGGCTTGCTGCAAGGAGCAAGGTTCAGGTTTTGTGCACTGAATTCTGACCTTACTGTCATGGTGAAGCTTTGATGCCTGAACCAGTCAACCTGGGCCTCATCTCCAAAATCGGTTCACAGCGTCAAAATCGGTTTGAATCTTACCGGCAAGGTGCTTGGCACGCGAAGATTCCACGGCGACTGAACAAGATCCTGCGACGGCGCCCGGCGAGTCACTAGTTACTATCAAGCTTGAAATTTAGATGTTGCCAACTTTTAAATTCGTCTGTGGTTCTATATTTTCATGTATGTACTGGTTAATTGAATGTAACAGTCACATATTGTCATGTCTGAATAAGTGTTGCTATCTTGATGACATCTATTCATGCTGTTCCTTTTTTTTTATGTTATCAGAGTGTTTCATACGTTTCAGAGTGTTTCATACATTTCATGACGTAATACAATGGAACTGAAGAAATGAAATTCTAGGAAGTATTCATGTGAATGTTTCAGAAATGTACCAGTGCTGCAACTCTGAATATTCAGTGTTGCAACTCTCATGTTCTGAAATGCCCAGAAATACATTCAGCTAAAATGCACCTTTCAAGCTGAAATATGCACCTTTCAGCTTAAATAAATTATGTCTCAAAATGAAATTCTTTATTCTCAACCGGATTACATGTTACAATTACATTGAGCACAAAGCAGAACTAGTTTATTTCTAGTTTTTTCGGGCTGAAAGCAGCAACAGCCACTGAACTGAAAGCAGCAACCACCACTGAACTAGCATTCAAGATTCTAATTTATTTCATAACCAAGATTCTAGTTTTATATGTATCGATGCTGGTTCGATTTCCATGAATGTGCACGAGACATCTCTTGCAGTTTCACACATCTGGCTCTTTCAGAATTGTTTTCCCCCACCAATTTCAGTCCAAAGAAATAACGTAACCATCCAAACTGCAATGAGTTTACGCAAGACAGGGAACAATTTCAGTGAAACAGCCGCTGACTTGCATTTAAAATGAATCATGACGTAATACAATGGAACTGAAGAAATCAAAATAACAACAGGCTTTGTATACACAAGAATCGATCACGAATGGAACTGCAGGCTTTGTATACAATGAAACTGAAGAAATCAAAGAACAACAGCCGCTGACTTGCAGCACTCACGGGATCTACAGAGCTAAATTGAATCAATGGCAGCAGTTGAGAGGAGCGCCCGGGCCAGGTTCAAGTGTGCACGCCAGTCTGCCAGGCAGGGGCGCCGCGCCGCCGCGACGTCCACCGGCGCGCCCAGCCCGGAGCAGGGGCGCCGCAACGTCTACCGGTGCGCCGAGCAGGGACACGTCGACCGGAAAGCACGGAAGGCGAACAGAGCCGGAACAAGGGCGTGCGGGAGGCGGCGGCCCCGGAGCAGGGGCGCGCCGAGCAGGGCGCGGGAGCGGCGGTGGGCAGCGGATGGAGGATGCGATACCGGTCAATTGTTGCAACGAATTTGATTTTAGAGTCTGGAATCTTTTACAGGAGATGTGTAATATTCCTTTAGAGGGGAAAAAATACAGGTCACTGCTGCGGTTAGTCTAAGGTCGCTATGTCCGGACGGCCGCGACGGTCCCCGCCGGCCAGACGCTGCCCGTTCATGGAGCGGCAGGCGCACCAGCGACATCCTCCGGTTCCGCGCGACCTGAACACAACACCAGGGCTCGATCACAGTCTGAGACGGCCCCGCGCGCTTGAGCCGCGCCGTGTGCGTTGCGGCGGCCTCGCCGTGCAAAGCCCGGTTCAGGCGACTCAGGCCGTAGACGCTTCTACAGCATCGTCCCCGTTTCGCACGGGTCACGTTTGTTTGACACAAGGGGAAAGCAAAAGCAAGGGGTGCATGCGCCGCACGTGACAGTGGACGCTCCCATGTCGGCATCGCCATTCATTTCTCTCTCTGCTTGTCCCCCACATCGTTTACGTGTCCTGGCCTTTCTTTAGCCCCCGTCGTCCGATACCCCTGCTCGCGCACCTTTGCTTCCAGAAGACTCAATGACTAGTGGGCCGAAACGGGAGTAACAAGCGCACCACACTGCGGAGTTTGGCACTGCAAGGTGAGAAAGGAATTAGGTGCCGTGGCCTCTTTCTCTCCCTCTACTCCTCCGTACTGGCTGCTAGGCCCACGGGCGATCATGACAAGACGAAAGCAAGCGAAAGCAGGGTTAATTTATGCAGAAATCAAGAGGGCCATGGATGATAGTGAGATTACGAATCCGGAATTTCCTTATTTTTGGAGACACCTTTTTTTTTCAATTAGATGCTGCCAAATGATGCTCGCCCGTCGCGGTGCATCCAGTAAAGGCGAGTCCTACCTTATTTTACGTCAACTGCAATCGAGATGCCGAGCATCAATCATGGAGCCGGGAGATTATTGGAGGTTTGATTATGGCGGGTGGGATTAGTAAATGAGGACGCGCCGGCTGGGCCCGGGGCTCTTGCTGGGAAACCGCCTTGCAGGCCGCAGGAACGCCACCACAGCTGTCGCTTGAGTGCTTGACCCACCACCAGCACCACCTCCGCTTACGCGGCTCCCACGGCAACTACCCCTATTTTCACTCCTTTTTCTTTTCTCATTTTTCTTTTTCGCCCTCTTGCATTCCCTGCCATATTTCACGGAAGCTTTGCCCTTACGTTTGGGAAATATCTACGATATTGCCAACAAAGAAATTCATAATATTTTGTACTGAAATAGAAGCAGGAAAAACAGCAACGATGATTTAATTCGGTAAATATCATTAGTGGCAGACAACAGAGTTTATTTGTATGCAATTACCTGATCATGCCTGCAAAATGACAGCGACGAGGAAAAAGTTGAAAAATCTGCAACAATGGCACGGCATGAAATTCCAAGCAATACCGAGGGCGCAGACGTAACGTCACCAATAATCGAGCCGCCCATGTCGGTCACCGATGAGTCACGACCCTGAGCCGAACGCGCGTGGGACCCACTCAACAAAGGCGGGCGGTGCCCACCTCCCCCCGGCGCACGCGACACGGCATCGGCAGCCGCCCGTGCCAGCATCCAACGGCGCTGGCCGCGGCCACGCAGAACAAAAGATCTCTCGCTGGCCACCCGACCACGCCGAAAGAAAAAAAAAAATCGATTTGGAAACGGAATTCTGGCCACGCACGCATCTCTCCGTCTCCGGTCCATATAAGCCAGCCTCGTCGCGACCCGTTCGCCTCGCATTATTCTCTCCTCTCCCTCCCCGGCTCTTCCCATCCTCCGTTAGGGTTAGCTTTCGCGGCGGTAACCGCACCGCACCGCGTTCCCCTCTTCTGACTTTTCCTCCCCGACGAAGTCTTCGTGTCGAATCATCTGCGGCAGCCATGGCCACGGCGGTGCTCAGATCCCACGACGTGCTGAACAACCGGATGCATCTGGATGCGTTCACCCCGTCTCCGACGAAGCCGCGCCGCCGACGGAGCCCGAAGCCGGCCGGCGCGGCCTCGCCGCCCCCGAAGGCGGCGGCGGTAGCCTCACCGGCGCCAAAGGCGGCGACAGTTGCCTCACCGGCGCCAAAGGCGGCGGTGGTTGCGTCACCGCCCGCTAAGGGCCGCCGGTCACCGCCTCCGAAGGCAGCTGCAAGGAAGCAGCCGTCTCCGACCAAGGAGAAGCCGAAGCAGCGGTATGTTATGGAGGAGGTTCGGATCCTCAAGCGCGGCGAGGAGCCCCCTGCTCCCGCCCCGGCGCCAGCGCCGGCTCCCGTCGTAGCAGCACCCGTGGCGCAAGCCGCGGCGGTGAACAAGCGCATCGTCCGCTCCACTAGCCGGATCGGGCCGCAGGCGCCCGCCGTGGTGCCCAAAAAGGTCGTGGCGGCCGCCGACGTGGCCGTCTACGCTGGGCCGGCGTTCGCTTCCGCGCCCGAGCCGAGCTCCCTCCCCTTTCCGGCGTTCTGCCTCCGCCGCGCGGAGACAGAGGCCACCCGCGGCCTGCGGTGCCTCCTCGGCATCGGTCAGGTTGCCTGACGGCCCCTACAGGCCGTCGCCGGACCAGCGTCTGCTCGTCTAGTTACCTTCTGCTTCGTCTCTTCTCGTCTTCATCTTCTCTGCTGGTTCCCTTCTGATGGATGGATGGATGTAAGGATGGATCGATGGATGGATAGCGCCTGATGGGCGGCTGGATCCGATTGAGAGCTTCTCCGGATCAGATCTGCCGGTAACTGTTCCGATCAACCTCTTCCGGTATTTTTTCAGAGGAAGGGTTGGGGAACGAGCAACCGGATGTTGGATTTGGTGGTGGTTAGGTTCACAGGATGCTTGCTGGTTCGGTTCGCTTCGCTTCAACGACGCTTCTGCGTCATTAGGTAGAATAATTATGAGTAAAGAGTTGGTGGATTAAGGGGTTGGTATTAGGTTGGTGTTGGTTCATGAGTTGGTCTATTTAGTGTGGAGATTAGTCTTGTTTGGTGTAGGTAATCGGGTAGGTGAAACCTGAGCTCATATGATTTCTCAGGGTAGAATCGTCGGAATAATCAGTGCTGGTGTGGGTCAGATTTGCGTGGTAGATGTGGTCTTAGGTAACTTATGAGCTAAGTTATGGAGTGGTAAAGTTCCTATGTAAGAAGTTTGTATCGTTCGGTTGTGATATATATCAGTGGTCAGTTTAGGTATAAATCTTTGTGGTTGCATGAACCGAACTTCATTTCCATGTTCGTAAATTGGTTGAATTTCTCAGGTTTACTTCTGAAGTCGAGAGCGTGCTTTTACTTCGTTCGTCCTGATCCTTCAATTTATTATACGCTTCCTGTGGCCTGAAACAAGAATCTGCCGACCCTTTTTGCGTTCGTGTTGCTGATTATTGGTTCATGTTAACTTAGACTGACCGCAACAGCGCCCTGAAAACGACCCTGAACTGTTAATGTAGCGGATCCTGGACCCGGTACGCGTTGCAACAGCAGCCGCTAAACCAGCCGCCATTGTCCAGGCTACCGACGCCCGCCGCCAAATCTGGAGGCTGCCCGGCCGTCCGCCAAACTGCCTCCGCCGCCTCGCCGTCGCGCCAGTCCCCTGCTCGGCGCATCCACCCGCGCTTGGTCGTCGCCCCCGCCTCCACCGGACCACCAGCGCCACGCCCGCCTCCGTCGCGCCGCGCCACGTCCGCGCCCCCCGGCCTCCGCAGCGCCGCGCCGCGTCCGTGCGTGCCCTCCTCGCCCCCCTCCGCAGCGCCGCGCCACCACGTCCGTGCGCTACCGTCGCCGCCATCGCGCTCGCGTTCACGTCCGCGTCTACTTCGGCAAAAGACAGGTAATTTTGCTTTCTTGATTCATTTTGATCTGTACTAAATCCTGCTAGTTCATTTGCGTGTGGATTGCATCTGTAGAACGATACGCCAGTGAGTGATTTCTCGTTCTCATTGTCTGTACAGATTTACTAGTTCCTGATTTCTGATGCGTGAGTGACATATTGAGATGCAGACGCGCATGCTTTGGCTTTTAGTTTATGAGTCTGCTGACTACTGTACTACTCGATCCATTGTACTATCCGCGTTGTACTAGTAGCTATTGCATCGATTCATTGGTCTTGACTGATTATCTCCATGGTTGAGCTATGTATGTGTTTGGCTTGCTGCAAGGAGCAAGGTTCAGGTTTTGTGCACTGAATTCTGACCTTACTGTCATGGTGAAGCTTTGATGCCTGAACCAGTCAACCTGGGCCTCATCTCCAAAATCGGTTCACAGCGTCAAAATCGGTTTGAATCTTACCGGCAAGGTGCTTGGCACGCGAAGATTCCACGGCGACTGAACAAGATCCTGCGACGGCGCCCGGCGAGTCACTAGTTACTATCAAGCTTGAAATTTAGATGTTGCCAACTTTTAAATTCGTCTGTGGTTCTATATTTTCATGTATGTACTGGTTAATTGAATGTAACAGTCACATATTGTCATGTCTGAATAAGTGTTGCTATCTTGATGACATCTATTCATGCTGTTCCTTTTTTTTTATGTTATCAGAGTGTTTCATACGTTTCAGAGTGTTTCATACATTTCATGACGTAATACAATGGAACTGAAGAAATGAAATTCTAGGAAGTATTCATGTGAATGTTTCAGAAATGTACCAGTGCTGCAACTCTGAATATTCAGTGTTGCAACTCTCATGTTCTGAAATGCCCAGAAATACATTCAGCTAAAATGCACCTTTCAAGCTGAAATATGCACCTTTCAGCTTAAATAAATTATGTCTCAAAATGAAATTCTTTATTCTCAACCGGATTACATGTTACAATTACATTGAGCACAAAGCAGAACTAGTTTATTTCTAGTTTTTTCGGGCTGAAAGCAGCAACAGCCACTGAACTGAAAGCAGCAACCACCACTGAACTAGCATTCAAGATTCTAATTTATTTCATAACCAAGATTCTAGTTTTATATGTATCGATGCTGGTTCGATTTCCATGAATGTGCACGAGACATCTCTTGCAGTTTCACACATCTGGCTCTTTCAGAATTGTTTTCCCCCACCAATTTCAGTCCAAAGAAATAACGTAACCATCCAAACTGCAATGAGTTTACGCAAGACAGGGAACAATTTCAGTGAAACAGCCGCTGACTTGCATTTAAAATGAATCATGACGTAATACAATGGAACTGAAGAAATCAAAATAACAACAGGCTTTGTATACACAAGAATCGATCACGAATGGAACTGCAGGCTTTGTATACAATGAAACTGAAGAAATCAAAGAACAACAGCCGCTGACTTGCAGCACTCACGGGATCTACAGAGCTAAATTGAATCAATGGCAGCAGTTGAGAGGAGCGCCCGGGCCAGGTTCAAGTGTGCACGCCAGTCTGCCAGGCAGGGGCGCCGCGCCGCCGCGACGTCCACCGGCGCGCCCAGCCCGGAGCAGGGGCGCCGCAACGTCTACCGGTGCGCCGAGCAGGGACACGTCGACCGGGAAGCACGGGAGGCGAACGGAGCCGGAGCAAGGGCGTGCGGGAGGCGGCGGCCCCGGAGCAGGGGCGCGCCGAGCAGGGCGCGGGAGCGGCGGTGGGCAGCGGATGGAGGATGCGATACCGGTCAATTGTTGCAACGAATTTGATTTTAGAGTCTGGAATCTTTTACAGGAGATGTGTAATATTCCTTTAGAGGGGAAAAAATACAGGTCACTGCTGCGGTTAGTCTTAGCTGACCTCTCCGCCTCGTTCTCCAAACCCAAATTGACTCCGTCCGCCGGAAGCCACGGGAAGCTCGAGGAAAAGTCGCAGATGCGAGCGAAACCGTGCTCTGCACCCATGAGAGGTTCATCTTTCGACGGCATCGAGTGGTTGCCGACCTGAGGTTTGGCCCTCACGGGGGGGCGACGTCGTACGTCGCGTTCGGCAGCACACCGATCGCCTAGGTTCCTTATGAACCACGGAATCTGTCGATGCTGTATGCCTGTTTTGTGGTCGTTTTCCGGGTAGGATCAGAAGCCAACCAAACCATCTTGTTGAGCACTCGACCTCTAGTTTAGGCTGATTTGGCTGGTGCTGAGTGGACTACACGATCGAGCAATGAACTACGGAAGAATCATCCATATTTGCAAACATGTCGCACAATATCATGTTGCTCAATTTATGTGCTCAGTGACGACTCAACTGAATATAAACAATCTTGCACGTATCAGAATTTTCTCCGGAGCTGAGACAACACAATTTCATGACCAGCAAGTAGTTGCGCATGGAACTAACGAGCGCATCAGAGAGATTAATTCACTAGCACCAATCCAAGAAAGCATTGAAAACACATACCGCTAGTGGGCAATATGACTTCCTTCACAGTTAAAGGTTATCGTCTTTGATGTGAAGCACTGAGCACGGAACCCATGGATTCGTGGGATTATCAAGGTCAAAGTTGATTAAGTACTCAGTGCGTGTATCGCACGAGATTCATGAAGCACGGCAAAGACCTCTAAAATAGAACAAATAAAATCTTCCCTCCCAAGATTCTGGCAAGTTTTCACTACATCACAAGAGTTCAGGACCAAGCAAAAACATGTGACAGTATATGTACTCTCTCCGTTTTTAATTATATGACACCGTTGACTTTTTTCGTTACTTTGACCATTCGTCTTATTCATAAATATTTATACAAATAGTTAAATGTATACATTAATCTTAAAGTTCTTTTGATGATAGATCCAACAATATACATTTTACGTTAAGAAACTAATTATTTTTATATATATTGTTGATCAAAGTTTAACAAAAAAATCAACGGCGTCATATAATTAAAAACGGAGAGAGTACCATTTAGTGCCAGTCTTTACAAACAAGTTCGTGTTGCAGGAGACCGCACCTCAGCAGAGCAGCCGCAGTGTGCACCTGAAAACGGTGCTTGAAGGAATCTTTCCTTCCGGGCACCGAAGCCTCCCCACTGCAGCCATTGGTGCTTCTTTCCTTCCGGGCACCGAAGCCTCCCCACTGCAGCCATTGGTGCTTGGTTTCAAAAACTCGGCATCGATGCAAGTACGTGCACCCGGTAAATAGTGAGAGAACAGTGTGGGGGCGATTGGGACCATGCCTTGCACGGGCAGCGGTGCTCACACTGCAACCCAAAGGAAAAACGAAGCACTGATACGTGACAGTCGTGACATGATGGTTGAAGCTTCACCTACACTGTGGTTGGTCTAAGGATACAACAGATGCTTGTGGTTCGTTCCGAATGTTTAGATTGTGGCGACATGGGAGGCCAAGAAAACCGTCCCATGCATGAATTCTCCATATCCCATTAGCAGGACAATGCAAATCGAAAACATACTACAACTTGTCTATTCATGGAACAACAGGCAAAGAGAAGCGTAGACAAATGGAAAGGAGATACAGCAGCAGACAAATGTAAGGATGCTGATGGTTTGCACTGAGAGTTTCAATCAACCTGGTTAAGGGTGCTAGACAATCTACTAACTGGTTTACAGAGAAACAGTCAACTAATAATGATCCTACATGAGGTAAAATTAGTGGAAACGTTTCTTGTAATGAAATGAAATACTTCAGTTCACCGTAACCATTGTATAAAATAACATGGCAAACTAAAATCCAGAGTACTATGTCACAACTAATGCACTATTGTGCTGGCTCTGACTAGGTTGGATGATCTTATATACAATATCATGTTAAATGATGTTGCTTAACAGCATACAATATGGAACTGTCATAAGACTGCATGTTGTCAGATTCTCGAAATCAAAACAGTGGTGCTTCACTTAGCACATACATACTCACAATGATGCAATAAGTGGAGTCAAATAAACAATAGTAATATAGTGGATTGTGAAAATTATGGAAAACTGTAAGGATCTATTAGCAGGTAGAGATAAGGGGCTCTTAACATTCTGGCATATTGCTAAAAAGAACTTGAAGCAGAGTCGATGCTAAGCTTACATCTCAATGTATAAAATAGCAGATTGAACAACTAAATAACACATGTGAACAAAACAATTCATTCTATTACATCGTGCAAGCTGCTAGAATCTCTTTCATAAAGCTCAATCATATAACCCTAGTAACTGTTACAACAGTTATTAAGGTTCCGTATACCAAAAGATGACATAAACTAAATATGTTGTCGCTACAAACTTTTCAATGTCCATAAGGCTCACCTCTCAATTGAGTGATGTGATTCCTCAGCAGGGAGAAACTTAATCTGCTTTCACCGATGAGAACAGATAGTGGACGAAGCAGAATGAAGAAATGAACCCAACAGTGCCAGTGGCCAGCATAATAGCAATCACCATGAAGAGAGAGTAGCCGATGTAGAGGGTTGCAGACACTGGTCCACTCAGGCTTTTGAGGTCAAAAACAAGGTAGTTGATCGAGTACAAGAATATGTATATTGCCACCGATCCAGAGGAGAAGAATGACTTCCACCACCATTTCCAGTCCTCGACGCAGAGGTGCATGTAAGTCAGAACCAGGGAAACCTCAGCGCAGACAATGACCAGGAGCAGCAAGACAATGAAGAGGAATCCGAAGACGTAGTACACACGCCCCATCCATATGCTTGACATGATGAAGAAGAGCTCGATGAATAGGGTGCCAAAGGGCAGTGTGCCAGCACCAAGAACCAACAGCCAGGATGGGTACTTCTGCGGAGGAATTTCACGAGGGATCTGGTTTGTGCGGACAGGGTACTCAATGTGAGGTGCCTTGGCACCAAGGAATCCACCAACAAGTGTAAGTGGCACGGAGATGCAGAACCAGAGCAGAATCAGCACAACAAACAATGAGAAGGGGATGGCACCAGTGCTCTGGCTTCCCCACAACAGGAAGTTCAGTGTGGTGAGGATCAAGAATGCAATGCCCGGGAAGAAGCAAGCCACCCTCCACGAAACACCAACCCAGCCAGAGTGATCCCCGCACTTGATTGTCTTCCATACACGAACGCCAGCATAGCCTGCCAGGATTCCAAGGATCATGTAGAAGAACAGCATGCCTGTGATCAGAGTACCACGGGAAGCCGGAGACATGAATCCAAGTGCTGCAAACAGAATGGTCACAACCGCCATCCCAAGGATCTGAACACCGTCCCCAACCATGACACAGAGCAGGGTTGGGTTGCTTGGCGCCCGGAAGACATCACTGACCACAAGCTTCCACCCAGAGAGCTCCTCATTCATCTGCGCCTGCGCCTCGCTATCAAGCTCCTCATACTTGGTCAGATCACGCCTCACAGTCCTCAACAGTATGACAAACACAATACCAGCGAGGAACGCAATCACCATGAGGGAGTTGAGGATGGAGAACCAGTGCACCTTGGCCCCCTCCATCTTGAGGTAGGCGTCCCACCTGGACGGCCACTTGATGTCGCTCTCCACGAAGTTCACCTCATACGTGTAGACGATGGGCTCATTCTCCTTGATGCTCATGGACACAGTGGTCGGGTCGCACTTGATCTTGCTGGGGTACCGGTCGTACATCTTGTGCGACTTGACGTCCTCCGGGTTGTGCTTGATGCTGCAGGGGACGACCTCGAAGCCAACCACCATCCAGCCCGAGGACGACCCGGCGCCGTTGTCCTTGCCGGAGGCGGGGATGACGTCGGTGGCGTCGGCGGCGCCCATGACGCGCGCCACATTGGCCTCCTCGTACTTGTGGACGAGGACGGTGAACTGGAGGTGGTTGAAGACGTAGTAGTCGACGCCGACGCGGATCCCGACGGGGTACCCCGTCCAGCGGAGGAAGTAGTCGTCCTTCTTGGTGTAGCGGATGGCGGGGAGGTTGTCGAGGATGAGGTTGACCTGGTACATCTCGTCGATGCGCTTCTTGAGGAGCGAGAAGGTGTCGGGCGCCAGCGGCGGGGAGCGGCAGAGGAAGACGTCGGACTCGTTGGTGTACATCTTGAAGCGGTAGGGCGAGTTCTCGATGCGGTCGCCCATGAGGAGCTCGCCGAGGTTCTCGGCGCTGTCCTTGACGCCGTCGGTCGGGGTGCAGAAGGGGAGGCTGTAGTAGCTGAAGGGAATCTCGGTGTCGATGGAGGTGAGCGAGTTCACCTTCACGTTGAGGGGCTCGCCGGGGTTGTACTTGTGCGGGTAGCTTCCCGGGAGGTAGAAGCCGCGGGCGCCCGGCGCGGCCGCCGCGACGAGGAGGAGGAGGAGCGCAACGAGGCGAGCCATGGCTGCACTTGGATCTGGATCGGGAGGTTCTGGTTTCGCGGTGGATCTGGGCGGCGGTAGGGATGGAGGTGGTAGGGCGCTAGAGGTGGCCCCCGCTCCGGCGAGCTCGTCGCCGGAGGAAGGGGAGGAGGGGGTGTCGGTGGCGGCGAAGCAGATCTGGGGGCGGGTGGGGCGAAATGACAAGAGGGAAGAGGTTCGGGGGCGGTTGTCGTTTATACGGCGCGATGCGCTGCGTTCCTGGGAAAGAACGGGGAGGATTTTGGACGTGACGAAGCTCTGGTGCGAATTTCCCGCTTTACCCTTTGCCCCTCTGCTGGGGGTTTTGCTGATTCCCGGGGCTTGGATGGAATCTGGGCCGGGTGAGTTTCGGTTGGGAAGGAAATCGGATGTTGCGGCCTGCTCTTGTCTGCGTTCAAGCAAATGGCAGCCGCTGAAGCTTCGATTTAGAAGAATGGGAAAGTTTGCAAGGCACACACTTGAGCCATTCGGAAGTCGCCGAGATAGCAATTTTGCAATGTGATTAGTTCACGACGCACACTACGCAATGGCTCGTGGAGTTTGGCTGCTTCTAGAGGCTTGTTCGTTGGACGATGCATGGAAGACATGTCGTGCACGCTGTTCTTCAGATCTGGGATGTCACCGTCGTGGTTGAGATCCAACCACGATGGTTTGGTGCATGGTCAACCGACCTCCCTTTCCTTGGACCATGGTTTATATTTTCTTTGTTAACTAATCACCTGTTCGGCTATTCCCGCTCTCGCCATGACTAGTGAGGACGTGCCATTTGGAACCGACAAGAGTGCTAGTTCTTTGTCAGTTCCCTCGTCTCCGTCACTGATCATTGTATTTGCATCAGCTAATGTTGATCTACGAACAAAAGCGATCCTTCTCTCATGCAGGTTCCATTGGACCAAAGACATCTCCTCGCAATGGCACTCGATCAATAACCGCTGGTACATCAGCAATCACTAACCAAACAGAACGGCATCATCAGATGACAAAATGAAACACGCTGGACGGTTCGTGGAGCATTTGTCGTACATGCAGCGTAAATGATTTTTTGACAAGACCAACTCCGGATCGTTAGGAGCCTCAGAGCTGTCACGGAAAGCATTGTCAAACGGCAACGAACTCTGATAGAACAATGATTCGACCTACCACGTCCAAGGCTCATCGCCACGCCAGCAAGCAGCTCCGGTGTCACATCTCACGTTCAAGACGACCCAAGCGAGAGAGAGAAAAAAAAAAAACTCAAAGAGGGATGGTCCGGACTGCGGGCGGGAGGACAGGAGTAGTACTACCATTTCTTCAGAGGCCCGTGGCGTCGGCACCGGCTGCACGGCACGAGCACGAGCACGAACGCCTCACTCGTTTCCACTATGGCGCACGTCCCGCCGCAAGTAAACAGCAGTCGAGCTGTGTCTGTGCGCGTGCATGTGCACCCACTCGGCGCAAGGTGCTGGACCTCGATCATGTGGTGCTGTGCAGTTTCACACCGAGTGTTCTCCTTAATCAGGCCTACATTTCAATTCACGGCAGTACTGTAGTAACAATCGAGCAGAACGGATCGGCCGCACAACGATCGTGAGGTTTGTCAACCTGTGATGTCATGGCGCCATGCATGCATGGTTCGAGCTACCACTACCAGGCCGGCGAGCTTGCTGATCCGGCGGCGTCCCATTCACGGACAGGTGCGCCGGTGGCGGAGAGTGGGACCGGGACGGAGGTAGCCCAATAGGCTGGCTGATGCACATCCGGCGATCTGCGAGCGGGGCGCGCCGCACGTCCACGTCGTTTGCCGTCACGACGATGTGACTGGGCTGCGGGCCGCTCGAGCAACGGGCTGAGCCCAGGTGCATGGCTTTCGTGCGCCCAACGGCCTGCTCGACTCTCTATAGTCTGACGGGTCCTTTCATCAAACGGCATGCGTTTCTCTTTCTCCGGCATCCTGACCTGCTGCCGCTCCCAAATTTCCCGCACGGCCGCACCTCCCGCGAACTCCCTCCACCACCTGCTCTCTCTGCCCCTCCCCCCTCCTCCGGCCCTCCTCGATCCGCCCAGCCCACGGACGCCGCCCCTTCCCGCCCGACGCCTCCCCTCGCCGCCGGCTCTCCTCCGGTCCCGACGCCGCGACACCTCGATCCGTGCGCCGTGGCCGGCATTTCCTTCCCGGGCGCCGCCAAGCCGCGGGATATTGATCCTCGCGGCGCCTTCGCCACAGCTCTCCTCCACGCCCGCCGGTAAATCCTCGGGACCCCTACGGCGCCTCTGTAGACGTATCTTCTCTGACCACGGCCTCAACGCTTCTCCATTTTCGCTTCTCTCACTCTCCACACCCTTCTCTATTTCAGGGACGTGGCCCGACGGGATATTCGGCAGTCTGGATCGCCCTCATCGTCTCCTATCACCGGAGTCGAAGGCGCGTCTGGTCCCCGAGCCGATGTCGTGGTGCTCGTCACCATGGCCTCTTTGTAAATCGCCGCTGGGTGAGTCCACTCACTGCGGTTCTCTCTTCGATTGTTTGGCTGACATTCGTTGTCGTTCTGAAAGGAGAATTTTGGAACATTGGGACAGGAAGCGCAAATCCTATTTTACCTGAATGCGGAGCGCGGCAGGCGAGTAACCGTGCCACAACTATCTGATTTGCCTGCAGACTAAAGAGCACGATCAACTGTCTGTTCAGCTGTTGCGTACCGTTCAGGGGCAATCTGCAATATCAGTGAGTGAAACTTGACAGGTAATGCAAACTTTGGAGAAATGAAGATTGCCAATCTGCAATACAAGCACATTGTTTTCCTTTACTTAGAGGAGCTTGGGACGATGCTACTGCTTAATAAGTTTGTGCGATGGAACCATTTGGATTTGTGATTGACCATTTAAGGCCTTTTCTATTTATTTATTCAGTATGCATTTATGTGTATTACTCTGTGATCTTATTCACTGCTTAAGCGTAGCGATAGAAGCATTGTTTTCCTAACCAAATATTCTGTATGGAGTGCCAATTATTCAGAAAGGTGCTAGCAATTATTCTTGCTAGATAGTGATTCCTGCTCACCCAGTTATCAGGTTATGTATTATAGGAAGCGGTAAATTAGTTGGTTCTGGTGGGGAATATGCAAGAACTAACACTTTCTTATCTGCACGATAGGAATATGAGGCGTGCTACAAATCAAAGTCTTGACCCAAGAACGCAAATGGCTTCTTCAAACGGTCATGCTCCACGTAATGGATCTCAAAGTGATTCAAAGCTCGAGCTCTTTGGTTTTGACTCTCTGGTCAATATTTTGGGACTTAAGAGGTGTGGTCGCTTGTTTTGTAGTTTTCTTAGTATTAAAATCTTTTGTTTATGTTTACTAATTTTATTGTACAAATGATAATTCCCCAACACGTGTTTCATTATGGACAGTATGACTGGAGAACAAGCTCAGGCACCATCGACCCCAAGAGACGGCGACGATATTGGGATTACCATTGAAAGCCCTAAGGTTTTCCTTATCGAATGCTTTTCTATGCTTGGTTCAGTGCTATTTCTGAATTCCGTTAACCATTTAATTTCATCTGTTAACTTTTTCGCAGACCTGTTTGTCTATTTTATTGGATTTTCTTACTTCTTAAAAAAGATTTAAAATAGGACTGACAATTACACTTATTCTATTTGTTTGCAGGAAATGGAGCCTAAACTTGGTACTCTCATGGGTGTCTTCATTCCATGCTTACAGAACATCTTGGGAATAATATATTTTCTTCGTTTTACTTGGTAAACAGTTCTATTCCTTAGTATCCTGTACATAACATATACTACCTCCGTCCTAGAATATAAGCACTTGTGGGTAACAAGACTGTCAAACGTCAATAATTGTGACTAACTATATCTATAAAATAAAGTATTTGAAATATAAAAAGTTACATATTAGCATAGTTGCTTTCATGACGAATCTAACAACACCATTTATATATAGTCATGTTCTATTTTATTTTATTTTATTTGTTATTGAGGGTCAAAGTTATAGCAATTTGACTTTGACCAAACCCATAAATGCTTATATTCTGGGACGAAGGGAGTATTATGTTAGTTGAAATGGTACACTTATATTCATGTTTCATGTTATTGTGTATTTCCTAGTTAGTTATTGCAATTTAAAGAGGTCAATTCTGGTAACTATATCCATATATTTCCATGTTATCGTGGACTATGTACTGCAAGTGTCCCTTTGTAACAAATAACCTTCATATAACATTCGTGATTTGTTTAGTTATTGTGGAACAGCCTGTGTTCATAATATCACCAAGGTTTATATATAGTAAGCTTAATGTGATACTGTGACTTTATGTAATCCTAGATTGAATGCCTTGTAGTTTTTGTCATCTACTCGTTCCAAAGTTTGTTATTCATGAAATCCTTGCTCTATTACGCACAGATTACCAATATGTTCCATTATTCCAGAATCGACTGTTTGTTTCTGTTTAATGTAGGATCGTGGGTATGGGAGGCATAGGGCAGTCACTTGTTCTAGTCATATTTTGCGGTACATGCACATTTTTAACGGGAATATCATTAAGTGCAATCGCGACAAATGGAGCAATGAAGGTATGTTGAATATGATTAGATTTTGTAGTAGGCAATAGGTCCTTAGAATCAGGCTTACATGTCCTTTCTGTCCTTGAATCAGGCTTTGCATACCTTCTCTGTAACTGAATTATTTATTTGTATAACATGATAGATAATGAGGTAAAGCCTGAAAAGGCAGCAGACAATATATATTTATTTTTGGATAATTTCAGAGCTGGAAAGTACTGTGTATGGTAGAGAGATTTGCAGTCCATTCAGTCCCTATATTTTCCATTTTATCACTTAATAAAAGAAGGAGCAAGATGTTGATCTTTGTATTCCGCCTTGCCGTTCCACATACTTGGATGCTGATGGACTGATATTTCCTTTATTTATGCCCTCAGGGCGGTGGCCCTTACTATCTAATTGGTCGTGCACTTGGTCCGGAAGTTGGAGTTAGTATTGGGTTGTGTTTCTTTCTTGGAAATGCAGTTGCTGGAGCTATGTAAGTCTGCATTATAGCATGTCAATTATTCAATGTTTCCCTTCCCAAGTATTTATTTTCTCTTCATGCAGAACTCTGTCCAAATGAATCGTGTTCCTAGGGACCCAAACTCCAAACCCTGAATCCTGTTTGTTGTTGTTTATCCATATAGATCATAAATAAATTTTTTTGTTGTAAATCTTAGTGCCATATGTGGTCTATGCAATGTTTCAGGTTGAGACTGAAACTTTATGTTTGTAAGAGTTCTTGAGAAAATAAAGCATGGTTGGTAAGCAAGGGCAATTAACAACAATATGAGGAAATTACATAGAATATTAGGTAGTGAAAAAATGGCTCCAGTTTCTGGCCAGCTGTGCTTATTTCAAATGAAGCAATCGAATGGGCTATTCTATTCATTCTTGACAGCTGTGCAATTAAGTGAAAATGGTACCAGAAATCCGAAATATATGATATTCGTATCAGCAAGAGATTTAACGCAATAAGAAATTCGCATCCTATTAAGGAGTGGATATATCAGAATTTTTTCCCCAGATATCCTTATTCGATCCATATTTGATGTCTGTGCTGGTCTGGATGGATATCAAGATATCCCCGAGTTGCTCACCTTTAAACCAAATCCGCTCTTCTATCTGAATTTGTATAGACTAAAGCACCTCGGGGACTATGCTCTTGCATTTGAACTCAAATTTGGTCTACTGAATTTGAATCTACGTAGCAGGCTCACCACACACACAACACACACACAGACACTGTAGCTGTTATATGATTTCACTATTCTAAAATTGTCTGTAAATCTGTAGGATATTAACATACATCCAAATATGTGGATCCCAGTTCGTATTCAAACTATTCTATTCATATTTACATCCGAGGATATCCAGATGCGTGTAAAAATTAAAATATGGATAATAGTGTGGAAAGTAGAGTATGCAATTTGTATCCAATCTGTTTCACCCTGATAACCTACTATGTTCTTAATCGGGATCACTATTTCCAGGTATGTGTTGGGAGCTGTCGAAACATTCTTGGATGCTATTCCATCTGCTGGATTTTTCCCAGGTACCTGTTATTCTGAATCCTAATATGCTCTATCAGCCTTTTACCCTTTCATTCTCTTTCCTTTTCTTCCCTTTTTCATCTCTAGCCTACCCCAACTTGCTCTGGACTAAAAGGCTTTGTTGTTGTTGCTGTTGCTGTAGAGAGTGTAACAGTGGTCAATAATACATTACCAAATGGTACAACAGTAGGTGGTGCAACAACTATATCAACACCCAGCTTACATGACCTCCAAATCTATGGTGTCATCGTGACCATACTGCTATGTTTTATTGTATTCGGTGGTGTCAAAATTATCAACAAGGTGGCACCAGCTTTCTTAGTACCAGTCCTCTTATCAATAGTCTGCATTCATATTGGCATCTACATTGCACCAAGGCCTGATGCTTCAAGTGAGTACTCGTTTGACTATCTTTGTCTTCGGTTTCTTTTCTTGTTTGAATTTGTATTTATTTTTTTCCTATGTAGAGGGGGTCACTGGGTTGAGTATAACTACACTTACTGACAACTGGAGCTCAGAGTACCAACGTACAAACAATGCTGGAATCCCTGACCCAAATGGTTCGGTATATTGGGATTTTAAGTGAGTAATTTTTTTTTCTTAAGATCCTCATGTTTTTAAGCATTTCAACTAGTGACATGCAATTAATTCATCTTTCAGCATTCTCTATAATGGACGAATGCTAACCAACAGTTTTTCTATATTTCAGCGCGTTATTAGGACTCTTTTTCCCAGCTGTTACAGGAATTATGGCTGGTTCAAACCGATCTGCTTCACTGAAAGACACACAACGCTCAATACCAGTTGGAACATTAAATGCTACGATCTCAACTACTGTGATGTATATAGTATCTGTGTTTCTATTTGGCGCATTGGCTACAAGGGAAGAACTTTTGGCTGACAGGTTTGATATTCCTTGGAGACATAACATCCACTATTTTGCATTGTAAATGTCGATTGAATGTTTCCTAGAGATGAATTATTACGCCTTCTCATTCAGGGAAGCCATACTTCTACACTTGTAGAAATAGGTCTTATTAAGTATGCCCTCTGTTTCAGATTATTTGTTCTAGCTTTGTTCTAAGTCAAACTTTTCTATTTTTTACCAACAAGTTTTAATGGCTGTTCAATTTGACTTTCTTGATGTATACTTGTTTTGTATTGGTACTGTCAGAATAATGAGTGGTATTTGCATGGGACAATTGCTTCTTTGCCCCAAGAAATTGCGTAAAAAAGGCAAAAACAGTTTGTGTCTGAACCACTGTATTTGAATACAATTAGTAAATGTTCCTTTGCTACTTTTACATTAACTACTTATACTTCTGTTTTACATTTTCCTTATTTCAGAATATTTTGTAGATTTAACTTCTCTAAATTCATAAAAATACATTTTTCCTTATTTTACATTAACTACCTCTATCCTGTGTAGTCAGCTCATAATATTATGCTTAATAATGCAGGCTTCTTGCTGCAACGATTGCTTGGCCTGCTCCAGTAGTAATTTACATTGGTATTATTCTGTCCACTTTAGGTGCAGCGCTACAGAGTTTGACAGGGGCTCCAAGGTTACTTGCAGCAATAGCAAATGATGACATCCTTCCTGTTCTTAATTGTTTCAAGGCTTATGATGGGTCTGAGCCTCATGTGGCAACTCTATTTACAAGCTTCATCTGCATTGCTTGTGTCGTGATCGGGAACTTGGATCTAATTACACCCACCATCACTATGTTTTTCCTTCTGTGTTATGCTGGTGTGAACTTATCATGCTTTCTGCTTGACCTCCTTGATGCTCCTAGTTGGCGCCCTCGATGGAAGTTTCACCACTGGAGCCTTTCTCTGATCGGTGCATTTCTTTGTATTGGTATGCTTCCTATATATTTTTTTTACATTAACGTGGCCACATTTTCTTTTCTGAGAACAAGTACTGTCTACCTAGTACTTGATATGATATATCATAATAAATTGAATCCTTGAGTTGCATTGAATATCCATAAAAGGTTCAGTCTATTGACAGCTGATTTTTTCCTAATTTTCAGTTATCATGTTTATGATCTCTTGGACCTTTAGCGTGGTCTCCCTTGCTCTTGCAAGCCTCATCTACTACTATGTCAGCTTAAAAGGAAAGGCTGGCGACTGGGGCGATGGGTTTAAGAGTGCTTACTTCCAACTCGCACTACGAAGTCTTCGATCGCTGGGAGGTACCATTATTTGTTGCATGAAAAATAAGCATTTCTCAGCTGATGTGCAAGTACCATGTTAGATAATTCTGACCATTCTCTTGCAGCAAATCAAGTTCATCCTAAAAACTGGTACCCTATCCCTCTCATATTCTGCCGCCCTTGGGGTAAACTTCCAGACAACGTCCCATGTCATCCAAAACTTGCAGATTTTGCCAATTGCATGAAGAAAAAGGGCCGTGGTATGTCAATTTTTATGTCAATCATTGACGGTAATTACCATGAATCGGCTGAAGATGCAAAGATGGCTCGTCGTCAACTGAGTACCTATATTGACTATAGGCGTTGTGAGGGAGTTGCAGAGATCATCGTAGCACGCTCTGTATCTGATGGTTTCCGTAGCATCGTTCAGACAATGGGCCTTGGCAACCTAAAGCCAAATGTTGTTGTGATGCGTTACCCTGAGATCTGGCGTCGCGAGAATCTGACACAGATACCGGCCACATTTGTTAGCATCATTAATGATTGCATTATTGCTAACAAGGCTGTTGTCATTGTGAAAGGACTCGATGAGTGGCCTAATGAGTACCAGAGACAGTATGGGACCATTGATCTATATTGGATTGTGAGGGATGGGGGATTAATGCTTTTGTTGTCTCAGCTCCTACTCACAAAAGATAGTTTCGAGAGCTGTAAAATTCAGGTCTTCTGCATAGCCGAAGAGGACAATGAAGCTGAGGAGCTAAAGGCTGACGTCAAGAAGTTCTTGTATGATCTCAGAATGCAGGCTGAGGTTATCGTTGTGACCATGAAGTCATGGGAGGCGCGTGCCGACAGCAGCTCTGGTGCTCAGAAGGATGATCCCCAAGAAGTATATACAAGCGCGCAGCGTAGAATCAGAACACACCTGTCCGAGATGAAGGAAGCTGCACAAAGGGAAGGGCGTTCCATGATGGAGGACGGCAAGCAAGTTGTGGTTGATGAACAGAAGGTTGACAAGTTCCTCTTCACAATGCTGAAGCTGAATTCTACTATTCTTAAGTACTCCAGGATGGCAGCTGTGGTGCTGGTGAGCCTCCCTCCGCCACCTCTGAACCACCCGGCCTACTGCTACATGGAATACATGGATCTGCTTGTTGAGAATGTCCCACGAATGTTGATAGTCAGGGGTTATAGAAGAGATGTCGTCACACTATTCACGTGATACAATACACATGAAGGATATAGCTCTGCTTCCTTTTGGTGGCGGTACAGATTGATGGTTGGGTACATGCTAAATATTCTACTGCTGAAATTGACCTGGAAGCTGTCGAGTTGTTAGATGAACGTTACATACAGAATTTCTCGAAAAGAAGATTAACATATAGATACACGCGTAGCATTAGATTCATTCTTTTTGGAAGAGAAGGCTTTCACACCGACTGAAATTACCTGGTTTAGAGATTATGTTTAGGGAAGCTCTTCTCCATAGATTAAAAGGATTCATGTTTTAGTTTTTTTTTTTCAGTCTTGCCCTATGTACTATGACGATATGTTTTTGTTAGTTTTGAAGATATAATTACATGTACATATCTTGAAGCTGTTAAGACTTAATGTATGAAACAGAAAAATAAATAAACTGAAATTGTGCATCAGGTATCAGCGGGTCTGGTTCGTTATTCTGAATCTACTGATTTTATATCACCCTCTCTCTTCTTTAACTGCATATTTTAGACATCTAATTGATGGGCATGATAGAGCGTATCTGTTGCAACATACTGTTAATCCTTAGGATTCACATCAACAAAGGATAATAAATTTATATCTAATACATGATATTATGCTGTTGTTTTCTAGGCTCTCGAAAGCATATAATTCTTGCATATCTTTGTCAGCAATAATAACATGGTTTTGTAGACTATGATATTGGGCGCATTCACCTCTCTACGCCAAACTTGCGGTATGCCAGCATTTTGCTTGGTACATGCAAAGCTTCAAGCGCCATTGCTTTTTGCTCATCGTTTCCCTCCTGCTCGTCATCTTGTGTGTCGTGGGTGTGACGAGTGTGGTGCTCTCTTAGTATTTTCTAGCGCCACAGTGTGCTGTGGCAGCATCCAAGCACGACCAAAGGTACGTAAGTTTATTTTGTGCAAGCATTCTTTTCTCTTTTACGGTAAATTCATGTCATAAAAGCAACTATATGCCATTTAAAAGAAACATTGATATTTTCATTAATAGCTGGTAGGAAAGCAAGTACCCGCATTACCAGCTGCATTACTCCAAAAGTGAGTTTAAACTCTGAATCTCAATGTGCACTTCAAATCAAAGCATAAAAATGGAAAGGAAAACAGTTAAAGCAGCTAAACACCAAGAAAAGTCCGGCTGCTCGTCAGTCGTCACCTTCCGCCTAACAGCGACGTCGACGCACGACCCAGTCGACTCCTCGAGTCCCTACAGTAGCAGCCAGCAACAAACTCCTCCGCGTCTCCGCCTCCAATCCGCGCGAGATCCGGCCAACGCACCGCAGCTGTCCTCGGAGGCGCCGCCGTCACCATGCCCGCCGCCTCTTCTTCCTCCACCTCCCACCACCTCACCACCGCTACCGCCTCCGCTCCCGCGCCGTGCCGCTCCTTGTGGCCGTAGTCTTCGCCGTTCTCGTCGTCACCGAGCTCCTCCGCACCAGCACCCGCCGCGACTTCTCCCCGTCGCGGGCCGGCTTGGCTCCGCCTCCTCCTCCGGCGGCGCCAACCACACCGTCGCGCAGCGCAAGATCCTGCTCGACCCGGCCTTCACCCCGCGGCTGCCGCCCCAGAGCCCGCTCTCCCTCTCGCTCTCCCAGCGCAACTCCTTGCCGCCCCGCAACACCGGCCGGTTCCCGAGCCTGCCCGATGGCCACCTCAAGATCGTGCTCTACGTCCACAACCGCCCGCGCTACCTCCGCCTCGTCGTCGACAGCCTTCTCCGGGTCGAGGGAATCGGAGAGGCGCTGCTCATCGTCAGTCACGACGGTTACTTCCCGGAGATGGACAAGATCGTGCAAGGCATCAACTTCTGCCAGGTGAAGCAGATCTTCGCACCCTACTCGCCGCATCTCTTCCCGGATTCCTTCCCCGGCGTCACCCCCGGGGACTGCCAGAGCAAGGACAACGCGGCGGAGAAGCATTGCCAGGGCGACTCGGACCAGTACGGTAACCACCGGTCTCCGAGAATCGTGTCTCTCAAGCACCACTGGTGGTGGATGATGAACACCGTGTGGGATGGGATGGAGGAGACCAAGGACTTCGATGGGCACATTCTGTTCATTGAGGAGGACCACTACATCTTCCCCAATGCGTACCGGAATGCGCAGCTGCTTGTGGATTTGAAGCCGAAGAAGTGCCCCCAGTGCTATGCTATCAATTTGGCGCCGTCGGATGTCAAATCGAAAGGGGAAGACTGGGCGAGTCTGGTCGCCGAGAAGATGGGTAACATTGGTTATGCCTTCAACAGAACAGTGTGGAGGAAGATTCATGCCAAGGCTAAGCAGTTTTGCTCATTTGATGAGTATAATTGGGATATCACTATGTGGGCAACTGTATACCCGTCGTTTGGAGCTCCTGTTTACAGTCTAAGGGGGCCTAGGAGAAGTGCTGCACATTTTGGAAAGTGCGGCCTTCACCAAGGCCAAGGTTCAAGCAATGTCTGTGTTGATAATGGTATGGCAGCTGTGGAAGTAGAGGATGCAGATAAAGTACCTAACATTAAAGCTGACTGGCCAGTCCATATCATCCGGAGGCAAGAAGGGTATCGGGCTGGTTTCAAAGGATGGGGCGGATGGGCTGATCGGCGTGATCGCGACCTATGTTTGAGTTTTGCATACATGTACCATGTTAAAGACCCATCCTCTTCATAATGGGGAGTACAACACACGATTTTTGGCATAACTGATGCCATTGTTGTAGTATTGTTTGGTTCACACTTGGTTGTGCTATAAAGTTTTGTAGTGTAGTTTCTTTTGGTGTTGATTGACACTGCTACTAGACTTAGGTCACCTTCCTAAACTGTATGATTTACTTTAGTCCAATGATATGGATAAAGGGTAGGTTAAAGCTTTGTTTGCAGCATTTATTACTCAGAAATTGCTGTCTATTTGAAGTATTAATCTGTATACATCCTTCAATGTCAAGTATAATTTTTGACTTGTGATCAGTGACTTGCCATTTGAATTCATATTACTCCCCGCTTGTATGTTTTGCTAGCATTTAATGAATTCTTGTCAGTATTATTTTGCTTGATGCCTCTGTATTTTTCAGCTTCTTACAGTTGTGTGAATTCATTCTACTGTCTTTGATAGTTAAGGCTTTTTGAGGTATTGAATTTTGGGCTAGTGCAAACATAATCACTGGTCAACCAAATATGGAATTTTTCTTGTTTCACAGTCTGTTTGCTGTTACTGGTGGCATTTATTAACTACAGTTAGCACAATCAGAAGTTTATGGAACTTGGGGTTTGGGGCCACAATGAAACTATGATAAGCTAGTTATCCAATGAATTCAATTAAGTAAATAATCAGCAGTACTCTCAACTATTAGAAGTGGTTGTAATCTTGGACTTTGTGCAGCCAAACTACTGTTTTTGACAGTATATCTTCCTGAAGATTAAGATCCACTTGATAAACATAATACGTATATGTTGCAGTGAAAACTACTCTGATTTTATTAGAAAGAACAAAGTTACAAAAGAAACTGATGATCAAAGCGTAATTTGGAGACCATGGTAAAATTCATAGTGGCATTTATCTGTTGCTTGATAGAGTACATTAACAATGCTTTACTTCAATCCCTGTGTCTGCTGCCTGTAGCATTTACGGTTGAACAAATGTTGGGCTGGGCTACAAACCCATATTTTCTAAGATGTCTTGCTTGGAGTGATCTTGTATCTGTAATGGAGGTCAAATGCTTTTTTCAGGTTGTCATGAAGATAAGCTGGTTTTTAAGTTTCAAAATTTGATGGGCTTGGCTCAGCTTGGGCTGCCTGGGCTCAGCGCTGCGTTGGGGTAGCTCTGAGCAGCCTGCTCATCTCTCAGTGGGCTAAATATTCTGTTAATATTAATAGGGGTTTGAATATTCATGCAAGAATTACACTCGGATCATTCTATGTGTTTCAATGAAAGATTTACACCCTGCTATTTCTTTGGTGGTAAGAGAACAAATCTGACACATATTATAACACACTGAGTTCTGCTGTTATCTTGTGCCTAGTTGCAATTCCATAGCTTGAGTTCCATGCCACTGAATACAGAGAGATGACCCCAATGCAAAGTATGGGTTCAAACTACAAACATAGTTATTACACAGATAAACACCATAAATTGCATCTTTGATATATCTTCTTTTGATACTGGAAGGTTTTCATCTTATTTTGGCTCTTTACGGATCAGTTTCTTCGTATAGTTCTTGTAAATATCTCATTTAATTTGCCTTATGCTTTATCAAACAGGAAGGAAAGATGCAACCTGCAATATCAACGAAGGAATTTGCATCTTTGACTCTTGCCCGTCATGATTCCGCACCCAAGTGAACATGAACATTGCCCCTGATTCCCCCGGTGAAACAGCTCCAACTTTGTGTCACCATCTTTCTGAAGTTGCTGGGAAGTTATTGACACACTCACACCCTTTCAGTATCGATCTGGGAGTGTACCCAAAGGAAAAGAACTGTTGTTGTGACGACATCTTTATCAATTGGAGTCTGGAGTGATGCAAATTCTCGGTTTGAGTAGGGTTTCCCTTGGGATCTCGGAGATATGGAAATGGAATACCAAAAGACAATATGTTGCAGAGAAAGGGGAACAACTGGTAGTTGGACTTGTGCTATACGTAGATCCAACTGTGGGATGTTCCGCGTATCTCTGAATATAGCGCATTTCATGCTAGTGGAATACACATCCTCCTCACCATTCTTCATATTGAGTACCATCAGTTGACATGAATTTTAAGTCCAACCAGACAAAGGCACACACTCAGGTGTCGTCAGGATTCAGGAACACTTCCATTAGTCATATCTTAGTCATGTATAGTGCTGCATTATTAAATAATCGCGTATAGAAGCCTCTAGTATTAAAGACCCCTGTAGCTTGTGTAATTAGCTTAATTACATAATCATATCTTCATTTGCACTCTACCGAATAACATATCTTGCGAGCAGCCGGATTTTTCCGGTTCATGTTTGACATGGAATTGAAATAACGAGCGCCAAAGTTTTTTATTTTTTCGGAAAGAAAAAAGGGAACAACTAGTACTGCATTATTGCCGTCTCTTTTAGATAAGAGATCACGATCACACATGGAATTTGTGAAACTGAAAGGAGAGCAAGAGAGCAATGGGGTAAGGCTGCGTGGGAGGCGCCGTGTTCTCTCTTTCACGTCGCGATCGCAGGGTCTCGCTCTCACGCGCCCTCTTGGATCCGTGCGCCCACGCACTCAGGCAAGCAGATTCCAGCAAAAGCCAAAGCTGGCCATGGTTTTTGCCTTCTAGCGTATAGCTGAAGTGATTTGCCAGATAGACACGCTTAAGCAACCAGCCCAGTATGGCACCACTTTGGTTAAAGCCTCAATTAGACGGATTGTCAGCAATATTCCAGAATCCGATCTTATCATCTTTTCATAATTGGAGTTCGAGGACGAGGCACAATCAACAAGACTGTACTCAGAGTGAGAGTATGCATTCGTTTTTTCCTAGAGGAATACTGCTGTAGCGTGCTTAAATCATTGTCGCGTCGTCCTCACGTTCACCACAGCTGCTGACAGGGCCACCCGCAACAACTGTAGCTAGGCCATTTGGTGCGTGGGCGCCACAAATAATGTCGAAAATGGCTGCTCTGCTCGGGGGCTCAAAATCAGTGGCCGCCCTCTGTCTCTGTCCGCCATGGTCACTGAACGGACAAGCTTTGATGACTTGAGAGAGCCCTCAACTAGGGGCGTCGTACGATGTACAGGACGATTGAAATGTTTCGGAACGGCGTTCCTTCCTCGCGTTAATTAGTCAAAGCTGTTATTTTCAGGTACGAATTGACGAAATGATTCGTTTCGCTGCGGCTGCAGAAAAATAATTGCGAACACTGTAGCTGCTGCTGAAAACACTGTAGCGGTTGCTGAACACTGTTTTTTGAAAGAACAAGAGGGGTTTCCCCCTACTGATTATATGTATTAAAACTGAAAAGAATGTAGCCTTACAAGGAAATTCACGAAAAAAAGAAAAGGAAGTAAAAGAACTCTAGGACTATATTGTTTCTATCCATTCTTTTATTCTAGTAAAGTAAGCCTGTTTTGCTCTGTGCAACAGCAGCAAAAATTCCTTTCTGAAAAGTTCTTTGCATCCAACGATCGTTGGGTCAATGTTGTTGAAAATCCAATCGTTCCTTGTTTTCCAGATGCTCCAAGTCATTAGAATTATGATTTCCATGTAGAATTGCTCTGCTATTTGTGCTCTGAACCCCTGTATGATTTGTTCTTCGTCATCCATGTTTGGGACCTGCAATCCTATTGACAGCCAGCATAATCTTGCAAAGTTGCATCTCCGAAATAGGTGCTGTAGAGTTTCTTGAATCTGCCAGATACATAGCTCACATGCATAAGAGTCTAAGGCCATATTTCTCCTCTGCAGCATATCCCTTGTATTGACCCTATCCTTTAATATAAGCCAGAAGAATACTTTGTGCTTCATTTGACACTATGTTTATAGCTGAACACTGTAGTCGCTGCAAAGCAGCGAGGCGAACACACGGAGATTGCCCTGAGTAGAAGATGTGGTCTGTAGTGGTGGAAAATACGTGTGGGGAATGCGGCATGCTTTTGTCGGAGGTTTCGTATAGTTATGGTGATCGTACCTTGATTTGAAATGAGGATGTGGATCGAGATTATCCTCCGTTCTTTGTAGCAGTAGTGCGGCTCGTGTCACATGCATCTACCTCATGCAAACAACCATATATATTTCTCTTCTGTATGTATGACATACTCAGCATCCAATAAAATTGTTTGTACGTGTGCAGATAAGTTTTGCCACTAGAAATACATGTAACCCGCGACCACTCATCATATGGATCACATCACATAAATACATGGCAGTGCCATCCCTAGCTACTAGTTTGTGTAGAGGTAGTTGGGCGATTGGCATACCATCAGCATGGGCTGTCTTCCTCCTCCTCCTCCTCCCTATAGATACAAGCTGCCGCTCTGCATCCAAAAACGAGATGAGAGTGACAGCTGGTGCGAGATGGCCGGCTTCCTCCTCATCTTTCTGCTCCAGATGGAGGGCATCCGCATACACCAATCATCACTTGTAGCTTCTGAATCTTTACGTTGCAGTGTCAAGTAGCGCGTGCGACACAATCATCAGGCCAGGAAGTAGCTAGCTGCTAGCTAGGCAGGTTAGTTGCAGGTGGAGTGTTGTTGTCACCTGTCTCTCACGTACGTAAGTGTCGACGGTGGATGGTCCTGATGGCTGGGATGCTACCTGGCGTGGAGTGCGCCCGGCGGAGGCGCGTCCGGCAGGGCGGGTCGTCGTCCGGCGCGGCGGAGGCGCCGTGCGGGACGCGGCGGACGTCCTTCTGCCTGTACGCCGTCGGGCACGACCATGCGCACCTCGGCTCGTCAGGTTCCAAGGTACTCGCACCTCATCGTTTGATTCAGTTATTCATCTTGGGCGCGTTCATGTTCTAGTATTAGTTTTGATCTTTGTTCATGAGCGTTGTGTGATCAGTCATGAGACGATTTGCAGGAGAGGAGCAACGCGTGCAAGGGGATGGCGCCGGCGCGCGCGTGGACGCTGGACAGCAACGCCAGGGAGGCGAAGGAGAGGCTGGATCAGAAGCTGCGGAGCCAGAGAGAATCTGTGGTCAACAGGTGGGTTTACTGCTGCTTTTTTTTTGGCTGTTTGATATAGATAGCTGCACGGTTCTTCAGAGCCATATAGGCATTTCCACTCCTAGCTAAAGGTTCATAATTCAGAGTCCCTGTTCGATTAACCAGGTGTTGATTTCTGGTAGTAACAGGATGTTGATAATACTCAGGCAACTAGTATACAGTAATAGGTTCAAAATTTTTAGCCATTTTTCCAGTAACGTTCCAAGGTACTTTTGTGCGGGGATCTAGTCACGTACAGTTAGTTAGATGCGCTGCAACAAGTCTTCAAATAAGGATCAAATCAGCATCATTATTTCCCTTTTGCTATGGAATCCGAGAGATGCTCAATTATTAAAGCCACAGTAGTTGATCCTGTAATCCATCTCAAGCTTCGTCACGACGAACTAACAGTGATTACCGCAAAATCGCTGCAGGCGTCAGAGCACGGGCACCTCGACGCCCCAAGCCGAGGCGACGAGCAGTGGCCGCGATGGCACCAACAACCACTCATCAGCAGCGACGATGGTGGGCGCTGAAGAAGCTCCTACGACGATAACAGCGACGGCGACAGGCGTGCTGCAGCGGGAGGTGCTCGCCGCGAACGGAGGTGGCCGGCGCCGGTTCAGCTGGAGTCGGCTGGCGCGGAGGCCGGCAGCGGAGGCGGCAGTGGAGGAGTGTGCCGTGTGCCTGGAGGAGCTCCGGGTGGGGAACGTGCTGGTGCACCTGCCGTGCGCGCACCGCTTCCACTGGGCCTGCGCCGTGCCCTGGGTCCAGGCCGCCTCGCGATGCCCCGTCTGCCGCGCACAAGTCCACCTCCTCGCCTCCTCCGCCACCTGAACTCCCGTGCTCGCTCGTGCGTTTTTCGGCTAGCTTCCTCCGGGCCGTGGCAGCAGGCGACGCGAGTGTACGCGCGTGCGTAGAGTACAAGACGGCCTGCTCAAGTCAAGTCATCGGAGACGAGCTCCTCCGGGTGTACAGGTCGGCTCGGACGCCTGCGCACGCGGCTGTGTAGTAGGCAGTGCTTCGGCAGGAAATGATCAAATTTGAGAGAGGAATCTGAGGGGGACGGCAAAGCAACCTCCGTTGGTCAGCAGTGGTAGTCGATAGTGTGGCAGCACCATTCGCCTTGTCAACATATATTTTCTCATTACCCGCAAAAAAAAACATATATTTTCTCACTCTTTTTTTTTCATGAGAGCTTTTCTTGAGAAGTTTCCTTCAATCACAAAAAGTTTACTCATAAACTTTTTTTCCTAACAAATTCACCTAGCAAAAGAAGGTTATTACCTAAACAAGGAGTTGGGGATTAGAAGATTGTCACTAAATTAGATTTTTCTGTTAATTAGACTCTTGGTACATGCACACATTAATTCCGCCCCATAAGGAGGCATGTGTCCCTTGCGACTCTTTACACGTTCACATTTGTAGGGTCGAATGGTCACATATAATAATAAGAAAGTTGAATACAAGCTCTGGGCAGGCAATCGATCAAATTGAGGTAGAAGTGTCCCGAGTTTGCCCACAAAGCGAGGCAACTATCATAAAACGTGGCTTCCTGCTTTCTTAAACTGTTATCTTGTTTTAAACCAAAGAGTTTTTTTTTTTTTGAAATGTAAACCAAAGAGGTTTTGCTTTCATGATATGTGAAAAAAGTGTTGTGATTTTTTTCATGTTATTACAGTAACGTTCAAATATTTATTTTTTTTGGGGGGGGGGTTACTCAATGGATAGATTGAAGAATTGCATGCATGGTGAGTTGATTGTCATAGGTTTAATTACGTGTATAATGTCTCAATCGTCTTTTGAGAACTCAGGAAGTCATCACATGGTTTCATTATAAATTGCAATATAGCAAAAGTAAACATTTTTTTTGTGGGATTGGTATGTAATTCAAGAAAAAAAAATATGAAATTGGTGTAGTGTTTGTACAGGCTTAAGTTAGTCGTTAGCATACTCTTTTACCACCATGAGAAATTTATAGTAGATATGTGCATTACTTATGGACGATAGAGTGCCAGCCGCAACAATGTCCCCCCCACCCCCCCAAACCAAAGAAAAAAACAAATAAAGACGAAAAAACTCTTTGGTTTAAAACAAGATAACAGTTTAAGAAAGCAGGAAGCCACGTTTTATGATAGTTGCCTCGCTTTGTGGGCAAACTCGGGAGTCTTTGCAGACTGAGCCGAGCAATGGTGAAAATCGATGCGAAAGACGAAACTGAATGGAAAAAAACTCACCAATTCTGGATGGATTTTGGAATCTTTTGGTTGTACTGGTTTTACTGTTGCTCTCTGTAGAACAATCTTTCACTTCACCCCTGTCATCATACTGTCATAGCCTGCAATACCCCATATATGCAGATTGAAGAACCTTTTTGTCGGTTCATGTTCAGCATTCTATAATTATCAGATTTCCCCCCTACCTTGGTCAATGGCGGTGAGTTGATTGACCAAGGCCTTCCGGATCGTCCAGTTCCTAAAATACCCGATAGGGCTAAGCAGAACGAAAAGGGCAACAGTGAGCAGAAATCAAGAAGAAGAAGCGGCAGTGAGGGAGCTCTGTTGGAGAAGAGGGGTGTTTACTCCTACCCAAAGAAGGAGGTCAGTCAAAGCAATGAAATGAAGCCCCTTTTCTTGTAAAACCCACATTTATCTTTTCCATCAGATCTAAGGTAGAGAGGAAGAGCGAAGCATAAAGTCTTAACATTGAGAACAGGAGTATGCTTCAGTCGAGCTGCGCATCCGCTACTTCGTGCTGTCAGAACACAGAAACTCGCAAAACAAAGCAAACTAAAAACTTATACTAATACAGGGATGGTAGTATGAACGGCTAAACTGGGGGGAAGCAAAGGACGCCTGGAGGCTGGAGGAGAGCCAACACTTGTTTCTGGATCTCACTTTGGGCCGCCTGTGTTCCCTCTCATCGATCGCACAACACCATGCCAGCCAGCGGCCATTATGACGGAAGTATCAGCAAGGAAATAATTACAAAGATCCCAACGCAAATAAGGCCCGCTTTGATCATCATGTCAATGTTTTCGCGTGCCGTCGGCCGCCGCGCGTCCTTCTCCTCCTCCTTCTCCTTCTCGAGGCCCGACGCCAGCAGCAGCCGGCGCCATTCTTCCGCGCTGATGCTGAGAGTCCCGGCCTTCAACGCCGCCTCAATGCCCTCGACAGTCATCGTCGCCTCGGCGTTCGTGCTCGTCGCCGGTCGATCTGCCGCCCGCGCCATGGTACCAGTAGTGGATCGATCGAGCCGCCCTGGCGCGCTTATGATTCGTGCCGCAGGTGGTCGTCCTGATCTCGTGTTTCTCGTTCGATCCGTCCGTCGTCGTCCCGGGCCTTTCGCCGCAGAGTGAGTTATTATATAGAGAGCTCGGCGTGCGACGCGCACGACTCGAACTCGAATTCGCAACGGGGAGGAGAAGGCACGTGCCGCGTGATGTCCGACTCGCATCATGCATGCTCTGTTTTGCGATTCGGCTCTGTTCCGAACCGAGCTGGGCTAACCAGGTGGTATTCCCGCAGACAAATGTATATTCGCTGCTGCCGAGGTCGAGCATCATTGTTCCATCAGCCATGGCACCTGTACGTGTGTTTTCAGGATGTGTTAACCAACGCGTGCCTTCTCCATGCAGAGCAGCAGCAGTGCGAGCTGATCGACACGGCCTGAATAATTTCAGTGCCGACCGAAAGAATCCACCGGCACCACTGCATTTCTTTCCTCGCCATCCTGTCCTCTTCCTGGCAGAGAAAGGCATAAAAACATCTCCAGTTGGGGGGCAACACTGCTTGTCTGTTCTGTTCTCCGTTACGACGTGGCCGCGTAACATACTTCCACGATCCGTAAGTGGTTTATCTGACCACAGCCCACACATATCTCACCATCTACCGTCACTAGACATTTTCGAGGCACAAATGTCAGAAGTACGGTTGGAAGAGGTGCGGGCACGTCATTGTGTCTTGGTCCTCTTGGATGGTTGCAGAGTTCTCTACGCTGGGAAGATCAGCAAAGGAGGACGAGATCATGGCTTTGTGAAAAAGGAATAGCGGAATCCATCTCGAGCAGCCGATTAGGCCAGCATTACAGCACTCGTCGCTATGACAATGGACCTTTGGATTCGACGCTTCATGGAAGGGAAGGAAATTAAGTGCGCGCTGAAGATGATGTGCCGATGGTGATGGGGACATAGGTAGCTAATCACCATCTTTTGAGCCTGAACGAGCCACGTCGAACGTGGTTATACATTCTCGTGCTCGGTGCTCCCAAAGGTTCCCCTTGAGTAGTGCATGCCAAGGAACAAGTCGGAGCACAACAGTTTAGTCGTGGCGAAATAAAAGGAGTTCAGATCGGCCTGGAGAAGAGACGAGTTCGGATTCGAAACAACGAGGCCTGGCCCATAACGTACTTGTCTCTTTCGTCGGCCCAGTTGAGCACTGCGATTCAGCAATCAGCGGGAAGGCCCTGAACCGTCTGCGCGGAATCCAACGGCAGCACGGCGTCGCGGTTCCTCTCGCAGGAGCGCGGAGTTTAGTCCCACCTCGCTGCCCCAGCCAGGCGCGGGCGGGCGAGTCCCTATATTATGAGACCCAGGTGCGACGTTTCTCCATACTTACCTGGACGGTGTCGATGGGCGATCATGAAGGCCCATGGCCTAGATCAGGGGCCCACATTGCACTTGGTGGGTGCGCTGGTCTACCATCTCCCCAAGTGGGAGAGTGGACGTCATAATTTGTGGTAGAGGGGGTACGCGTTCGCGCGGCCCCTGCCAATTATCTAAAATTAAATTTTGGTCCCTAGTTGAGTTCCCGAAGGGCTACGAACGGAAAATTCACATAAGCGTCAAATTTGATCTTGCGAGGTTTTAGGCTAAGTTGCAAATCTCTGAAATCCCAGCCACTAAAATTATGTTTCTCTCGTTGGTTTGTGCAAAACTTTTTACCAAATCTCGCATCGTGACGAATGATTGTTTTTACGGCCACGAACTGATTTTTAGCGAAGCAGGGTCAATGCTGGATTTGTTTGTCCCTTATGAGACATAATGGAGATTGGAGCATATGCACCCAGCGGCGAAGCTTCAGCGAAAGGGGAGAATAATTGAATCTAGAATTTACACATATCTACAGGTTGTCATACACTGGGATGCTACAAAGGCTATATACAAGTCTCGGTATCTTGTAAATCAACAGGAAACGACGCATTTATCGTTGCGTCGTATAATTTCGTCACTCTTTGGAAGAGAGACTTGGCGGTGTCAACTGTCATGATTGACAGGATCACCGATGCTCTACTGAGCCAGGTTCCACCGCACAGCCGCAGCGGACGCCGCTTGCGCAGCTGGAGGCACGGCAGCATCAGGGTCTTCAAGATGCAACTTCGCAGACATCCCCACGGCACAGCGGGCACACCCTGCAGCATTTCAACCACAAGAACCAAGAATCATGAGAGGGCATGCTAAAGGAAAACGAGGCTCTGACTAGCGCCAGCCAGTGTTAATAAGCATCACAGAACCAGGAAGGATACCTGTGCACTTCTTTTAGCCACTTGTCAACACACTGCTGATGAAACTCGTGTTTGCATGGAAGAGTTCTAATCTGTTCTCCATCCTCATACTCAGTTAAGCAGATATGGCAGCACCTGATGATAGAAGCATGATGGTACGTTAGGGTCAATCATCAGGACAGACCTTCAAAAGAATGACAAGGGATGGGAAATAGGTAGCACGCGGGTATTTTCTTCCATACTAATTTGATTCCAACTGTTCCAGTACCCAAATATAACAAAACGGCATAACTCTACAAGGCGCACCTGATTTTTACGATTAAAAGGTTCCAAAATATACAGATGAGCTTTGACATAGAACCCTAAATTAGTTTTCTAATGCAATTCAGTTTCCACACTCCATTTATCCGGGCACGAATAAGAAAAAATGCATGTATGTAACTGTTTAATGATAGTAAGACGACTACATAGTGTAGCTGTCCTATCTAAAAATGTAATACAAATCCACACAACACTTAGTATCACTATCATCAAAAGGATCAGATTGTTCCATGTCTCGTTATTCATTCTCAAGAAATTATTGGTATAAGCAGGACTTATCTCAAGCATGTAACGATATTAAGATAGTATAAAAATGATTTTTCCCCCTATTTTTGAGGCAACTCTCATAAGGATACCAAAACAATATTATGCATAACTTTTGGTGAATAATCAGAGATTAGAAAGCTCACTGTTCCATATCATCACTGCACTGGGGTGTCTCATTTTTTTTGTAGCTCTTACATGGCAATGAATTAACTACAGATTCAGGAGCCTGAAGAGAGGCCATGGAAAGTGAAAGTGATGCAGGTTGGCGGTGAATTTCATCCAGGACCTGAAAGGATTGTGCAGTCCATTAGTACATAGCTAGAGCAGTAACGTGCCCAAATGCAACCAACAACAATGAAGTTCACAGTTCAAACAGTCCCAACAACCTCTTAGTTCAAATAATTCCCCTACAAATTTATTTTTAAATAACATCGTATATTTGTTGTATAGCACCAAACATGCCTGAACCATCCAACCATTTTTTTCAAACTTCTGTGATGTGCCTTTGCCTAAAAAAAACTTCAATTATCATACATACATATACCACTTGTATCTGACTATGTTTTGTTATCTTGATGATGTTTACTTATTTGACCCCCCCCCCCCCCCCCACCCCCAAAAAAAACAAAGATTGAACATGCAAATTTTAAACTACGACATACAATGCTTTGGAATTGATCAAATTCGAAAACCACAATAGATAGTGGTTGACGTTATATCAAACTTAGTTCTTTGAATTTAATACAAAGGCCACAGTAAATTAACATCATCAGATTAAAATCTCAAATAGGAGTTGACCCCTGTACACTATCAATAGCATATCATTGTCAATATGAAAACGCACAGCAACAGTAGAAATACATTGACCCTATATTCACTGTTGTGTTGCTACTAGAATGCTGATGATAATCAAATGAGTGTTAAGGAAGAGACAAACCTCAAATAATGCCTCAGTTAACATGACAATTCTTGATATACTTGCTCGAGCACTAGATTCTTCAGCGATCAAGAAAGAATCACAAGTGCATCGACCAGTTTGATGAATCCCCAAGGGACAAGCAGTAGTACTTTGTTCATTACCACTATCAAAAACAGTACGGCGATGCTCCCTAATCTGTAACAAAGAAGAATAGCAAGTCAAGAACACGTGACGTGAGATGATTTCCCCCAAAAAAAAAAGTGTAACAGCAAAAACACATGACACAGCAGGCATAACAATTACCCGGGATCTTGAGTATTGGCTACTCTAATGGAACCATGGCGTCTGCGATGAGAGTATCTTGACTCCTCCAACTCTCCAAAAAGGTCATCACCAAGATCTAGCCATGTGCTATAAAATCCCAGGTCGTCAGTATCCGATTCTGGATGACCTCTAGAGCTGTGCCTGGAAAACGCATCCCATAGAAGCCTTCTATGGCTCCTCCTTGCTTCACTGCTGCTTGAATCTCTATAGCGTCCAAGACCATCATTTGAGAAAATGCTCATCATGTCATCATGCAATATACTCCCACCACTCTGACCATGTGGCCCACTGAATATGGTAATTTCTGCTCTGGTAGGGACTGAATCTGGGGTTGATTCTCCAGTACTGGATGATGTAGTTGAAGTATTAGGCGACACAGATGTTGAGCTAGATTGAGGTAAATCTGAACTTTCATTTGACATGACAGTTGTGGATGAAGTCCCCTCGTGAGCTATCTCTCCTAAGTCAGCAATAATCCTTTCAGATGTCATCAAGGGGTGGAAATCTGATTGAGAAATTGAGCCACCAATTTCGTTAGTGCTGACTGTGTTAGAAACATTTTCCAGCTCTGATACTATAGAAGTTATTCCTTCCCTCGATGTTCTGTCAACACTAACAGTTTCATTACAGAAATTCTCCCTAAGCAAGACATCTTTTCTGGAAGAGCTTTCAAGGCCACTTGTTTGAGCGTTTTCGATTCCCAGGCCATCTTCCTTGTTTTCATGACAGCTGAGGTGATTGAACCTGAGATGATGGCTTATGGTGCTTGAAGAGGAATGCACTCTTGGATCTGTTTCACTGGATATATGGATATCCTTAGCAGCTACAGAAGAACGAAAACCATTCGTTGCTCGATCTGCTTGCTGAGATTGTACCTGTAGAGAATCCCTTCCTGATATCAGATTATAGCATTAAATAAAACAGAGATAAAATGCTATGTCCCACTAACTGAAATTATGAAATACTGAAACATTTCCCCGAAAAACAAGCATTTGAACAGAAAACATGTTCCATATTTCACAGATTTGCTTCGATCTGTCATTCATAATCCCAGCCCCTTCATTAGTTCATTGTGCACTGAGCCACTGACAAACTATGCAAGACATTCGCCCTTCATTCATGTGCGTTATGGTAAGGTACATGACAGGAGGTGTTCACAAAATGTCAAGTAAGTCCAGAAGCCGTTATCCATGATTGCATATCTAGCATATTTTTTCGAAAGATCGCATATCTAGCATATGTACCACGAATTTTCAGTTAATTTGGCAACTGCTGCATACTTGCAATAATTCAAGAAGTAATAACGACTAAAAGGCCCAAGAGCATACCATGCTTCTCGTTCATACTCAAGCGTGACTTCCCCTAAACCAAAATTACTCCCCCAAATCACCACCCCCAGTGCCACACAGGCCACAACCGAAGGACCGGAATTCCCGACCCATCGCGGTGAATCCGCCTCCGCACAGTTCGAGCTTCGAGATGCAAAATCGCGCTCTCCGGCATCTCGATTCAAGCGACAGGGCGACACGGTACTGAAACTACCTCATGAGCGCGTGAGGAGGAGGCCGCCGCGGCGAGTCTCCCTCCGTCTCCATCGGCGGCGGCCGCTGCAGAGGATCCGGCGCCGAAGCACCCGGCTAAGCTGAGGCGCGCCGGGCGGCGCGACGGCGCGTCGGCGCGGCTGCTCCCGGCGCCCATCTTGCTCGCGCTTTTGGTTTTTCCTTTTGTTTTTTTGGGTCTTCTCCGAGTGAAAGAGGAAATTGCGAGGCAATGGCTTGGAAGGGGCGTGTTTGCGGGGTCGCGTCGCTTTATATTTTGCGATGTTTACAGTACTGCTGTTTTATTTTCCGACTGCTAGCTGGAAATTAATTGCCTTGTGGACAAGAACCTCTGGTGGTTTATCATCTCAGGTCATTGACCGCGAGTCAAGAGAAATGGCATGTGAAGGATAATTCCTCTGAATAAATATTTTTTTGCGGGTAACTCCTCTGAATAAATATATGAATACACTTCAAAATAATTCAAATATATGACTTTTTACATCTTAATATAAATGAATTGTATGTATTTTCCAGTTAGCCCAGGCTTTAACGGCGGGAAGTGTTGATAGTGGATTAGTTATCTTTCATGTTAATTTAGGATTATTTTTTCTTAGTTGGGCCTGGTATCTCAATGCAATTCATACTTAAATTTAGCGATTTAATTTACACTTAATATCTGAAATAGATCGGATCCCACTAGGGTAGAGTGAGAAGAATGCTATGGTAGACAATCAATGATCCTTTAATCATCTGAAGGCATCGACTTCGCAAACAGGACGTACACCCAATCACCCATGCATCCTCTTGCTTATAGTTGGTACGTAACCACACCGTTTCATACGTGCAAGCAAGATAGATTCATGGGCAACCAACACAACGTTGCTTTGTTTATACCAGGGCAGATGGGCACTGATGATGATCACAAACTATTTCCATGCAATGTCATTCCATGTTTCCTTATTCCAGATTCAAAGCATCGAAAACAATTGGATTAGGTTGCTACAGGCTTTTAATAAAGACTACTGGTTCGCCTCACCAGCCCAGTGATGCATGCCGCATTGCTGATTGGCCGGTCGGCCGGCCATGTCGAGTCCTGTCTGAGTCCGGCACCATCTTTTTGATTGTATCTCGTGCACGAATCTTAATGGGTCTCATTTAGCTCGGCCCTGTCTACTTCAGTACCGAACCTTTCATCATTTGGTGTACCAGCACCAGAAGACATCTGCACGGCTTGCCTGCATCTCGTGTCGAGCTATGATTTTCTTTTTGAAAGGCCATTCTGTGTTATGATTTGGCTCCATTGTTCGGTTATGCTCTAGGATTCAGACAACACTGCGATAAGAGAGCGTAATAACATGGGACAGTTCGTCAGAATTATACTATCATCAGCTGTAATTTTTTTTTTTTGGCGATGATATCATCAGCTGTAATTCATCCGCGGTGAGCAGTTGCTTGCCTGAGAACAGTATTGCGTTGAACTTTCAAGCGCAGTTATCATCAGTTGTGATAATAGTAGGGAAGGCTAGACTCCATGTGCTTCATCACCGAATCCAGAATTTCGTAAAACTATTTTCAGAAAGAGATCGTCTTTCAGAGATGAACAAGACGTCCACGCACAGAAACAAAGAAACCAAATCCATAAAAGATACAGCGCAACCGACTGAAAATCGCTGCATCTTTCTCCCTCCATCTCAAGTCACTACCAAGCACCAAATTAAGCATACTTATCAAGTACTTGCAGTGATATCCAAACAGCCAGTTTGTCTGACGAGAGATTTCTTTAAAGGAAAGACAGTGACAACGCCACAGCAGTGCTGACAGCTAAATTGACGGCATAACCAACGTCTTAATCTACTCGTTATCGTTATTCGATACTGAAATGAATCAAAGGTTATGGGTACGAATAACGATAGCTAGATCAAACGAAAGCAAATGAAAGGTTTAGGGAATGGGTCGCTACGCTTTACCCATCAGACATGCCAAAGGCTTTTTCTTGTGGAATGTCCTGTTGCGGGCATCAATTTCTGCAGACATTGACTATTCCGGCTTGAACTGATCCCCCGTGATTTATGCAGCCGAAAATTAAGTAGCACAATGTCCTGTTGAAACAAGAACACAACGGGCTGATACTAGCCAATCACCATCACATACTCGAGTTCAAGTTGGCACTACAATCTTCTATTAGCACTGAAGTTCCAGTGCCAGTGCTAGACAAGAGAGCAGATAGCTTAAATAAATATTTGAATTAAGAAGAAAATTAAGGACTCTTTCTGTCTCCATTTCATTTTCGATTTGCTACCATTTCCTACTGTCGAGATTACTTATCTCTCTTAATGAACCAATGAAAGGTAGGTACGTGGACACAATGCTCACTTTTCTACGTTATTATGCGACATTGCGTGCGGGCTAACTACGAACGAACTGCCGCCTAATCTTAGCCTGGCTTACCGGTTCGGCAATCAAGCACTGTCATGTGGCGCCGCAGGGATTTGACTTGTGAAGATTCCTTGGGTGTGTTCGTTGCACCTGTTTAGATCCCTCTAAAATTTAGTTCTAAAGAGAATCTTATTATTTAGGAGTATTAAATAAAGTCTAATGACAAAACCTTTTTACAGATGGGTACATCTTTACGAGACGAATCTAATGAGCCTAATTAATCTATGTTTTGCTACAGTGATGCTACAGTAAATATCGTCTAATCACGGCTTAACTACCCTCGTTAAATTCGTCTCGCGATTTAGAGGGGGGGTTCTGCAGTTAGTTTTGTAATTAAACTTTATTTAAGACAAGATTCTTTTTGTTTAAACCCCTCTAAATTTTAGACTCTAAAACGCCGAACACGCCTCTTGTCCTTGCCGATGCTGATGGGTGCCTGGTGCTAGCTGATCGACCTCTTCCTTTTTTATTTACCAAAACCATTTCATATGGACAACGATAAGCAAACCAACGAAAAGCGAACCATGGGCGACGAAAACTGATTTGGTTTATTATTCAGTTTTTTTTTTTCATGTAGGCATGTAGGTTGTGGGCTCGCTCAACCTGGATACATGCATCTCGGGTCGGCCTAATCCCAGAGCGTGGCCCAACGCGAATGCCGCAGCCTGGTCCAGTATTATCCTTGTGGTACACGCGGCTTCGTCCTGTCGTGGAAATCGTAGCATGCATGCATCCATCACGGGTGCTGGCAACGCGAGCCAGGACGAAATAGCTTGGCGACCAGACGCGCTCCGAGGTCAAACAGATCGAGAATGCAGCCAAAAATCAGAGTACCATGCGTGTTCCGGCCGCCGAGCAACCTCAGCAAAGCAGGAGCTCGTCCACTAGTACTTCAGTCGTTCGTAGCAGGGCTCTGCACTCTCCACCCACTGCATCCGACCTCCACCGGCAGCACCGATGAATCGCATCACGCCGCTGCTCATCACCGCCGTGCTCATGCTGGTGCTGCTCGTCGCTTCCTGCGCCCTCTCGTCCACGGCGTCGCGTCCTCCTCCCGGCCCAGGTACGCCAATTCACGCGGCAGGCGTATTTGGTTCCTTCTCATGATGAGATTAGTGAATGGTTCAACGCAGCGTGGCTTTGGCGATTGATAGATCATTCGTTTTTCTGACGGTGTTTGTGCCGCCTCTGTCTCGCAGTTTGGACACGAGATGGTCAGGATGAGCTGCGCCTGCATATGAGGCCCGATACCATAGGGGCGAGGCGGCGGCGCTTGGGGCAGCGGTTGCCGGGGAAGCCTCCCTCGCCCAATCCCAACGGCATGACGACGATGGTGAAGCCCGGGCCACCGCCGGCAGCCTATTAGTAGATCGTTGCCGCCAAGCAGGATGGATACATCACTGTACGCACGCAGGAGGAGTACAAATGATGCAAGTGCAAATGTGCAACAGGGAGTGCGTGAGTGTTGTAGCTGTGTCTGTCCTCAATTGCTACAAAGCTTGTCCACTGCCAATGAGAGTTGACACTGTAAACTGCACAAAAGCACTGCTACAACCGTGCTTTTAAGCAGAGAGCCGGTCAGCAAGAGTTAGCACGCCCGTGTTAATTTTGAATTTACATTACAAAATACACACGTTGCGTTGCCAGTGAGCGTTTTAATCCAACCAATCTTCAGAACGCGTGCCTGTGAAGAATTTGTTGACGCCATGAATTCCAAAATCGAGAGGTCTACTTAACAGTGATCACAATTACAGCTGAGGTGCGGGAGCTAACTTGACATTCATCAACTCGTGCGGTGCGTTGACAAGGGTCAAACCCGGTGCGTGGGCCACTGAACTGAAGCCCACAGAACGTTTCGAAAACTTCCGCCGACCTGGCACGCCTTGTTCCGCGGAGTCTTTTGCTATTTTAGCCGCCCCTTCGATGGGCTTCGCTGTAATAGCCTCAGAAGAATGGGCTTCGCTAAAATAGCCTTGTATCCGTTGACACATCCGCTGTAATAGCCATGACTGTATTTTTATTTCTTTTAATCATTTTCCTTAAAAATAAAGACATGCATGGACGAAATTGCCCCTGGCCTGTTTGCATCGAATCATTCTGAATCGAAAGGAACGAGACCCGAGCGTTGCTTCCTTCCCCATCGAACTCATCCTCTGTTCGTCCTGTTCGACCGGGCGCCATGGAAGAGGACTCCGGCGGCGCGCCTCCCCCTCCGCATCCGGCCGCCGCCGCCCCTGGATCCAGGCGCGAGCCGGCATCTCCTCGGCCTGCCGCCCCCATTTGGCCAACCCTCCGGCTCCCTGCGCCTGCCCCCATCGCTGCCACCATGGAAGATGACGGCGGCGCGCCGCCGCCTACGCCTCCGGCCGCGGCGGCCCCTGAAAACCGGCGCGGCGGCCCCTACTCCTCCGCCCTCCGGCGCGCCGCCGCCTACGCCCCCGACTGCCGGACTGCAGGTGGCCAAACCCTAGGCTCCGCACCACGCGACGATGTGGAAGGGAGTTCAAGCCAGCCCGCCCCTGGAATCTCAGTGCAAGGTGAGCTTCTATCCTATCCAATGCAGTATATTTGAAGCCGGCCCGCCCCTGCAGTATATTTGAAGTATAGATTCCATGTGGCTGAGATTCTTGCAATTTGTTGTTTGAAGGCGAGGATTATTGGTTGGAACTTGATGGCCAAAATCAGCTGCCGGCTATCGCAAATGAGGTAGGTGTGCAATCAATGGCTCAAAATGTTGATTGGGAATCTTTGCAAATTGAAGAGCCAGATGAGAAAGGAAGGCTACAAATTGTTAGTGATGATAAGTTGTATGAGGTTTTGGGCTTGAAGGGCGAGGATGAGAGGGCTGCTGCTGCTAAACGTAGAGCTCGTAATGTTCCAAATATTGATGTTGATTTAGACGGGGCGGACATAGTTGTTGATGATTCCATACCAAATGAGAAGGTTATTGTGTATGATCCAGATAAACCTGAAATGTATCTAGGGGCGTTGTTTCCATCGATGTACGACTTTAAAATTGCTGTGAGGCAATATGCTATGAATGAGGAATTTGAGTTGGATGTACGGAGAAGTGGTAAGAAGAGGTACGGTGGGTATTGTCTTGCAGATGCTAATTGTACTTGGCATATTCATGGACGCACAGAACGACCCGGTGGACGGACCATCATTGTAATGATTTTCTTAAATGCTTTTCCTTATATTGTTGGCTGTAATATTGATTTTCTCAAGTGAGTCTCACTGTTTTTGAACTTATTTTGTAGGTAACTGTATACAAAGGTGGCCATACTTGTACATCTAGCAGCAGGAGACAAACAACTACCCCTAGTGCCAAGTGGGTTGCTTCAAAAGCTGTACTGATCCTAAGGAAGAATTCTCAAATGCGTGTTGTGGACATGCAAAGGAAGCTGCAAGATGATCACAAGTGTGTCATTGGTTATGACACTGTTTGGAGGGGAGTTCAAATGGCTATGAATGAATTATATGGCAGTTGGGAAGAGAGCTTTGGCCTACTTTACAATTGGAGGGCTGAGGTATTGAAGAAGATGCCAGGTAGTGTCATTGAAATTGACGTGGTGGTCGAAGATGGATTGCCTTATTTTCGCAAATTCTTTTGTGCACTTGGGCCTTGCATTGAGGGATTTCTGGAGGGTTGTAGACCATATCTTAGCATTGACTCTACAGCACTAAATGGTAGATGGTGTGGTCATTTAGCTTCAGCATATGCTGTTGATGGTCATAATTGGATGTATCCTGTTGCATTTGGTTTCATTGATTCTGAGTCAACAGAAAATTGGACTTGATGGATGATACAATTGAATAAGGCAATAGGAGATCTTCCACTACTTGCAGTGTGCAGTGATGCTTGCAAAGGGTTAGAAAATGTTGTCAAGTATGTTTTTCCTATGGCTGAACAAAGGGAGTGTTTTAGACACCTTATGAACAACTATATTAAAAGGTATAGTGGTGCAGAACATATGTATCCAGCAGCAAGGGCATATAGAAGAGAAGTGTATGAACACCACATTGCTGAAGTGAAGTCCAATCCAGAAGCGCAGAAATTTTTGGATACACATCACCAACTCAAGTGGATGAGAAGTGCATTCAATCCAGCTATCAAGTGCGATTATGTCACTAATAATATGGCTGAGGTCTTTAACAACTGGATCAAAGACATAAAGGACAGGCCTGTTTGTGAGCTTGTCGATCTGTTGAGGGAGCAGATAATGGTTTTATGACACAAGAGGAGAAGAATTGGACAAAAGATGCAAGGTAACATACTTCCAGCTGTCTTACAAGTCTTGAAGGCACAAACTAGGGGGCTTGGTCACTTATATGTTAAGCATTGTGATAACTATGTCGCACAAGTGGATGACCTTTCTAACACGAATGCACGACATGTTGTCAATGCAACCTTGCATGAGTGTTCATTTGAAGAGTGGCAGCACACCGGTAAGCCCTGTCAGCATGCATTGGCTTTGATAACTTCACAACCGTTCAGGGATGTTAGGATGGAGGAGTTTGTCAATGAGTACTATTCCGTTGAAAGGTTCAAGAATGCTTACAAGAGACTAATAGAACCGCTTCCTGATAAATCACAATGGCCAAAAGTCGATATGGCAAGTGTGCTAGGTGCTCCACTTAGTAAAAGAGGTGTTGGTCACCCGAGGAAAAATAGAATAAAAGGTGCCCTTGAAGGTGGTAGTGGTGGTAGTAGTAAGAAGAAATCTGAGGAAAAAGAAAAGAAAAGAATTAGAGGTCCTTGCAGGTGCCCGAATTGTGGGATATTAGGACATAGACCAACCAGCTACAAATGTCCTTTGAATGGTACAAAGAAAAGGCAAGTGTTCAAAATATGCTTTTCTATGTTCTATTTATTTCTCCCTAACCCAACCAAATTTATTTACTTGTGTTTATGTCTTCTTGTAGGATTAGGAAACCAAGAAAAAACACCACCAAAAATTGGTTTCCCGCTGAAGTTTCAATGGACACCGAAACCAACACAAATCCAACACCAACAATGGAGACCAACACAAGTCCTACAAGGTAAAAAATTGTTACTACATATAAAGAACTACCGGCTGTACAAAAATCCATGTATTTATGTTGTAATTAGAAGCTAACGATGCCATGTGTATGTAGGAGTCCTCCTCCATTATTGGAAGAAAGTAGTTCGGTTCAGCTCATCACACACTCTTCAACTCCTATCAAGCAAAAAAAAAAGATGGTTGTCAAGAAAATCACTCCAAAGAAGAAGAAGACGACCTGAGTTAGAATGGCTAGTTGTATAAGTATTTTAACTTTTATGTATGGCTGTTCAGACTATGTCATTTTGTGAGACTATGTCAGACTACTAGCTGTTGAGAGGATGTGATAACTATGTCATTGTGTCATGAACCATGTGAATTTGTGTATGGTTGAACCAAATTTGGATGTCAATTGGCTTGTTTTTATGGTCCTGTGTTCTTTTTGCAAGTGCCTGAAGCATGTTCATTTAAAACTATGTTCATTTCACTTGTTGCTGGACAGGCGCATGCATCTAGACATGTCTTTTTTGTTTTTTTTAATTTTTCTGCATGCTGGAGGAAGTGCCGTAGGAGCATGCCCTTTTCCTATTTTTTTAATCCTGCTGGAGGCGCATGTGTTCTGGGTGGACAGAAGCATGCCGTGTTTTTTTTCCCTGCCACAGGAGAGGAGCAACCATCTTCTTGTGCGCATGCATCTGATGAGGATGCAGGGGTATTTTGGTCTCTCTATGTGCCTTTACATAGGAAAAGAAAGAAAAATGCCTTTTTCAACAGGTATGGCTATTAGAGCGAAAGAGGTAACGGATTCAAGGCTATTTTAGCGAAGGCCATTCTTCTAAGGCCATTTGAGCGAAGCCCATCGAAGGGCCGGCTAAAATATAAAATAGCAAAAGACTCTGTTCCGCGAATTCTTCCGGCGCTTCCAGTGCTCGCACCCCACCTCACTTCGCCGCCACAGCGCCGCCGCTCTCCTCACCCGCGCGTGCCGCCGCTCGCGTTCATGGTACGCGCCCTCTCCGCCTCCGAGCCCGAACCCTAGCTCCTCCTTTTCCCTCCTCTCTGCGCCGCCACCAATTTCACCTCGCCTCGTCCGCGCCCTCTCTTATGCAGGACTCCTCACCGTCGGCCGCCCCCGCTGCCGCCGCGCCGATGGCTGCTTCCACCCCTCCGCTCGAAGACTGCCTGCGCCTGCTCCGCGGCGAGCGCGACGAGCAGAAGCTGGCGGGCCTCCTCGTCGCCGCCAACGTCTGCCGCGCGGGCGACGCCGCCGCCGTCGCCGAGGTCTACCGCGCAGTAGGGCCCCGCTTCCTCCGCCGCCTCCTCAACACCGGTAAGCGCTGTCGGTGAAGACGCGTGCCTCGTTGTTAGCCCGCGGGGGGATTGGTGGGCTTTGGTTCATTCATTCTTACTGGGGTTTGTGCGGCGTCGCAGGGTTGGGGAAGGTGGAGGGCGGGAAGGAGGAGGAGAGGGAGGCGTACCTGCGCCTCTCCGTGACCGTGCTCGCCGGGCTCGCGCGCGTCCCAGAGGTCGCGGCTGACGAGGGTGTCGTCTCGACTGTGCCCCTCGTCGCAGAGATCGTCTCCAAATCGTAAGAAATTTCGCTCTCTGCGACATTCAGTTCAGATATTCAGAAATTTCGCGCACACTCGTGAATACTCCTGTGCTACTCCTGCTTGAGTCTGTCAAGAGCATAGGGAAATTAATTTGTAATAATGCTTGCTTGTGTACTTATTTGCTGATGACTGTAGCTAAATCATGTGCTGCAGGACTGACCCGGCAATAACTGAAGAATGTTTTGAACTTCTATCACTTATTGCAATAGCCTCTGAAGATGGGGCATACAAGTTTTGTGAGCCTGGAGTAATGGACATGGTCTTCCTTCAGATCTCAAGCTTACCAGATGGTATGTTTGCTCTCACTGATTTCATCTGTATGCAATGCTCTTGATTCGTTCTTCTGTCATCCTAGGGAGGAGTTAGCAACGATACTTTAGAGTTTAGACGCAAGCCGTAGCTCCCACATTTTAAATTTATGCATATGGATGGGTGCTGGATATGTGCTTTCAGTACCCTGTCTTTTGAGAAGTGAAAGTTCACTTAGTGTCAAATTTCTCATAAGTCATAACCTTTTTAAATATGTGACAATTAGCACTTTGCAATCAGCATGGTGGGAACATAAGTACTAGTTTTTTGGCTTCATGAACTAGTTAAAAAAAATGTTATTGCTTAAGTTGATTGGTGTTCGCTAACATAATTATATTCCGTTGAGCTAGCTGAAATGCCCAATTGCTTATAAATTTTCCGGATCATCCTCTCTGTAGGTTCGAAGTCCATAGAGCTTGCCGTTAATCTAATGCAGTTGCTTGTTCATAAACTCAGAGCTGACAATATGAGTGTGGAGAAACTGGAAGGCATGACAAGCATGGTACGAAATGATGAACCGGATATTTTACATCGATCTTTCCGCGTTTCTTGATTCAGCATTGCTAAATTGACTTGATGATTTTACTTACAATCTTCAATGTAATCCAGGTGACTTGCCTTGCTAGGCTTTTTGCTGTTCTTCATACTGCAGTTAAATTTGATGCGCTACACATGCTTACCACCCTTCTGTCCCAAAAAGAATCTGTAAGGATTAACATTTTCCCTCCTTTTGTTTTATTTGAAGTGTGTAAATCTGTTTCGTTATGCAATGCTTTTTTTTTTCTGTAACCTCCTATGTTTTTGTTTTGTACTGGAACACTACAGCCGCTTCATGATTCTTTGAGGTCAATGCCGGCATCAATTTGGGAATCCCACATCCGAGTTGGGATAACTGCTATTCTCCAAAATCGTGTTGGTATGTGTGGCATTTATATTTAAGTTGTAGTTCGTCGGTCAGATAGATTAGTTGTTGCAGCCACCAAGGATGAAAAATTAATATGTGCTACTCTAATATCTTGGAATTATTTGTTTCTTCTGTTTACTTGGCTGCCTACCATTGCATTTAGGAGTGTGTCATCACCCCTATTTTTTCATGTACTAATTGTTTTAGTTTAAATTCTTTTTTGAAGAAGGGGTTGTCATATAGATTTGCTTTAACAGAAGTTCAGTATAAATTTATTTAAGGTATGCTGTACTGCATAGTAGGAGAATGAAACATAACCGTGCTGGTATTTCCTTCCCTTTTGAGATGCTCCATGACGTTAAATCTTTTCATGATGTTCAGTATCCTCTGAGAAGCTGCATGCTCTTCTTTTGGCGGAATGCATGATGTCGATACTTGGTGAGGATTGGTTGTCAGAAGATTATAAAATACAGGATAACCAGAATGTGATGCCTGTCGACAAGTAAGTTTCACATTATCTCCTGTATTCTTGCTATATGCCTTTACATTTCTGAACGAATTTTTATTTCTGCAGGTTTGTATTACTTGTCCTAGAATCTGCAAGAGTTGAGGTGGCTGTCCTTCTAAATGAGCTTGCTTATTTGAAGTACGAGTCTTCAAAAACTTCTCAGACAGATGATGCCATCAGTCAGAAACAGAGAAATCTGGCTATACTATTTTCGTTAATAGAAAGAATAATCAAAATGATATCAAATGCTAGTAGTGGTGAAGGTATGTTTCCATCATCTCGACTAGTTTTGGTTCCATTGGAATCATATAGGAAGATTGCAGCTCTTATCTGTTGGTGCAACTATCTGATGGTATTTCTCCATTGCTATATCATCATTCTCTGAAAATGGCATGCCATGCATTTCTAAGCAGTTGCAAAACATGCATCAACATGGCGTAGATTCAACACTCTTAAAGACACCTAAACAGTCTGAAAGCATTAACTCGTAGTAGATTTTTTTTTGGGGGGGTTGAAGAGGGAGGGGGGGGGGGGGGCATATCATTGCGCACCAGGTGCTGCTTTTGGCAAACCAAAGGCGATGCAGTGATTAGTTCAGTGACTTACATATTTTCTATCTCGTTCCTTTAATTTTCCTTTTCTCCAATCTTTCTACCAAAATCAATAGCCAAGGCAATGTCTCATATTGAAATCCTACTATGATGCGAAGGGGTGCGCGGCGCGATTGTTAGTTCCGTTGGCTGTGTCGCGCGGCTCGCGCCCATCCGGGGTTCGAATCCCAGGTGCCACACCCGGTCGGATTTATGACCGTGGGAGCCTCTCCCACTGTGTTTCCTAATCACCAAAAAAAAAATTCCTGCTATGATAACTGCAGTCCTAACCAACATTTCTCCTTCACAACTGCATGCAGGTGCACCAAGTCAGACCATCCGTGAGGGTACCATCATGCAGGCAATTACTGGATTAAATGAGACAATCAGTTTGGTTTTAGACTTTCTGCAGGATGCAAAGGTACACATTCTTCTTCAACTGAATATAATTATTGTATTGTAAGACATCTTAGAAGATGACAACATGACAGGATCATGGGGAACGGAAAGGTGATGATCTTTTGGCCGCTGCAAGAATCGTAGGAAGGTGTGCTACTTGCCTCTGTAGTATATTTTTTTTTCCTCTTTTCAGAATTACATCTATACTAACTTCTTGCAGTTATCTGGCGGAAGCACCATATGCCTGCAAGGAGAAGACTAGAAATTTACTGGAATTTATGTTTTCTATAGAAGCTCAAGATGAACCAAGGTTGCCTCTTCTCTATTTTGTGCTCAGCAGGTGTACATTTCTTTTTTCATGCTGCAATATATTGATGGTATAAATTGCTATCCTTGCAACAGCCCCTTCTATTCTATTTGCTTCATGCTTCCAATGTTGTCCCAAATAACAATGGAGTCTGATGGATGTAGAATTTTGGCGTCATTTGGCGGCTATAAGACTGTAAGTAGGCTATTTCTGTTATTTTCTGAAACTTTGTTAATTCCTTTACTATGTGTTCCTCGATTTAGTTTTTACGTTCCTACTTAGCCTAGACCGCTTGCATGTTGCATGACCCTTGGTAAATTTGTACGTTCTCTGTTCCAATCCTGCCGGCATGTTATTGTCAGTGTATAAAAAATATGCCTTTTTGTCAGTGACAGACTCTCATTTTCAAGAGGAACATGATATACAGATCTTTAGAGCCAATATCAAGTAGGCAACGTATGCTATGAGAACCAGGTTCGTGTGAGAACTATGAGAACTCCAATCTAGGCCACATAATTTTGATTCAATGGGGCGCATGAATTCAGGTGGGAGGGGGGATTTGCAAAATCACCATCCACTTAATCATACTTTTGCAAATTTTCCCTCCCACCTCTCCCTATGCGCCCCCCTTGGATCAAAATCATGTGACCCAGATTGAAGTTCTCATAGTTCTCACACGAACCTGGTTCTCATAGCATACGTTGCCTATCAAGTAATTATACCTATTCATGGTTTCATGTTATGTTTTAGAACGTCATGGGTTTCCTATTGTACCTGCTTCGAACACTGTCAGAGCCTATTGGTTTTATGCAAGGTTTATTGATTATGATGGATACATGAGAGAGCTGTATGAATATGTGTGGTTAGCATTCAGTTTTTTAATGGGGTATGACAACCTATGATCTGTTTGCTTGTCTTTACAGGTTATAGATTGCCTTATTAAAATGACCGAGCAGGATGGAATGATCGACAACGGAAGCATGTTTTTGGCATGTGATACCATCATAAACTTCATGTCTAGTGTAAGTGACTTTCATTGTTTGAAAGTTCCTATTCTTCACGCCATGAGGAAAACTGATATCCTATTGGTACTATTGTAGAGGGAAAATGTTCATATTCCAGTGGAGTCTCGTTTCATTCGCCTCCTACAAGCACTCGTGTCATGGGCTGGTATGCTCTAATTTCTTTACATAGTTTGAATACTTATATTTGAGTGTCATGTCATATGTATTGTATTCTGTCAGGTGGTTTTCAGTTTGTAATCATTAGTCATTGTCTAGTTCTGACAATTCTATTACTTTTTTTAAGCTGCCAAAAATATTCTGACCAAAATTTTGGGATAAGATGGTTGTCTTCAGCATCAAGTTATATTGAAAATTGTAATCGTAATCAGGCTCACTTCATATGTATTATTGGTTCATAAAAGGTTTTGTGATATATGATGAAATCAACGTGCTTTGATCAATACCTGTTGTGAGATACCTGGTATCTTTCCCCATGTGTAGTGCTGGAACGATATCCTAGTTGACATGTGACTCTTCTATAGTACAGTATATCTGATACAGATTGCTTGCATTCCTGTTAAGCTGATAGTTGCCAGCAAAGATTATATCAAGCTCAATTTTACTTGTTTATACTTTACAGGAACCACAGATGCCTCATCAGTTATCATGACAGCCTCCTGCTTATGCACTATGGTGTTGGACTTGACATCTGAAGAGTTCCTATTGAGCTGCTATGGTTTTGACACCATGACCCTTAAGAGTTTGTCAGAGCTCATCATCAGAAGTTTGCAACTGGTAATTAGTTTTTATTTAGTAATTGCACTATTCCATTTAGGGTCCACATGTTTGCTATAATGTTGCTTCTAGTCACCCTGAATTTACTGGCAAAATGATATTGTATATTGCACCGCAGGATATCCCTGATGATGACAGGGAGCAGTTCAACCAAAAGCAGATCATTGTATCAGGTGAATATCCTAATCTTTTTTATCTTTAAGATAGAAAAGTAAAGCTCATTCAATTGGCATGAACCATAAATCCAACTTTCCATTTTGGGATATCGGGTGCAGGTTATAAGCGATGGGCTGATCGTTTTCCACATGTTAAAAATGCCGTGGAGCGGTATGTATCTGTATGATCATGTAATGTGCCTTCGAATAGTGTATTCCTGGAGGTTAGGATAAGATTTAAGAGCAACTCAGTGACAATAGTTGACGAATATGGATCAGAACTATTAGCAGCCATCACTAGTGACAGCTGGCATTGTATGCACCCAGGTACTCCGTTTCCTTTTTCTTGACGTTCAGACAAAACTTTTAGTTCAAATTTGCTCTATGTTTCTTGTCTGAACTTCATCAAAAAAAGATCAGAGGGAGTAATCATCAGTAGCGAAGCAAGTGTGTAAAGTCAGCGCATGAATGCACGAAAAGGAACAAGGCGCTGTGCTGACAAGATTTTTGCTCCCATTTTGTACAGAATTCATGTAACAATGAAGCTTAACAAGTACTAGTGTAGTACCCTGAATGAAAATTTTCTTCCGTCCTACTTTCATCGTATGTGCGTGTGTTCCTAGAGCAGTTTCGTCCAGTCCAGGATGGTTTGAAAATATGGATTTGTCGTTCTTGGAATTTGCGTTCTCCATAGGTGATGCGTTCACCCATTGGAGAGTCGAATGCAAAGCCCCTGAACACTGTGCAAGCTCTACATATGATCTCCATGCCCAGAAAACCGCTAGAATAAACGTATCAGCATTTGTAAACACTCAAGTCGATAGATAGAATTATTACTCTCTTTTTTGCGAAAGAGAGAATCAAAACTAAAGTAATTACCCACCAAGAACTTCGAATAACAGAAAAAGATGCCAGGACAGATCAATTTGTGTGTAAAAATATATACACACGAGTGTGCTCCCGTGGCACCAAAATCATTCAACTCATCACCTGGGAGATCACCTCGCAACCTGGAAATCTCAGCACACGATTAACAAGCAATGGGGAGTCATTCGAAATCCAAACCTCATGAAGATTTACATTAGAAGCTTCATCAGATTTAAACATTTCGGCCAAAATCTCGAGTCACTAAATAAAATAAAGCATTCGAAGTACAAGTTCAGATCAGGGCAACATAAACAGGTTCTGAGTGCAACTAATGCTAATATGCAAGGAACTTAAACTGAGCCAAAGATCACATCTAGGACTCCGTACAAGTTTACATTTCTTTAATCACATAGGGAATTTCCACCTCGGCAGAGTAGTAAACTGACTTGGCAGCCCCCTGCACAGCTTCCTCGGAGATCCCACGGCAACCTTTAACGGTCAAAAACTCCAATTTCTGTGACCGTGCTAGCTCAGCCATTCCTTCATTCGACACATTTTTGCATTTATGGAGAGTGAGACTGGTTAAGCATGGAGCACGAGTTATGAATGCAATCCCAGCGTCAGTTATCCTCTTGCAATTCACAAGCTCGAGTCTTTCCAAGAATTGGGCAGATGAGATGGCCTTCATCCCCTCATCATAAAAAATGCTAGCACTATTTAGCTTGACAGCGCGAAGTGGACAAGACTGAATGAGTTTTACAATACCCTCCTGCGTGAAGCCTATTTCTGTTGGATACAGACTAGAACAACAAGCAAATGTGAGCTCAACAACCTGAAGCATAGGGCAGAAGAGAGAGAGAGCCTTCAAGCTATCATCAGTCAATGGTGTCCTGAAATCAAAACCACAGCGCAGAGGCATTAACTTAAGTGAGATGCTTCTAAGGTTGCTGCAGTTTTGCAACAGTGCAATCATTTCGCTCTCATCTAGACCAATAACATAGTCAAGGGAAAGTTTCTCCAATGCTTTACACGTCCTCAAGAGAAAACGTAGACCAATCTCTGGCTGAGTTATCATCTTGGCCAGCCTCAAATCCTTCATGTTCTCGCAGCAGATGCCATCATACTTATGCGGGTAGCGAGCATTGTATGAGGGATCGCGGGCCTCTGATAACCAATAAAAATCGTTCTTGATATCAAACTCAAACTTCTGAAGATTCATAAATCCTGGACCAAATTTTAGGAGGTCATAATGGCTGAGTCCCTCGCAATCCTTCACAACAAGCTCTACCAATGATCCTGCCTTTCCAAGGTGCTCCAGCCACTCCACGCCAGTGTTACCAGGGCACCATAGTTCTAATTCTTCTGGCTCAGTCTCATACCACCTGCCAGCCCGTTCAAACTCCTGTTTGGCTAGCACTGTTTCCATACTGCGTACATTCATGCAGTCGGTAAGATGGAGAGTAGATAAACTCTTGCACCCAATTGCCACCGATGAAAGCCCTCTTGAGCTTATCGCTGAGGCAGAGTTCAGCCTCAGGGCCATGAGCTTCTTGCAATTTGCCAGATAACCAAGACCAGAGTCATCAATGTATGAGCAGAAGCTCAACGTCAGATCTGTCAGTGAGGGACAGTGAGATGAAAGCACATGAAGACCCTTGTTGTCTAACTGATTACCTTGGTCAGACGACCAACCAGAGTAATTGATCTCTACTTTCCACAAGTTGGGGAACCGGGAGCACAGTGATGACAAGGCTTCTGTTGCAGGGTTAAGGCCACATCCAACACAGATAATACCCCTTTCATCTCCCTCAACTTTGTACAGACGCTTCGATACAAGAGAGAGAGAATTAAGATCACTTATCCTGGTAATCGTCTTGATGATCTCTGCAAGCAGTGGCTCTGGGAGATCCTCCATCGATCAGGTATTCAGAGTACTGAAACTGGTGAATTAGAATGAAACATACCGAGTTAATCAGACATCAGTAGAGATACTTATTACAATTCCAAAAGAAAAAGTGCATCTTCACACAGAAGTATTAAGGAAGAATGTAAATCGTGCTTGTCAGAATAATAAGAAGTGTTACACTATTTTCACCGCCATTTGCAGCTAACAGAATTCAGAACACTGTCCGTGCGCTACCTAATGGAACTGATCACTGCGTAGGGGGGCTAAGGATCAAGATGTAACCACACAGAAACCACAGCGACCAAGAACCTAGCACTTTGAGTCACAGATTAACTAGGCGATACAGCGGCCAACAATCTACGAAGGGGAGTAGGAGCCGAGGTCTGACCTTAAACAGTCACGGACGCGGGAACTGAACTTGCGGCGGAACTCGGCACATCCCCCTACTTCCTAGGGTTTGGTGGCGGTGGAGGTGACGACGGAGGAGTCGGGAGGCGGCGGTTGCAACGTCTGAACGGCGTCCCTTCCGAACAGCGGCCGCGAGGACGACTAGAGGGCTTTGGGCCTTCGGCTTTGCTAACGTTCGAGAAACTGGGCCCGCTTCAATGGGCCAAGAATTTTGGACCAGGCCAGGTTTTTTTTTACTTTAGATTTCTTGGCTTGTATTCCTAAAAAAAAAAAAGATTTCTTGGCTTGTTTCCTGCGAGAAAATGCCCGTGCGCATAAGGCATGACCTGAAGTGAGATGCTTGGCTTGCTGCAGCTCCTCGCATGGACGATGCGTCACTTGAGTCATTTCCTCCACACTCATGGGCGGAGCTACAGGGTGGACAGAGATTTGGGTCACGACCCACCCCCACCCTGAGCCCAAGTCGAGCGGTGGCCTGTGTGGAAAGAAAAAAGAAAGAAAAACTTTCGAGCGGGCCGAGGAAGAGTCGAAGAAGGAAGAAGTTGGCGGCGACGGTGACTCGCGGCGGCCCTCTCCTCCCTGTGTGGCAACCCCCGGCGAGCTCTCCTCCGGTCCTCTCCCTTGCGCGGCGAGCCCTCCTCCGGTCCTCTCCCCTCCCCTGCCCGGCTGCTCCCCTGCGCGGCGCCCCGAGGGCCGAGGCCGAGCGACGGCGTGGATGGCTGGCGGCGGCGGCGCGGAGCCAGCGACGCTACGACGAGTGCCCTCCGCTTCCCTCTATACTGAGTCTGCTCCCCTGCGCTTGCGCGACAACCAACAAGGTTCTGCTCCATTCCCTTCCCTCTTGGATTGCTTTCAAGTAATTCAATCTAATTTTAGTTGAACCAATTGCATAACGTACATTAGGATTTGCCGATTTAGGCATGAGTAAAACCGAATGCAAATGGGCCTTTGAAGCTTCACCAATAGTAAGTTCCATGGTTGTTTCCTGTGATTCAAGTATGGTGATTGGATGATCGTTTTAGATTTGAGATAACTGAGGTAACTATCTCAACTCTCAAGCATGGAGAGAGCAATGTGGTACCTGAGTAAGTATGCCACATGCCACAGTGAAGCTGAGTTCAGGCTGACGGCGAGCCTACTACCTTGCCAAGGGGATTAGCAATCTACACCTCATTTCAGAAACATCAGATCTCTAAACTGGTTCCAGCATTACTTAGAGCGTGTTAGTTATTTCCTTCTGCTGTTTCAGGTCGCTAACAGCAAGAAACTTCTGCCGATAATGTCTCTGGTGAATACAATGATAGGCAAATTTGAGCTTTTCACATATTAGTTTTTTGAACCAAACAATATTCAATCTCTAGAGCTGCAAGTTGGGAAAAGAACATAATAACCTGAGAGGGATGTTTTCTTGAATGTGAAGGAAGATGAGATTATTGAGACCTATGGCCATTAGAAGGCGAAGACCCGGTAAAAAGAAGAAAAGTAATCTCTTATCTTGTTGTCGTTATTTTAATCGTGTAGGCTTGTAACGAATCATATTGTTGATTTACTATGTTTGTAAGACATTTTATATAAGTTATCGACTTCTATTGTATGTTGGCCTTCAAGTTTGTTGTGCGGTAAAAAAAAAATTTGTCGGCCCACCCTGAGTTTGTATCCTAGCTCCGCCACTGTCCACACTCAACAAGTCCAGATGAGGCATCTCATCAGATATGTCCTTTCAAAACTTAAGAGCGGATTGCATTCACCCCCCACCCCAGCCTGCGCCTGCTAACTTAATATCCCAAGTTTGGCCATCTCATGCAAACACGATCTTCTTTTCTTAAGAATAAATACAACAATAAACCCTCAAACTCAAATACAAGCCCCACCATGCATAAGAAGCTTGATAACAACCTAAACTTGAGCTGATGAAATAAAATAGAGCTTACTAAGTACCTATTCTAGCCATTGGCGCATAACAGCTGAAAACATAACAGGTTACACCTGCACTTCCCTAGAAGTATAGTTTAGTAACTTCTGACAACATACTGGGAATGGAAAAAAAAAAGTAAAGATTATGTTCAAGACCACGTCTTTTCCATAGCCTCAAACTTTTCTTAACAATTGTTATAGTTGTAGCTGTCAGCAAAATATTTGGCGGTACATTGTTCTTAAATCTAACCGCTTCATTCCCTTTAAACTGGCTTGAGATTCAAGCTCCTGAGAGTAGCAAATTGAACTGGCAGGCCCTTGCACACCTTTCAGAGAGATCCTGCGGCACCCTACATCAGTTAAAGACGTTTCTGTACTGGGCCATTTCACGGTCTGTCACTTTTTCGCATTGCCTGAGGGTTAGACCAATTACGCCCGAAAGGCGGGGGAGCCAAGGAGTTCAGTTCTTAAATCCTTAGGTAGGCATGCGTGGTTTTAAACCCACCCGAAGGAGTATGTAACCCGTTTTCCGTTTAACAAAGAGTGATGGTTCAAAAAAAAAAAAAGACCTTGGAAATTTCGGCACCATATAGCCACTCATATAAGTGCCAAAAACTACCCAAAATAGCTCATGCCTATATACATTTTTATGTTATCATTCCAGAAGTAATAAGATATTCGGATAGGAAAGAAGGATAGCTTGTCATGAAACCTCACCATGTAAGAAGTTTGGACCAAATCTGCAGATCAGAACACCACAACAGCCTAACCCTATCTTCAAAATTACTTCCCTAAAACTGTAGTACATTTTCGTAACTTTTGCTAATATATAAGCAATGAAAGCTGACAACTGTCCAAATATTCCACGGACGACATATTTTCAAACATCGTGTGTACCGAGCATGTCAACACTTTGTTCATGCTTGGCCGTCGCATGGTAAGCGGGTAAAAAACACGTTACAGAAAAGCATATATCCAAGTGCATTGCTGCACCTATCTCTATAGAGTAAAAAACAGGCCTATCAAAATGGATTTGCTAATTCTTCCAAATCTAAGCACCCAACAGCTAGATTTGTAGTCCGAGTCTGGATACATTTCATGTGAACACATTCTATCCTTCCTTCTTATATTTTTCTCGATTGCGAAGCAACCCAAAAGATACTCAAAATACAAATCCAGCTAAAAGCTCACATTACAGGTTTCATCATGCGTTAAAAGTTCAGCAAAATCTTCGAATTGTCAAACAAAATAAAACATATGAAGTCCAAGTTCTAATCTGGGCAACAAATCAGGTTTTGATTGTACCTTTTGCTACATGCCAGCATAAAGGAACACAATTTGACAGCCAAAGATCCCATCTATAATTTCTTTTGCATATTCATTCCTTTCAGAATATCGTGGCTTTCGAGCTCGGCACTGTAGTGAACTGATCTGGCAGCCCCCTGCACAGCTTCCTCAGAGATTCCACGGCAACCTATAACGATCAAAGACTCTAATTTCATTGACCGTGCCAGCTCAGCCATTCCTTTGTTCGACAATTTTTTGCATTTTCGGAGAGTGAGACTGGTCAAGGATGGAGCACGTGTTATGAAACTAATCCCAGCATCGGTTATCCTCTTGCAATCCACAAGCTCAAGTCTTTCTAAGAACTGGGCAGATGAGATGCCCTTCATCCCCTCGTCATAAAAAATGTTGGCACCATTTAGCATGACAGAACGAATTGGACAAGACTGAATCAGCTTTATAATGCCCTCCTGCGTGACGCCTATTTCTGTTGGCCACTCAGGCGCACAAAATGTAAAGGTGAACTCAACAACCTGAAGCATAGGGCAATAGAGAGACAGAGCCTTAAGGCCATCATCAGTCAATGCCGTACTGAAATGAAAATCAACACCATGCCTAGGTATTAGCCGAAGTGAGATGCTTCTAAGGTTGCCACAATTTTGGAATAGTTCAATCATCTCCCTCTCATCTAGACCAATAACATAGTCAAGGCAAAGTTTCTCCAGTGCTTTACACTTCCCCAGGAGAAAACGAAGACCAATCTCTGGCTCAGTTATAATCTTCGCCAGCCTCAAATCCTTCATATTCGCGCAGCAGATGTCATATTTATACGGGTAGCGAGCATTGTATGAGCAATCACGGGCCCCTGATAACCAGTAGTTGCCATTAATCTCAAACTCAAATTTTTCAAGCTTCATCCATCCTGGACCAAACTTCAAGAGGTCAAACTGACTGATTCCCATGCAATCCTTTACCACAAGTTCTACCAATGATCCTGCCCTGCCAAGGTACTCCAGCCACTCCACCCCAGTGTTCCCACGGGACCCGAGTTCAAATTCTGCTGACTGAGTGTCACCCCACCTGCTGCCAGCCCGCTTGTACTCCTGTTGGGCAAACACAGTTTCCATGCTTCTTACATTCATGCAGTCGGTAAGATGGAAAGTAGATAAATTCTTGCACCCAATTGCCACAGAAAGAAGCCCATTTGAGCTTATTGCTGGGGCCATGCTCAGCCTCAGCGCCATGAGCTTCTTGCAATTTGCCAGATAACCAAGACCGGAGTCATCAATGTATGAGCAGAAGCTTAACGTCAGATCTGTCAGTGAGGGACAGTGAGATGAAAGCACATGAAGACCCTTGTTGTCTAACTGATTACCATGCTCAGACGACCAACCAGAGTAATTGATCTCTACTTTCCACAAGTTGGGGAACCGGGAGCACAGTGATGACAAGGCTTCTGTTGCAGGGTTAAGGCCACATCCAACACAGATAATACCCCTTTCATCTGCCTCAACTTTGTACAGACGCTTCGATACAAGAGAGAGAGAATTAAGATCACTTATCCTGGTAATCCTCTTGATGATCTCTGCAAGCAGTGGCTCTGGGAGATCCTCCATCGATCAGGTATTCAGAGTGATCGACTGAAACTGGTGAATTAGAATGAAACATACCGAGTTAATCAGACAGCAGTAGAGACACTTATTACAATTCCAAAAGAAAAAGTGCATCTTCACACAGAACATTAAGGAAGAACGTAAATCATGTTTGTCAGAATAATTAGAAGTGTTACACTATTTTCACAGCCGTTTGTAGGTAACAGAATTCAGAACACTGTCCATGCGCTACCTAATGGAACTGATCACTGCGTAGGGTAGCTAAGGATCCAGATGTAACCACACAGGAACCACAGCGACCAAGAACCTAGCACCAGATTAACTAGGCGAGACAGCGGCTAACAATCTACGAAGGGGAGTAGGAGGAGGTCTGACCTTAGAGAGTCACGGACGCGACGACTGAACTTGCGGGGGAACTCGGCACATCCCCCCGCTTCCTAGGGTTTGGTGGCGATGGAGGTGACGACGGAGGAATCGGGAAGCGGCGTCTGCAACGTCTGAACGGCGTCCCTCCCGAACAACACGCAGGCACGCTTGCGCGAGGACGACTGGAGAGGGCTTTGGGCCTTCGGCTTTCCAACTTTTGAGAAACTAGGGCCCCCTTTCACTGGGCTAAGAAGTATGGGCCATTACGCCAGTATTTTCTTCAGATTTTTAGCTTGTTCCGTGTAAGAAAATCTGACTGCAGACTGCTCATGCGTACAAAGATTTTACTTGCTGCAGCTCCACACATAAGGGAAAAGAAAACAACAGCGCAAAGGCATGAGATGTGAGATGCACTTGCTGCGGAGTCTCCCGTGAGCGATGACTCATTGAGTCATTTCCTCCACACTCAACGAAGCCAGCTGAGACATCTCATCGGATACGTCCTTCCAAAATTGAAGAGCGGATTGCATACACCCCCAGCTGGCGCCTGTTAACTATATCCCAACTCCCGAGTTTGGCCATCTCATGCAAACACGATTTTCTTTATTTTTAAAAAATACAGCAAGGGCACTCCAAAGAGAAACGAGGAGACAGAGACCCTCAAATACAAGCCCCGCCATGCATAAAGAAGCTTAACAGCAACCAAAATCTTGAGCTGATGAAACAAAATAGAGCATACTAAATACCGTATTCTAGAATTCTAGTCACTGGCCAAATAACAGGTTACAACTGCGCTTGCAAAGCACATAGTAGCTAGTAACTTCTGAGAAGATAATGGGAGTGGGAAAACAACAGCCAAAGATAATGTCCTAGAGCACGTCTTTTCCATAGCCTCAGCTTTTCTTAACATTGTTGTAGTTTTAGCTGTCAGCAAAATATTTGGCGGTGCATTGTACTTAAATCCACTCTCTTCAGTCCTTTTAAACAGGTTTGAGATTCAAGCTCGTGAGAGTAGCAAACTGAACTGGCAGCCCCTTGCACACCTTTCAGAGAGATCCTGCGATACCCTACAACAGTTAAAGACTGCAGTTTCTGTGAGCGCAGCTGGGCCATTCCACCGTCAGTCACTTTTTCGCATTGCCTGAGGGTTAGACTGATCAAGGACGGGGCACGCAATATGAAACTTATTCCAGCATCAGTTATCCTCTGACAATCCACAAGCTCATGCCTTTCTAAGAATTGGGCAGACGAGAGGCCCTTCATTCCCTCGTCATTAAAATGTTGGCACCATTTAGCATGACAATACGAATTGGGCAAGACTGAATCAGCATAACAATACCCTCCTGTGTAAAGCCTATTTCTGATGGATACGCAGCATCACACAATATAAATGTGAACTCAACAACCTGAAGCATGGGGCAGTAGAGAGATAGAGCCTTAAGGCTGTCATCAGTCAATGCCGTTCTGAAATCAAAATCAAACACACGGCACAGAGGCATGTACCGAAGTGAGATGATTGTGCTCTATGTTTGGATGCTCTACGAGCATTGTGCACTGTAATGATGTACCTTCCGCATTTCTCGCGCATTTCGAATGAAAAGTAGGTGAGGAATCCCCCCCCCCCCCCCCCCCCCGAATCGCTCAAAAAAATAATACATTTGCTCTCACAGTGGCAATCATAGGTTCCTGAAAAGCGCTTTATATTTTACTCACTTTGTGGCTGTCGAGCAAGCAAGCAAAGCAACAAATTTCACAATAGTTTGATCCTGTTGCACCAGAGCGACACAAAAAGTGTGAATTTCTTTTGATTCAAACCTAGCAGTTATCTTTCCCCGCAAAAAAAAAAAAAACAAAAAAAAAACAAAAAAAAACTAGTAGTTATCTACGTACCCCCACAAGAATGGTTTCACTCTTCAGAGTTATCCAAAATAGCAAGTGTTCCACTCAAAACAATCCTCAAAAGGGCACACTAATGGGACATTTTTTCAGCTCCTTTTTCGGTTCAGGAAGAAAAAGGTTAATAAAAAAGAAGAGTTGTGATAGCTTAGCTCACTCTTCCCTGCACCGATGGCCAGGAGTTGCTGCTTGGTGATTCAGACTCCACGCCGTAAATCGAGGACGAAAGAAAAATATATGCTATTAGCAAGCTGCTTGTGATTTTATCTTGTTTCTTGTGTTGAATTTGTACTTTTATGCCATCCCTATCCGATCCATTGCTGTCACCAACTTTTGCAAGGAGAGGAGGATGACCTTTCGATGGTGTCCTGGTTCGGACCCACACGGCACTACTTCAACCATCCCGTTGTCTCTTTCCACAAGGCAGGCGACTGCGTAAGCGCTACGAGCACCAAGTGGGATTCTCTATATCTGAAAAAGAAGAAGAAGAGGAGATCATATCTGACGAGAGTCGGGTTCTAGTTATTAGGAAGGAAAAAATATCATAATTAGATAGGCTCCAAGCTAGAAAATGAAGAATCCAACCCTTTACCTGTGTGCAGTACGTACGTACGTGCGCGTGCGCTGGTTTCAGCAGTTATGTGAGTGAATGGAAGTGACGAGATGCCCCACAAGCTTCAGATGCATGCGTGTGGCTTATCCTCAACTATAGCTATGGAAAATTCACCCGCAAATTGACCCCCTTTTTTCTGTTGATTACGACTGCAGGTGTGAACAGGTTCTGCTTGAGAATCCAAAAAAAAAAAAAAAAAAACGCCAAACGTGCGGCTACAATTCCATGTCTATTTTTTATTTATTGGAGAAAGGACTGTCCTTTTTTATATTCAATCAAATAGTCTCCAAATCATCTCCGAATGATTATGACATCAACCGACCTATCTTGCCAGGATCTTCATACGTATTTTGTTCGTTTGTTTGTTTGACCGCGTTGTCTTGCTTGCTGACAATGGCTTCGTGACTTCCTTGGTAAGGCAATCCTCAGACTTCGTGCTCACTTGCTCAGGAGCAGCCCAGCAAGAAGCTAGAGAATTATCACAATGCTTTACACGGCCAGAAATGGTTCGGTGAAAGTGTGTGCTGCAAACTTGCAGATGGGAGATAGGCTAGTGATACAACATGACCACCATAGGTTGAGAGTAGTGGCGTGCCCATATCCGGGGAAGAAAAAGGCGATCGGTGCGTTTGTGGTGCAATCAGTCTTCCATTGACTTGGAAAGGAACGGCGCCGGCAATGAAGCTTTAGTATCTTGCAAGAATGGGCAAAGCTATAAAGGTTTCGTCGACCATAAGTCTTGATGCGAACGGGCGCTCGCAACTTGCTGTTTCTGTATACGCGCAAAGTGCAAATAAAAAGGATGGAAGGGGGCAGTTGCAGCTGTACAGTCTACACGGCACCTATATACTATACATGTATTTAGCAGTCTCTTCTTGGCTCTTGTTTGTCCGCATAGATGTATTTAGCAGGGTGTTTGTACACATACATACAGGCTCTAGCTGGTTCTGGTTTGAAAGATCAGGGCTCCGCATAGAGGAGTTCGGGAGTATTGTATCTGCAGGCAGCATGCTAGGTTCATCGAGAGGATTAAAGTATTGGAACTTGCCGTTTCTATGGTTCCTTCTTCTCATGGTACCTGCATTGCTGGGTGCCTCGGGATTGAGGACAGGGGTGACGAACACCACCGTTTTATTTTTACATGATCGAGATCGATGGCGAGTTTTTGTTAATGATGTCACTAACGGTCAAAATTGTTGCTACCGATGGTTCGTACTGGCACCGGATCGAGTGCATGGTTACATTTGGAATATGTCCACCTATTCGGCAGGCTGCAGCTGCGGCTGCGGCTGTAAAAAAATAACTGCGAACACTGTAACTGTTGCTGAAAAAATAACTGCAAACATTATAGCTGCTGAAAAACAGCGAGGCGAACAGGTAATAAATCCATGGACTGCAGAATTGCGCGTAACCTAACTCAGCATCAGTGCCCATGCATCATCGACCCAATGCATTGACCGATGACGAATCCATCAAGTCATGCATTGATGCGGGCGCGTCGTCACCGGCCGGTCGCCATCGACGGCGGCGCTAGCTGCGGCAAGAGAACGGACGGACGAGCGCAGTCGGTTCGGTTGGCACGTAGAGGATGGCAGGAGACAGTCTCCCGTCCCGCCAATTAATCAGATCAGACGGTACAGCGCAGTCGCCATTGGCATTTGCCTTGCGTCGTTGGCGGCCGTTCGATCGTTGTCATGGATAGGCTGGCGAGCGAGTACTGATGGAGCGGTTGCGACCTCATGGAACACATGCGGTTTTGTTAATGCCGTTCCAACAACATCCGCTCAACTGATCGTACAGGGGGGACAATTGCCCTGCAATTTTTTTGTTATTACAAGGGCCATCGCTGCATTTGGACGTTTGGTCATTCACGCCTGTGAGTTTATAATGCGTGTTGATAAAATCGTCAACACAATGCTTAATTAACTAACCGGGTCACGTTGCATATTTAACATCGGATAGGGCACTGATTGTTGATTGTTTAATTCTTTTCTTCGGTCTCACACATCACCCGCGATCATTAGAATTTTGTAAGAAAGCTGTCCCTTGCGTAGAATCGCAGTACCGTTCTTGTACACTAGGGATTCAAAAAATGCCAAGATATTTTTCGTATTATACCACGCACCATGGAGCTCGTAGATATCTCGATCGCACGTGCGTACATGCAATGCCGCTGCCTCGTAGTATATCGATCGTATCGAGCTGTGCTGTCTGGCTGACGTGAGTTTGTAGTAAACGCTCACGACTAGCTGATGACGAGTAAGCGGCCAGTGGAACAAATTAAAATGCCGGTTCCTAAGGCCAGTCTCAGTGCATGGTTTTATTGCACTGTTACCAAGACTCATATTTAGGTAACCGTGCCTGTTGGGTTTTATGGGGATGAAACTCCTCTCTATTCAGATGAAACTCTTCCTTCTCTCTCCTCATAAAATTACTGATGTGGCATGTAATTTAATGCTTACGAAACTCCTTTATGAAACTCCATTGAGACTGGCCTGAGTCGGATGGCGCGTCGTGTCAATAGGATACGCGCGGCCGAGATGGAGCTGGGCCAGGTGTCCAACCCACGCAACTTTCGCCGGCCCTGCTTCGAACGCGTGTCCGCCTCGAGAATCACACGACGACCTCTCCGCCAGTTCATGCGCGGGACCACCCTCCAGCGGCTGCACTGAGTAAATTACCAACCGTTTTACTGTATAATGGTTGCTGAAAAAACAATTGCGTGTTGCTGTTACTAAAAAATAATTAGATGAGATGACATGGCCTACTTCGTGATGGCGAGGAGGATTTTTTTACCGTTTACCGTTGTTGTTGCTGCTAATCACGCCACGGGCTACGTGCGGTAGCTCCTCCTACCTTTTCATGGAAATTTTGTAGACCTGTGCGTTAGGTGAAGTGGCGCGTCTTCTGGTGCTCTCTTGCTCGATCATAGTTGGCGACCTTTTTTCTTTTGCCTCGTTGACCCAGCTGGCTAACTGCCGCCTGCCCTCCCTCTCTTGATGATTTCTGCACGCTTCTCACTTCTAGAACATCACAATGACGGCAAAGTGCTTATCAAGCTATTGCAGCCTAATGTCCATACATTATGTATAGGCTGAGATGACACACTCGCCATTGCCTGAATTATCTTGAAATGGACTCAATTAAATAACAATAATAATCTTGAAATGGACTGCGTATTATTTACGCGCCCTGCGTGCAACGGCAACAGTAGGGATGAAAGAGAGTGCACCTCTGTTGTGGAGTGAGCACGTGGACTCTCTACCTCATGCAGCAGTAACTAATAACCGATCGCTCTCTCACACTCTGACAGAAGCGTGTTGTCTAGACAAGTGAAGTCTGTTGCTGGAGTTTTAAAAGGCAAAAAGGACACGGATATTTTTGTGTTGGCTCAGGAAAGGAAAAATATCGCGAGGCTGAGGAAAACCAATGGGACGATGAGATCAGCTCTTACGCCCGGGGTCTCGCTGTTAACGACTAAAATCCGAGAAACCACAGCCGCATGTTCGTGCAGGTCCCCTTGCCCCTTTTGTAAACTTCCTCGCAAAAGCCTCCAAAAGGCTCACATTTCTTTACCTAGTTTCTATAGCACCATAATTAAACACCTCCAGTCTAAAAATCTTGAATGTTGTGCGGTATTTTGCGTCAACACTAAAACAATAAGCGATATAAATAGCTGACCCTGTCCGTCCCTTTGCTATGTTTGATTTTCTCTCAACTAACGCGTGGAAAACGAAAAATTGGATCATTGTGAAGGAAGTAGCCCCGTGACCAGGGGAGAGGACCCACCGAACAGCAGGCGAAAAAGAAAGAAAAAATGCGAGAAACATCACCCGTAAAAAATCTGGGTGCGTGTCCACGTGCTTTTCTGTTCTATAGGCACCTCCTTAAATACCTCGTCGCCCTTCTCCTTCTCTCCTCGTTTGGTTCCCACAAGAGCAATCGCCTTCCTTCCTCCTGCCGTTAATCCACCACATCTCCCGCAGATATTCCCGAGAATCTCCTCCCATTGCCCTCCCACTCGGATTCCTGCTCGCTTTCTCCGCCTCCGCCTCGCCCGCCAATCCTCCGTTCCTCCGCCTCGGATTCGATCGCCGCCCTCTCTCATCTTATCCTTCCTGCTCCCGTCCCCTGTCCGGCGAGGACTCGTTTCCAGTTCTTGCGCGTTGCGTTGCGGAGAGGCTCGTGCTTTCTCGTTTGTGATTGTGTGGCACCCGGACATGTGCGTGGAGGGCCTGGAGGACGCAGGAAGGCTCGGTTTCGGAGACCAGCAGATTGACGACAAGCCGGAGGATTTTGCGGTGGGTACCCGAACTCTGCTTCTCGATCACCTCTCCTTTAAGAGTCCTTCATTCATGCGCTGTTTGTGGTTTGTTGTCAAATTCGGTGCTTTTCTTCATTGGTTTGTGATTCGTGAGGATTGCGTCGGTCGTGGGGTGATCGGTGGAGGAGAAGAAAGGAAACCGAGCTGTGGTGGTTGCTTCCGGCTCACTCCTATGTCTTGTCGAAATGCTTCTTCTCATCTCCTCCACTTTCTCTCAAAATCCGGAGCAAAGCAAAGTAGTAGGCGAAATTGGCTAGTTCTTTATTGGAGTACCGCTGGAATTAAAGAACTCCCCTGTTTCGAGCAATAGTTTTCGCCCACGCACTAGGTGTGAATGGGAAGATGCTCTGAATAGTTCAACGGGGAGAACTTCTGGTACAAATTCAGGTCGTGTTAAAAAGTGTTGTTTTTGTGGTTGTCCTAGCTGGTAGACGAAATGTTTGTTTCTGCATTGCGTTGTTCCTTTGTACTTTTGATTCCGTGACGACTTGTGATACGCATACGATATGTGCATGTGACGTGCGGCTGTACATGCATTCGTCTGTTCCAAGCAGAAGAAATCAGTACTGAAAAGTTCACTAGGTAGGAGTACTTGATTTACTTCCTGATATCAAAGTAATTTAGAAAATAAATCCCTTTGTGTTTTTGTAGCATGTAAAATTAGGACGATCAGTACCAGTGGTCAGTTAGTACTCTACTTCTATCTTAGTTCAGGTCTAGAACAAAAGGTTCAGGGGCCACACTGTTCACCCTCCTGTTTGGGCGCTTTCTTGACAATCCTTAGTGATCCATGTTCTCTATATTTAGCTCTTCAAGTACATGATTCAGCCTGTTCGCCTCGCTGCGAAGCAGCCGTTTACTGTAGCAACTGCTACAGAAGAAATAACTGCGAACACTGTAGCTGTTGCTGAATAAATAACTGCGTAGCTGCTGCAAAACCTTTAAACTTTGGTGGTAGTGATGTTTCTTTAAACCTTTAAACTTTGGTGGTAGTGATTTATCTGATGGCCTTTAAACCTTAATTGGGTAGCTTTGTTCCTTTACGTGGTAGTGATGTTTCAAACAGGAAGTGGACTATGGAGTGGTGCCCAAGAATGTACACATGTACTCTTTACATGCCTCTTCTAATTAGCTCTAGCAGTGAGTCACAGCCGGTGTTTCTATTGTCCTATCATAGTGTTGCACCTGTATGCAACTTTGTCGAGTCTATGTGATGTTAAAAGTTTTTGTCTGAAAGACAAGCTGCCACGTAGTACTTGACTCCATTCTAGCATCATTCGTTTATGATTGCTCACTCTAGAAATGGTTACTTGTAGCCTTTCCCATCCAATAAAGATTTGCCTGGTGTTACTGACTTGGCCGAATTGAGCTTCTGCTTCTATGTCCCTTTCAGTTAGCCGTGTTGCTACTTACTGTAAGTATCGCGCTTTCTACTTGATAGTAACAACTTATCTCTAGGGAATTCCAGTTCTTGGCAGAGTGGGAGTGTGACTTTTATGTCATGTGATTGGAATAAGTATATTCCTTTCCATGATTTTTGTATTGAATCTTTTTTTGAAAAATATTTTGATTGGATCTTATGTTGTGGGTACTTTTACTACATTTACTTATTTTTCATCACACGCTAACTCTTTGTGGGTAATCTGCAGATGGAGAGAGTTTGTGAGAACACAGTGTCTGTTGACTTCAAGCAGACTAAGTTGAGCAACTTTGTCCCTTTTATCCGATCAGGAGATTGGTCTGATATCGGATGTCGCGATAACATGGAAGATGCACATGTGTGCATCTCTGATCTGGCAAAAAACTATGGCTATAACTCGGCGGATGATGAAGTCATTTCTTTCTACGGGGTAATTGTCTGTTCACTCATCAATATTCTATTCCTGCTTCTTTCAAGCAGAAAATCGTTACTTTCTGATCCAGTTAAATGTTTTTCCTTTATTTTAGTGCAATCCTTGTGCTATAATCCAGCTACTGCATTGTTGTTCAGTACCTTTTTAAGTATTTGGAAGTGCGCAATACCATTTGGAATTTTGCTTCCCCAAATATCCTATGTACTTATCTCTTGCTCGCTTTTCCTCCTGTTCACAGGTCTTTGATGGGCATGGGGGCAAAGAAGCCGCCCAATATGTTCGTGATAACTTGCCACGAGTCATCGTGGAAGATGCTGATTTTCCTCTTGAGCTTGAGAAGGTAGTCAAGAGGTCATTTATGCAAACTGACAGCAAATTTGCAGAGACGTACTCCAATCACAAGGCACTTTCATCTGGAACTACCGCTCTCACCGCAATGATTTTTGGAAGGTATCCCTTCACTTTCAACCGACTCTAGTTATGGTTTTGTTAACTTTTGTGCTGTTGATGAATGATGTAATGGTAAGCTACATTTTTTTATCAGACAACTAACGCAGTAGAGTTTCACTGCACCTCTGGTTTCTACCAGTTTTCTGGCCATGATACTTCTAGGCGTACACCTATGACCCAGAAGTTTTAGATACAGATTAATACGCTTTTAAAACAAAATGGAGGCTTCTATACTCAAGTTTTAGTATTATTTCAATTATCTTTCTTTCAAAGCTACCATTTCCTATCCTATAGGCTATTTTATTATTTGTTTCTCTGGTGCTAGAGCCTTGTACTAGGAATTACATGATGTCAGTACAGGTTCAAGTAGTGCTGGGATCTAGAGTGGACAGTTTTTTTAGCTTAAAGACTCCTGTTCAGTCATTACTGATGCTAACACTTAGCGTAACTCGTGCAGGTCCCTTCTGGTGGCTAATGCAGGTGACTGCCGTGCTGTCCTTTCGCGGCGTGGCATTGCCATGGAAATGTCCAACGACCACAGGACTTGCTGCGTCAATGAAAGAAAGCGTGTGGAATCACTTGGTGGCTATGTCGATGACGGTTATTTGAATGGTCAGTTGGCAGTCACTAGAGCACTTGGTGACTGGCATCCTGAAGGCATGAAGGAGCTGGGGGAACCAGGAGGTCCCTTGAGCGCTGAACCAGAGCTGAAGATGACCACACTGACCAAGGACGACGAATTCTTGATAATAGGCAGTGATGGCATCTGGGACTTCTTCTCAAACCAAAATGCGGTGGATTTTGCACGAAGAAAGCTCCAAGAACACAATGACTTGAGGTTGTGTTGCAAGCAGATCGTCGAAGAGGCAATGAGGCTAGGGTCCAGGGACAACCTAACCGCGGTGATGATATCTTTCCACCAGGAGGCCCCTCCTCAGATCAGAGTGAACAGGATAGGAAGAGTTGCACGGAGCATATCAGCTGAAGGGCTTCACAACCTTAGAGTGCTCCTGGAAGGCCAATGATTGCGCTATTGTTGCCAACTATGATGTTGTGCTGCACTGCCGAGTGTTAAGTGTAAGTAGCGATTTCGGTATCTTGGTTCTGTTTACCAATTGTCGACATGCCGATGGCTATTCTTGTATGAGAATAAACAACGAACCGGATATCTCACTATCCTATTGTGAGGTGCTGTAAATAATGAGTTGGGGTTAGGTAAGGACGAGTTAGCAATGTGCATCCAGGGGGCTTATTTGGCTCAGTATGCGATGTTTTCCCCTGATTTTCTGTAAATAAACCATGCTGCGAGTATGTAATCGAAGTGGTTTTATTATGTGATGGGCGGTTGGCCATTCTACTGATTCAGGTTTAGCCGTTTAGCGATCATGTTCAGGCTTGTTGCTACTGGTGATCAATTTGTATCACCGTTGTTCTTTTTTATTTGACAGCTCTGCCAGTATTCTGAGAAGCTTTGTCAGTGATATTTCAACGTTGTCACACAGACGCTTATGAAATGAAAAACATCGTTCTGGTACTGACGGTTCGTGTGAACCAAGAAACCTTGTCAAGTTCCTGAATAAGATCTGACAGGGGAACCTGGAAACGATTAGATTGATTTCGAATGGTAGCATCAGAAGCCATAACAAACCATGAAAATCAAACGCTTACGAAGCCGTGATTGCGTTCAGATGTGACAGACCTCCCGGTGTCTCCGACTCCGACCTCGGACTGCACATGCGCGTGCTTGTGAACTTCGTCACTTTGGTCAACTGAGATCCACTGCCCGTGCGTCAACACAGCTTTTGATGCATGATTTGCAGCTAATCTTCTATCAGTCTACACCTCCTGCCCTAGCTTTAGCTCCTATGTCCTCGGCTGACACTTTAACCCCAAACTGGTGCACCTGCTTTTGTGACATGGTTGCACGACCCAGGTCAATGTCCCACTGCTTTCTAGCCTGCAACAGGCAACATTTTTTCTCTCTCAAGGCATTTGTTTGTTCACATCCAGAAACATCTAAACGCTACGTCCAGACGAGCCAGCCCAGCTTACCAGGCGTGCTCGCTTCTCCCAGCGTTCGCTTTCTGAAGTAACTCACGAGCAAATGCGCAGCCTCTGCGATGGTGGTGAGACAGGCACGCAACTTTCCAGGGGATGATGTAGCCGGCGCCTGAGACCAAACAGAAAACCTGACAAACTTTGTGATGGCGGTCACCTGCGTTTAGTGCTTGCAAGTTCTGCATTAGTGTACCTAATCCAGGGACCAGTGGCCTAAACATGGCCCTATTTTCGTGCAAGCATCCTTCCCCAAAGGGTGACAGGGGTGGCATAAACAAAGCTAGCGCCTTGCATGGATATGTGTTAACGACAATGGTACAGACAGCACAGGTATTTTTATATTTAATACGTGTTGTAGTTGTAGACAACCCACTCCTGAATCCTGATAGACATCAGTACATCAATCACTGAAATGGGCCATGGCGCTGTTCGGAAACAAGATGTATAAATATGACATGTCATAGGTCAAATGGTTCAAGTTCAAACCACTTTGCCTCTTGCAAGCCTCTACTTCCAACTCAGCTGAGGTTCTAGTACTCTTCTCAAGTCTCTTCCGGTTTCAGTTTCTACAACACACAATGAGGACTTCCTTGGCATTGGCTGCTGCCGTCTTCTTGCTCCTGGTGCTGACGAGCATGGAGGCCGAAGCCATTAGGTTGGATGCGGAGAGTCGTGCCGTGGTCAGCCAGCAAATGCCCGTTAATGTAAGTGATTCTGAATTGGTGTTTGAGATCTTTGGATTTACATTTACTCATGGCATGGTCATTTCTTCTGATGCTAACGTTGTGTTCTTGTGATTTATCAGAAACCAAGCGATAATTTGGCCAAGGACGATTCCTCGAAAAATTTGACGAAGGATGCATCCAGTAGCGCATTAGACGAGACGAAGAGAAGCGTCTCCGCAAAAGACGTCAGGGCAACAGCGCACAAGCTGCCTGAATTCCATGAAGACTACTACGGGGCCAGTGTTCACGAACCTAGACATCACTGAGCAAACGAAGCGTCCCGGCTACTTGCTCATTTTACACCCCTTCTGTGCAAAAATTAGTCTAGGTACAAGCTACTAGTCAGCAGCTGTAGGCTGCAATTAGCGAGCAGATAGTATTCTTTTTTTTTTCCTTTTCACTTCTAGATGGGAAAAAAAAACAACAGTTTTGATGTACTAACTTCTTGCCATACGAGAAAGATCTCAAGATTCCGTCAGTGCAACTGCGCAAGCTTGTGCAGCGATAATATGTTGCCGATAACATTGGGTGCTATGTGATTTCATTCCCCAAACTTTCAGAGTTTCAGTAAATCTGTCACTCTAACTCATAAGGGCAGCCATTCATGCATCACGACGATCTTCAGAAACTACAGTCGAGACAACGCCATGTTGGGACGAGATAGTATTCAAACTCTGCACATATTACGTTGTTCCTGACATACCGCAGGCCAAGCTGTTAATTTTCTGGGTTAAACTTGTCCTGAGCTGTAATCAACGGCGATTGGTCGGCAGTTGTAAATTGCTAGGACAAACCGCACCGACGCACACTACTGAGAGTAGTGATATGCGGGCAAACGCGACGTCGTTACGCGTCAGTAGTGGGCAGCCAGTACCAACTCCAACATTCCAAGCGTACTTTGAGGCCGGGGCGCAACCGCACAACTGCACAAGTGCTGGGCGTTGCCGGATATGCTGCAGTGTTCTTCGCCTGTACTGTCCTTTCTGTCCGGCCGGCACGGCACGAGGGGCTAAAAGTATTTTGGGGCTAGTTTTTGTCACATGCTTAATTGTAACTCCATGATTGAGCTAGCTAGGCACCTCTTCAGCAGCCGGCAGAGCTAAGTGCCGTGGCCCGTAGAGGATGTGGAGCATGACGTTCGCAAAGAGAAAAAGGGAGAGGAGAAAGAAAGAAAGCTTATATGATGGCCGTATGATGAGGCTTTGTTTACTTGTTTCAGTTCTACAGGCGTCGGCACGAGCGGGGAGGAGGCTGCTGCTTAGCATTCCGCATTGGACGGTAGTAAGCGAGAATTGTCGGGCGCTGCCCAGTTCCCTGCGGAAGTGCGGAGTCGACCAGACACCGCGCCACCGGCGGGACTTTCTTTGCTTGTGGCGGCGGTGCGGCAGGCAGGGCGCGCGGGAGGATGCCTCGAGGCCCCCGAGTGACTGTGTGGGCCAAACTTGCTCTGATATGCGCCGAACGCGTGGTTCGGCCCGGCCTTTGGCCCTGGGCTGGCAGGCGAGGCCCAAGGAAAAGGACCTTGGTTTGGGTTTGCTCGGCCTTCTCGCGCTGTTGGATCAGGAAGCATGAGGCAGGCCCCGAATGACGAATTTTTTTATTAATAATCGAATTTTTTATTCATTAAATAAAAATAATCGACCGATTCTGAAATTTGCAAAACTAACCGCCCTGTCGCCTTTTGAACGGGCGACAAGGATGCCACGTAGGCAAATGTGGGCCCAGACGCCTATTTAGAGGGCGATAAGCCCTTGTCACCCGTTCAAAGGGCGACTGGATCCCTGTCGCCCACTGGTGGGGCGATTAGGATTGATGCTCCTTTTTTTCCCCGATTTTCTTCACCTTAATAATATAGTCTACCAAATTCTCGATTAAAAAATACTTTTAGGCTCCGAAAAATTGTGCCAATTTTATTGGTGATAGAGCATGTATTTTAGAAACCATTTGAGCTTGGTGGAGTCCAAAATCTAAAGTAAATTTTAAATTAAAACTCCACAAAATGGGCTGGTTGTTAATCTGTAATTGAATTTTTAGAGCACCTTAACCTTTCTGAAAACTTCCCAAAAAAATAGAACTGTCAAGGTAGAATTCTCAAAATTAGGTTTTAGTTTTTGGGAATTTTTGCGAAAGGTTAAGATGCTCTAAAAATTCAATTACAGATTAACGACCAGTCCATTTTGTAGAGTTTTAGTTTAAAATTTACTTTAGATTTTGGACTCCACCAAGCTCAAATGGTTTCTAAAATACATGCTCTATCACCAATAAAATTGGCACAATTGTTCGAAGACTAAAAGTATTTTTTGATTGAGAATTTGGTAGACTATATTATTAAGGTGGAGAAAATCGGGAAAAAAAAGGAGCATCGATCCATCGCCCATAGTGGGCGACAGGGCCCATATTTGCCTACGTGGCATCCTTGTTAGTTTTGCAAATTTCAGAATCAGTCGATTATTTTTATTAAATAAATAAAAAATCGATTATTAATAAAAAAAATTCCCCGAATGACGGAATGGGCTGAAGACGAATGTTTTCGTCGGGCGAGCCTGCATTTCGTGTCGGTGCCCGTCTGAGAGCTGTTTTTCGTCTTTACCTCTGCAGTTCACAGCACGCGCTTAGGCTACCGTCAGTAGCTGTCACGCTGTTGGTGTAAGTAAACCCATACGTACTACTACTGTACAAAGACAATTAGTACGTCTACTACTGTACAAAACAAGCAAGGACGCGTCTGTAGTGAATGTCCAACTTATGGATTCATAGACGCGAGGCCCTGATAGAACAAGAGGTCCAGAGACCCTACAACAAAACAAACAGACGAGTCTGCATGCGAAATCGGCAGCGAACCACATGGCGGGGCATTCGTGCGGTCCCACGTAGATAAGGACTTTGGCGCACGCCGATTTTCGTTCGTCCAAAATGTCGGTACCATCGTCATCTGCAACTAATCGTCATCGCGGGCCATGATCACCTGGTGGCGGCTTCTTCCTTCCCGTGGCTTCTTCTTCTTCTTCTTCTTCGTCCATCCCCAGCAGACACGTACGCGTACCCTGTTCATTCAAGTCACCATGCGGTACGCCTGGACCTGCTTGCAAGTTGCAACAGCTAGAACTATGCGAACCCGCAACCGGCTTTCAGCGTGTTCGTCTCGCTGCTTTGCAGCAGCTACAGTGTTTGCAGTTATTTCTTCAGCAGCAACTATAGTATTTCAGCAGCAGCTACAGTGTTCGCAGTTATTTTTCTGTAACTGCAGCGAAACGAACAGTCTGTTTATTTGGCCGCCGCCACGTGCAGGCCTTTCAGGTGAAGCGGAAGAAAAACTTGAATTCAAACGGACGCGCACCAAAGATCAGCGTGTTCGGTTTGCTGGCTGGCTGACTGGGCTGACTGTTTTTCACTCACGAGTTACTGTAGCGGCTACAGTAACTCGTGAGTGAAAACCAGCCAGCTACAGTACTCGTGAGCGAAAACCAGCCAGCCAGCCGAACAGGTCGGATGCTGTTGCTGATCGAGCAGAATGAACAGCAAAGGCCTAGCACGCTAATCTACTAGTACCTGTTGAATTATAAAAAAGCGGGCGTGGACGAAAGCACCATCAGAGAAGCACATGGCGAGGTTTCGTGCCGCCCAACAACGTTTAACAACCGCGTAGTTTAATCCCATCAGCGGAGACGACGATGATCATACCTGACCTGGACGTAGGAATACAAAACCGGGCGGCACCACGTGGGCAACATAACATACCATACAGCTGTGTTGTGTGGCAGAATGTTCGGGCGGCCGTAGCCGTGGCGGCACGTGGGCGCGTCTCTAATCTATCTCCCTCCGTAATCTAAATCGGTGCAAACAGCTTTGGTTTTGTTAAGACTGTTCTTAGAATCTGCGTAACCGGGATGACGCCAAGGCGCCAAGCCTGTGGGGATACTGCGTCGTCTCTTACGGCGGCGTGTTCCGCGACGAACGATGCCGCTCGTGTCTCTCACCGTCGGCCGTCTGGTCACTAATGGATGTATGTACCAACTCTGAACGCGCAGTATTATGGAGGATAAAAGGATTCCGGAACAGCGAAAAGGCCAAATTACGCTTTCTGCAAATTGGCCGGCGTTCCTTCATCACGAAGAATCGTCGGTGCATAATTGCGCAGACGAAGGATTAGAAAACAAGAGAAAACCCATCTTCTGCATAACTTCGGTGCTCAAGCTAAAGAAATCGCAAGTCCATACCAGCTAGTGATACGTGACAGCAACACGATTAGCTTGAGATTAGCCTGGGGGAGGAAAATTAAAGGTGCAACTGGCATAATATGATTCTTGAGAGGATTAAAGTAATACGCGTGACTACTAGTCGTTGGTGGCAGGTGCCACCGGGGGAGGTGACGCGGCTGGCTGGCGCCGGGCCACCGCGACGGACGGGCCTGTTCTTCGGCTCGGCGCTCGATCCCTTCGCGATTGCTGAAAGGAACTCGATTCGCGCGTCTTAATTATTCTAGTATTTTATTAGTGCGTCTTTAAGACCTAAGATAAACAATGGTAGGCCATCACACATCAAATCCCAGTCCAGATCACTTTTGATCAATTTTTCAAAACTTACCCAAAGAGCCTTGCATTCCTTCGGTTCCCGTATTGCCCTTGAGCATATGGCACTTTTCCCTTTACTCCAGTCAGTTTTTCATGGGTACGGCAGTAATTTGCCACAGCGGTTAATATCTCTCCTTGCACCTTGGGTAGTTTGGGAAGAACACTCTCCGACATCGTAGGCCAACACAACACATACCCGGCGCTCTAGATCTCTGTCAGTGACCAAAGGCCAAAGCCCAATCCTCTTTAATCCCTCTTCCACTAATTACAAAGCAAAATCCCGTTAGCCCCGGGGAATTGCGAAAGGCAAAGGAAGAGGAAGCGACCGAGTGAGAAGAGCACATCTGTGCGGCAGCCCCCGTCTCTTTCGTGCTCCTACCCCTCTTCCTCCTCAAGCTTTTCTTCCTTCTCATCTCCTCGCGGGGGGCAAAAGGTGGTGCGATCTTGTTGGGTTCACGCGGAGAAGAGGTGCCCGGGAGCGTCGGACGCCGGCTCCGCCATGGCATTGTCCGTCTCCATCGTCCGCCTCGCGCTGCTGCTGCTCGCCGTCCTCCCGTTCTGCGCCACGCATCCGAGCCCGGCCTTCCATACTCCTCGCGAGTTCCAGTTCCAGACGGCGCACCACTCAGGTCCTTTGCTTCTCTCCTGTTATTTTCCATTCCCGTTTTTACCTTATTACGCCTCGTTCGTTGCGGAGGGGGAAATTCTTGGTCTTTTGTTTCACTGCAAGTTGGCTGGTTCATCTGTGCGCGCCTCCGTCCAGTTCTACGGAAATACGAAATTTTTTTAGTTCCCTGGAATGAAGTCGGATTCTTGATGTGGAAATGCTCTCTCGATTTTTTAGTGTGCCGTGGTCCTCAGGTTGTGGCTCATCTGTTTTTTGTCCTTTTCTTTTCCTCCTAGGTTTTTCATTAAAAGAATCCTATGTTCTACACTTCTACCCCACCATTTGGTTTCTGGGGTATGTGAGCTGTTCTAGGTCAATCCATACAACTTCTCTGTAAAAAAAAAAAGAATCTAAAGTTTTTTAACATGTATCACAGTCTTGCAGTTACATTTTATATGCTATGATTTTCTTTTCTTTTTTTTTTACATAAAGGAGAGAAGATGACTATTCTAGCATCATCTTCTGTTCTGAATTATGTCCGCTTATTTGCAGCGCATTACTTTTCTCCATTTTCTGTAGCAAATCTTTTTTCTTAGGCTTTATTGAATTCTGTCACTTCTTTGCAGTGCATTACCCACAATGTTCCCAAACCGTTTAATTTTTCCCCAGAATCTGGTTTTGGGTCCAGTCTTCTCTGTCACTGTCACTATGGTGCCTCCTTTACAATGTTGCCACTTTACCACTACACTACTTGTCACTTTAGGCATCTGAATGTTGTAATGCTAAGTGGTTTAGGTAGCCATTTCTTCTTGCGATGTTCTTTAAATTGTAATTTAAAGAGCACAGAAAATATCTAGCTTCTAGCCCTTTGATTAGAGAGGGTTCCGTGTCCGTTGTGATTTTGCGGATTGCCACTGCTAAACAGAATGGCAGAATGGTTCAAATTTATCAGTGCAGCAGCACGTGAAAATAACTTATCCGGTTGAAGTTTGGTGTTTGTTACCAAATTGGTTACGTAAGCCTGACAAAGAATTGTAATTGACATAAGCAGATGGATATGGCTTGGTGATAAGGAGGTCCACTGCTGAAGCTCCTGTTGACACAAATATCACTACAAATAGCTCCTTTGTCTTGGCGGCAGAAAGGACGTACCGTAAGGATCCCTTGAATGGATTCAGGAAATATCCAGGTGGCTGGAATATAAGCGAAGTGCACTACTGGGCTGTAAGTCTGTTTGAAAACAATTGCATATCTGTTGTCTCTTACACTGGTTGCTTCCTCAATATAATACTCATTGCCCTGATCCTTTGTTTTCAGTCCGTCGGATATACTGCAGCTCCACTATTCAGCATTGCCCTGGTGTGGTTCGTGCTCTTTTTTCTGCTTATGCTCGGGATTTGCTGCCATCATTGCTGCTGTCCGCATCGCAGTTACAAATACTCTCGAACAGCATATGCCTTATCATTGATACTTCTAATATTATTCACTTGTGCTGCAATGTAAGTTCTGTTCTTCTGTGTTATGCCAGTTTTCATGAGTCATCGCGTACATTTTCAATGGTATTTTGCTGATCATGTTTCATTCGATGCACCAGTGCTGGATGTGTTATGTTATATGATGGCCAGGGCAAATTCCATAAAAGCACAACAACGACTTTGGACTTTATTGTTGGCCAGGCGAATTTTACTGTTGACAACCTTAGAAACCTATCGGATAGCTTATCTGCTGCAAAGAAGGTTGACATTGGACGATTTTTGCTGCCCGCTGATGTGCAAAATCAGATTGATGAAATTCAAGTAAAGTTGAACTCGTCAGCTACTGATCTTTCTACTAGAACCATGGATAACTCTGAGAAGATCAATAAATTACTGAATCGAGTGTAAGTGTGCTTCTATCTATCATCACAATTTTCTTTATGATGCAGCTGATAGGAGAATGAATATTGTGCACACCTTTTTATTTCAGACGGATTGCTTTGATTGTCATTGCGGCTGTAATGCTTTTTGTGGCATTTGTTGGCTTCTGTAAGTATCTATAATGTTTTTCATAATAGTCGAAACATGGTCGTGATTTTGTACATTTCTGTACAAAAGCAGTTTCTATTTATGCTAACATTGTAATGCTTGACTTTTCCAGTGCTATCCATCTTTGGGCTGGAATTCTTAGTCTCTGTGTAAGTTGGCATTTTTGTTATTGATCTTAGTGACAAACGACAAACATCACATCACTCATTTCCTAGATTTTTCTGCAGTTTGGTTGTTTTTGGATGGATACTGGTCACTGGGACGTTTATCCTGTGCGGTGTTTTCCTTCTTCTGCACAAGTAAGTATTCTAACATATGCCCATGATCTAGGGCTTGCAACAAGCCACCACCAACACATCTTTCAAGCATCTACAGGCTGCTTCCACAAACTGACATCATGTTGGATGGCAACTGCCTATGCAATGGCATGTTGTACCTTGTTTTTTGAAGGAACATGTTGTACCTTGTTTATGGCACATCCCTTGCATCAGTCTAGTCACTGCTACTGGTTATTATGCCTTTGAACTCCGACTATCTCAATTTCCTCATTTGCTTGGATGTTTTACTGCTAGTTTTAAATGTACATTCATGTCCTATACCATTTCCTCAATATTTAGGAGTGTTATGTCTAATAGCAATTATTTTCTTTATTGTTATGGCTATACTTTTCCTTACTGATTACCTTGTCATATCTCATTTCACTTGGTAACGTTCGCTTTTGATGCCTGAATCTAATCTGTTATGTTGTAACAGTGTTGTTTCAGATACTTGTGTTGCAATGGATGAGTGGGTTGCTCATCCAACAGAACACACTGCCCTGGATGATATTATCCCCTGTGTTGAACCTGCTACTGCGAACGAGTCCCTGTATAAAAGCAGGCAAGTCACATTCCAGCTAGTGAATCTTGTCAACCAGGCGATCAGCAATGTGTCCAACATAAACCCCCCTCCAAATACACCAATTTTCTACTTCAACCAGTCAGGGCCACTGATGCCTATGCTCTGCAATCCATTCAAACCTGACCTGAGCAACCGCACCTGCACCAGAGGAGAGGTCACCTTGGACAATGCAACCCAGGTAAATCCGTTGTTATCTTGTTCCGCATCACAAACTGTGTGGTCACAGCATTTGGCGAGCATGACGATAATCGATTCATCTCTCCGCATAAACTGCAGGTTTATAACAGCTTTGTGTGCCAGACCACCACTGTCTCAGGAGCTGAGATTTGCACCACGGTGGGTCGCGTCACCCCTAGGATCTATCGTCAGATGGAGGCCGGCATAACTGTTAGCCAAGGGTTGTATCAGTACGGCCCTTTCCTCATTCAGCTGGAGGACTGCACCTTTGTCCGCGACACGTTCACCAACATCAACCAGAACTACTGCCCTGGCCTGCAGCGGTACAGCAAGTGGGTTTACGTCGGCTTGGTGATGGTCTCATCAGCGGTGATGCTGTCCCTCATCTTCTGGGTGATATACGCTAGGGAGCGACGCCACCGCGCCTACAACAAGCAGTTCATCGTCGGGCACAACTATCCTACAGAAGACAAGCCGGCTGCAACGGCTCCGAACGCTTGATGTGACTGTTCCCATGTCCATACTCCATGCTAGAGGTGTTAATGATGTAGGTCGCTGTAGTCTGTACTCTTGATTGCTTGTTGCTTGCTGATTTTTTTAGAGCTTCATTTGACGTGGGTAGCTTATTTTGTGGATCTTGGTGAAATTTAGAGTGCAGAGTGTTGAACTGTCATTTGCGTTTCTGTTTGTTTTTGGATTGGTGTACAGTCATGATCTGGAAGAATTGCATTTTCGTCAGTTTTGATTCTCTTGCCTGTAAAACATGTTAACATTGTTTTGTTGCTGCTGTAAAACATGGATTGGTGTACAGTCTCTGTTCTCCATCGCTCAGTCGCTGCTACAACACTGTATTATCATTCGGTATGGGCTGTCATCCCGTACATGGGTGAGAAACCGTGGTCCATTGGGCTAAAAAGAGAGGCACTGGGCTTCGCAGAACTTTATGCATTGGGGCCCTGCTAGCAAGCCATTTCTGCAGCCTTCTGGCTCGTACCACACGCGGTCTGCCGCCGCGACGGCACCCTCCCCGGCCGGCCACATTGGCGGCACCGCTGACGACGCAGGCTTCTCATCACTACAGAGTCTTTCTGAATCGCAATCCCTCGGCCGTATGTGTATGTATGGATAGATAATCTCCATGATAAATCTCTCAACCCTGGCTCGGATCGGATGAGTTGAATTTCTGCTGTCTCTCGATCTATTTGATCCGCTTGCCTCCCAAAAGTCTCCGAAGCGCCGAGGTCAAATCGCCAGCCAGGCACCCAGCAGGTGAACTGCACCTGCGCTTGGGCAGTTCCTGCAAGTAGCACGTCTCAACTTGCCTTTGTTGGTAGCTGGGGCGACCGTGCACTAGTGCCAGGAGCATCTGCCCCAGCGAAATAATTCAGGGGTGCCGGAGTCAACTGGTAACCGTGCATGATTAGTACAGTAATTGGCTGCATTGCATGTACAGAGGCAGTACATTATGCAAGTACTTTTTCCGTTGACTGAATCATCTTGTTTAAGTCTTCTTAGCAGCCAGCTCTGATGCCTTGCCCTTGATTCAGGATGCACGCACTATGTCAGCGTCGTGATGACTGGGCACACATGGGGATTACACCATCGTTTTTCCTTTTGATGACAAGAGGATTGCCATTGCTAGAGCTTATTCGAGGGCTCTTCTCCGCAATCAAGGGAAAGAGCGCAAGGTGGTCAATGAAACGGAGACCTGACCTTGACTCGGTGTGTGCAGTGCAGGTTTGAATCGGTACACTACCGGTTGACGAGGGCGTCGTATTGCAGAAACTTCTGTCCCTTTTCTGTCGACGCGCAGGCTGCAGCTGCGGCTGCGGCTGCAGAAAAATAACTGTGAACACTATAGTTGCTGCTGAAACACTGTAGCTGCTGTTAAAGAAATAATTGCGAACACTGTAGCTGCTGCCTGCTGCCTGCTGCAAAACATCCAAACGAACAGGCTGAATTTCGCTGAGTGTTTCAGGATCGTATTGCAGAAACTTCTGTCCCTTTTCTGTCGAGGAACAATAATTTCGCTGAGTGTTTCAGGATGCTACCCTATACCTCGCTCCCTCGTACAAAGGCAAGAGCACAAAAGTTCAGAAATTCTGACGAACAAGAGCATTGTTCGTATTCAGAGAACATTTATGCAGTGTTTATCTTCTTCGGCACAGCTGTGCAGAACAATTAGATCCATGGCTTGGGTAACCTAACCAGTAACCACAGTCACTGTGAATGCGGTACTGAAGGATGCACTTGTCGCGGGGCCAGCATCGCCGTCAGTAGATGCCCATCAGAGGTCAGAGCAGCCGCCTTCCACCGTTGTTAGCAGAAAAGCACAATCTGTCATCGGCACGTCTCATTAGTTTCATTCATATCCAAGCTCAATTTCCCGATATTTTCACCGCAAATCTCGCGAAATCGGCGGCGCTGCAGAATGGTTCCTGGACTTGAAGCCGGATGGACAGTCCGCGTACTGTTCAGATTCCTCTCGCCTGTCATCGCCATGTCATTGGCGGCTTACTGTCGCCGGCTTGGCAAGTTGGCAAAATAGTGTCGACTCTTTCTGCATTGAACACATGATCGAGATGCTAAATCTCGATAGCTTTTCCCGGGAAGATGCTCTGAATCCTGTTTAAAATGCTGGGTTATATTCTCTCTCTTTGACGGACTCTATTGAAAAGCAACGACTTTAATTGCCACTTCAGAGTTAGGCACTCGAGCTAATCTAAACATACTCACTCACTCGAGATAATCTAATCCTGTCTAGTTGGCAGCCAGATTTTCGCCTCCATTCTCTGGGCTTGGTACTGTTTACACGCAATTCAGTTAGTGAGAAAAGCAGCGGGATGGAAATGGGTCGAGGGGATAAAGATTGATGTATCAGAATCACTTTTGAGTTCATGTTACTTTAAGGTCCTCACGATTCAGGTATCAGGGGTGTCGGCAGATTCCATGCTAGTCGAATGATCAAGCTTCATTAGCATCGCTAAATCTCGGTTAGAGATTTAATCCAGCTCTCAAATGAAATGGACTGCGATTTGTGTCAGTTCAAGGTGACGGAGGAAATGAGAACTCCTATTGATCTTTGTTTGATTACACGTACAGTTACGTAATAATCCATTGAAAGAAAGGATAATCTCGTCCGTGTTCAGCAAGATGCTTATCTTTCCTCCTTGGATTATTAAAATATCTGGGCATACAGCTGGCTACGTAAATAGCAACACCGAGTACAGAATTAATCTGCCTAGGGTTGGAGATTCATGTTATATAGCAAATGGTCCTTGGAGGCCTAATGGGTCATTTGTGGTGTCACTACCTGATAGAAAGCTACCGCTTAATTTTGCAGTTATGTTGTTTTTAAGATGGAAACGTTTACCGTGTCACTAGCAATGGGTATGGATCAACCACCGATAAGTACAATGCAAGTGGGCTCGTACAAAGATCAGAAAATCGCATATATTACTGCCTTGTAGCTTGTTGCATATTTTTGTTGGAAAAATAAAAAATTCTCACCAAAGCTCTGGCCATGGACTGCTGTGCTAGTACTATGCATATCTACAGTGCGTAGACGAATGTCAAAAAACCTGCTCTTCCTATGTCAGCTGATGACAGTTCATTTGTTGCTAGTCCCGGCGGCATGCAGTTACCACTGCAACAACCGAAGCCAGTTTATGCTTCTGTTCAGTGATCAAGTGCCTCTACATCTGTTTCCGAAAAAAAAAAAGGTGCCTCTGTCTCGATACTGAAAAGCAACTGGCGTAGAAGATCCTGCAGGTAAGTAATTTTCACACAGCTGTGCCTAGAGAAAAATGGCGCGAAAGCTGTTAATGTCCCCATCTCATAATGCTTGGCTGCTTCTTTTCGGGCTAAGATGTAACCGTCAGGTGAATTTGGCTTCACATGGATGCGTGCCTTGGCCGGCTTAGCTAAGCAGCAAAGTCCCCGGAAAGGGATTAGCTGGCCATTAGGACCACTAATATGGCGGCCGGATATATATCGGCCATATCATCATCATCCTTAGTTTGGGTGTTTGTTTTTTGTGGGAAAAGAATATATAAGTAGCTTTGGATAAGTCTTTGGAAGTGACATCTGCAATTAAGCTGTTGTCCGGAGGATAGGTACTGCTGCTATTACCCTCTTCAGCAGTGGCAACCGTTGAATGGAGAAAGGTTTCGTTTGGAATGTTGATTTTGACGATGAAAGATGGTGGCCTAGTTTACCAGTGGCGTACTGTGTTCACCCTGTATTTAAACCGTTTGGTGTAGTTGGATCACCTGCTAATTTTGACACAGATGTTAATTTGATCAAATCCAGAACTTCATGCGCATGTTTCCTCTAGGTCGCATTTCAATGCTTCACGAACACTTGATCAGGGATGGTGACTGAGGGGTCAAACGATGCGATCAGATGGGTGGTTGCTAATACAGTCATCCTTATCTTGGTAGTACAAGAGAGTCTGACTAGCAACTATATTCGATTATAGTAGTACTAAGTAAACCACATGTCCCACTCATGCAAGTGTGTTCTGAGGTCTGACGTTAAGATCCCAAGATTTTAGTTAGGCTAGTAGTATTTATAGTCTTAATCAAGTCACGGAATTGGGCTCTGCACTCTACCTACTCGTCCAAAACAGATGGTAATGGCTGACAAAACTAGTAATGGAAGCAAGCTTAACAGCCCAAACACACCAACTACTGAATATTCAAAATATAACTGTCAAAATGATGAAACTAAATAAACATGATAAACGTAAAAGGACGCACAAGCGGCTTAACAATAGGAGAGAAAACTAGCGATTAACATTTCAAGTTGAAATAATCAGTGGCGTTTGCTGGATTGCCCACATGATGCCATGTCCTCTTTGGATGACTGGACGCACGACGGGCACCAGACGATAACCATCTTGTATTTTATCATTTTTAGCGGAGCAGGATCAGAGATTCCACGTAACGCAGAGCGTGCACCTGCGCAAAATAACAAATGGTTAGGCGCACGACGTCGCAACTCCAACACGAAAGGAAGCGCTTCTGAGTCACGGCCGATGCAGCTGAGCCAGTGTTCGCGCCCCAAACGGCAATGTCGACGTCGCAGTCAGTACACATGCGGCTGTGTACGAATTATAGCAAGGCCACATGCTTGCTGCTTGCATCCGAGTAAGCAGAGGGCGCCTTCCACCGAGGAAGGAAGGTGAAAGCAAGAGGAATTAGCAATTTTATTCTCCGTATTTTTACATGATCAGATCAGATCCCCCTTTTGGGGGGAAAGAAGAGGAGCAGGTGCTGTGCACTTGCACTGCATTCTTGTGACAGAAAAGAACAGCTAACTAAGTGCAATAATTTAGTTGTTTACTGTTTACTTTCCAAAGCAGGAAACGGAAAAGAAATCGATCAACAACGACTCGTTCGGGTTCGATTCCACTGCATCCGATGCGGTCACGCGTCAGCGCCCATACACACATACTTTTCATCACGCGTCGTGCAGTATGGTACTACTACTTTCATGTTAGCTGGTGTATTGGTTCAGACTTCAGACCGGTTTCAAATGTTATTATAGAAAAACGGCGAAACTGGTACCGCTGCATTTAAAATTGGTTCGTGCCCGTTCTCCCAGAGAAGAAAAATCACGTTAGTTCAATTAAAAATGGAAGAAATGCGCGCGAAACTGCCTTCTCCTGTGCCCAGCTTCGAGAAGAAAATTCAGCGGCGATGCCCCCGTGGTAACTTGACACGAATTAACCCAACCACACGCTTAACCAGCATCGCCTCGCGTGGTCGTCGTGTATAAAAGCATCCGTCCCCCGACCCCGCAAAGCAGGGGATCCGCATCACCGCCGCCTGTGTCCCCAGCACACCACACCGAGAAGAAACAGAGCCATGGCATCGGCATCCAGCTCCGCCCCCGAGCCCGCAGCCACCGCCAGGGCGGCGAGGTCCGCGGCCGCGCCGAAGCTCACGTGCCTCTGCTCGCCGACGAACCACCCGGGCTCCTTCCGCTGCAGCCGCCACCGGAACAACCCGCGCGCGCGCTCGGCGCCGGCGGCCGCGCCGGGCGGCGAGGCCGCGGCGCCGCCGCGGGGCAGGGCGGCGAAGGGGCGGTCCGTGCGCGCGCTGCTCCTGCAGAAGATCGGCCCGTCCGACCGCGACCGCCAGCGGCGCAGGCGCGGGGACTTCCAGCCGCGCCCGTCCAGGCTGCGCCTCATGAACAAGTGACGACGCGTGATCGCCGGCGCCGCGCTCCTCTGCATCTTCGCCTCGTCGCGCCGCGCTGCGCAGCGCAGATGTTCTTCTGCCAGTGAGGGAGTGATGATCGCGCGTCACTATTTCGCGCGCGCGCATCGACGTTAGATAGGAATTACAAACTACTAGTACTGTTTCGGATACAAGCAAGTCGTTGTTGATGTGTAATCCTTCCATCCTTGTTTTCTCGAGAGGAATTAATGGAGTATACTTACTGTCTATGTACATACTGTTAATAATGTTCTGAGGATGATGCACTTGCGAGACATGGCAAATTTCTCCTTCCTGGTTTTGTTCCTGCTTGTGTGACGAAGAGAACTGATGAAACTGCTCTAATTCAGTTTTATATCATTTTGTAAAAATAAGTTTGAATTTCTGTTCTTCCCTTTTCTATGTGCATGTGTGGATCGCTTAGCTCCGGAACGTGCATGTTCACAGGACGCCCATGAAACTTATCTGAAAGCAACGTTCTTTATGTATGCGTGTGATATTGCGCGCTCGTGAGTTCACTCACTGCAAGTACGCTGTCCCCATGAAGTTTCGAGATGATTTTGCCTGCTTTAATGAATGTTCTTGTCACCAAGGTTAAGTTTCTCTGCAATTTCCGTTCATTCCTTCGTATAGAGAGGGAAAAAACCTTCTCCCTTCAGAAACCGCCTTCATCCACTACACTTCGTCACTAGGTTTCTTTCTGAATAAGATAAGATACCGGGGACGTCTGAATTCACATGGACTAGCTCCTTTTCCTATTCAGACAAAATATCATTTCTAGAAAAGATAAATCACCTATTCTACTGTACTACTGACTTCGATTCAACATTGGGACGCGTGAGAACCACAAGGAGCAAACGCGCAGTTTTTTTTGTCAGTTCCGAAATGGCACCGTGACGTTTGGGAAAAGGCCATGAGCGGACGCGGGATCGAATCTGCTTACGTGCAAGCTCACAGGAAGAACAGCTCAAGCCGCACTAGCATGGCTCGCAACTTCGCGATGACATATCGAGAGAGATCCAAGATCTTAACAAACACTGCAACAACGCCTGCTGCCGAGTCTGATGGTGCACGTCTCTCTGTTCAGATTTCTTGTCCTTTCTACGTGCGAACGCGAGATCCCGATACGAATGTTGCCGCCCATGAAACTGAGGACACAAAAAAAAAGGAGTGAGAGACAGAGACTGCCTTGCCGTGTGGTACTGCATTGTTTAGGTAGCTTTAGGGCGCGTTCGGCGTTTTAGAGGCTAAAATTTAGAGGGATTTAAACAAAAAGAATTTTATTTTAAATAAACTTTAATTACAAAACTAACTGCAGAACCCTCCGTCTAAATCGCGAGACGAATTTAACGAGGGTAGTTAAGCCGCGATTAGACGATATTTACTGTAGCATTACTGTAGTATCACTGTAGCAAAACATAGATTAATTAGGCTCATTAGATTCGTCTCGTAAAGATGTACCCATCTGTAAAAAGGTTTTGTCATTAGACCTTATTTAATACACCTAAATAATAAAATTCTCTTTAGAGCTACACTTTAGAGGCTCTAAAGTGACGCGCCGAACGCGCCCTTAGCTTCTCTCGATCACGGATGAGCGATACAATGTTTTGTGTCAAGTTTATTTCTCTTTTTTTTTTTTTTTTTTGCAATTTTAGAGACGAACTGCTATCTTCAGATTGGAAACGGAACGTCCTGATTCAGTTCTGCGTCGTCATCCATTCCTCTAGGGTTAGCAATGTGCCAACAAACCGTCTCTCTCTATGCTTTCGTATATACCCGGGGCGCTAGTGACATTTGTTTTCTACGGTGACTGTACGCTATTGAATTCTTCAGATGCTTTGTGTCCATTTCAAAATTATTGCCAATTCCCTTTAAATCTGAGCAACATTTTTCAAGCCTGAAGCCGAAAGATTAGACCAAAACCTTAACTGAACACGTTACCCTGCATAAAAGGGTAATCCACAAAGGTCAATCCTGACAATACATTAGCACTGCTTGGTCTCCAGGTCTTAAACCTGAACCTGAGGGAAACAGACTTTGTTGTTGCAACGCCGAGTCCATGCTCCCGTACGAGATGTATGGAACGGAGAAATGTCACGGAGCTTGTCACTGTACTAATTAGTTCCATGTACAAGCAGAGCCGATGCAGACACTGCATGAACACTTCAAAGGACGAAGGCGATGATTTACCTCCTAAGTCGACGCCGTCAGGACACAAGACAAAGCGAATTAGAGGATATCTTCGTCCCACTTTATGCAACGGTAAACTTGGTTATAGTAGAGTGTGTATGAACATAGAAGCAGCTTTCCCATGTACTTTGGGTAACCTCCCCCGCATGTCGAGTTTTTTTTTTTTTTACTTTGGATAACCTGTTTTTTAATTACTGCGTTCATATCTTCATGGCTCACCTCAAATAAAAACAAAGTTATCTTGGCGCTCGATGACGAGCGGTCGACCACGCTGCTCACACATTCGAAGGCGGTGATTTCTCTCCCCAAGTGCATCCGGTCAGGACGAAGACAAAACGGATCGCGCGTACTGTCGACTCTTCATCCCACTCTTCAATGATAAAAATGGCCGGTAGTAGAGTATGTGTGCGTCTGAACGTAGAAGCAGCTTTGCCCATACGTTTTGTGTTACCATTTTTTATTGTACAAAAACGGATTTCGTATCTATAATCATCATGGCTCGCCTCAAACAAAAACAACATTATCATCATCGCGTCGCGGGCTGACGACCACGCATCGCGTCAGTCTCATCTCGCCGGCGCACATGGCGGTTGCCGGCTACGGCGGCCGCGTCCGGCCACTCTAGAACGCCACGCACGCTCGCAGAGTCGCAGGCGGCGTGGCACGTGTCCGCGGTAACCACCGAAATGCCACGCACTGCGCGGTTGCCTCCGGCGCCGGCCATGTCCGTGCGCTTTTGTCGGTCTTTCTTTCCCCGGTTCATGTCGCCCTCGCATCTAGAGCCCGTATTTGTCCCGAGATCTTGGAAGGAAATTTAAGTCAGAGACGGGTTAATTAGCCGCGTTGATTCTATCGACCTGCCCTTGCAGCCGGGTAAGCTCCCGGTTGGTTCGTACGTGTGTGCGGGGCCGTGTGTGTGTGCGTACGTGTCTGGAAACGTACTGTTGCGTGCCATAAACTCTGCGTCAGGTGCCGAGTCCATTTCCGAACCGAGCCTGCCTGCAGGACGACGATTAGGTCCAAGCTGGGGAGCGGGCTGGGTCAGCCTGTCCGGTCAAGGCAGGTTGTTATCGATCGAAGCTATACTACTACTCCGACGGGTCAAGTGCTGACTTCTCGCGCCAGGGTCGACGCAGACGTATCGGAATTCTTCTTCAGTCGATTCATTAGATATTCCGCGGGTTGTCTAGCGCGCCGCCGGTGCTGCTAATCACGAGAGTCCACGATTCATCAGCACCTGTTTGGCTTGGTAAAAATCAACGCTCTTTTCTTTTCCTTATACTATCTTGAGAGTACTAGATCGAGTATAGTAGTATAGTAGTACCATGGTTACGTATGAGGCGACCGAGTGGTACTCCGTACGTGCCAGTACTCCCCACGTTGAAGCTTTGCAGTGGCCCATTGCTCCGAGCCTTCTAATCACGCTGGGTACAAGTGCGTCACTTCCGCAAAACTTAAACACATCGAGAAAGGATTAGGCTTGCAAATCCAACTCAGGAGACCACGGCACGGCAGCACATATCTCAACTAGAGGAGTACTATGATATTGTTATGTTCGATCGTCAACTGATTTCTGGCGAAGAAAACAGAGTTGTTTAAGTATCGCTCTGCACAACTAACAGAACGAAGAGAGAGCAGGTGACGCCAGCCAGGCTACTGCGCGCCGCCCACCGTATTCCGTGGCAGCTGGCACACTGCTTGTTGAGTCGCGACGCGAGCCCACGGAATGGGAGGGAGGTTGCTCGATGGCCGGCCGCCAGCCGAGCACGGGGTTCGCGTGACTGCAAGAACGGCATGACGGCGGCGGACGCGACGGCCGCCGAGACGTCGCCTGCACTCAACAAGCTAGCTTAAAGCTTATCCGAACGCAACCAGCGAAGAGAACACGCTTCAGGCTCCATTATAAACAGAAAAGACAAGGGGATTGATCTAGACAGAATCATGGGTGGCCTCCTCTGTTTGGGGCAAATCACATGTCTCCATTCCTCAGTCATGTCTATCCAAACCAACGGCCTCATCCGGCTCGCTGATGAGACAAAGAGTTCTATGTACACAAGAAATCTCTATGCGGGTCGATGGATTAGGTTCTTCCAAAACTCCTATCCAATCCGATTGGCGATTTCATCATTGATTCTCAGCGTTACAAGAAGAAAATGCTACTATATAAATTACTATTTACTATATTCCGCTACTTGACATGTCGGCGTCTATTGTTCGTTGTCGCCGGCGCGGTCGCCGGCCATGGACACAGCGGAGAGCCTGCTCGGGCGCGGCCGGAACCCGCCGACGCGCCGCCGGTGCTGCGACTGCTGCGCAGCGGGGGAGGGGCGCACCGTCGCCGCCAGCGCCCTGCGCGCGCACTCGCCGCCCTCCACGGCGCCGATCCGCACCAGCGCGCTGCCCATCCGCCTGCCCGGAGCGCCCAGCCGGCTGTTGTTCGGGCCCGGCGAGCTGCTGCTGCTTCCCGGCGACGGCGGTGAAGGCGGGGACGTCGGCTTGTGCGCGTCCGCGGCCTTGCGTTCCTTGTGGAGGCTGCACCGGAACGAGCCCGGGTGGTTCGTCGGCGAGCACATGCAGCTCCGCCGGCTCCGCGCGGCGCCCGCGGAGGAGGACGACGAGACGCTGACGGACTGGCCCGCCGACCGGCCGCTGTTCCCGCCGGCGAGCTTGACGCGGGTGGGCGAAGCGGAGCGGTAGTGCGCGGCTGAGAGAACTGGGCCGCTCGGCCGCCTCGTGGTCACCGTCGCCATGAGAGATCGCAGTGAGAGAGCAAAGCGGTTTTGGAGCTTCGAATTGGGTGTGGAGAGTGGTGTGGCTGGTGGTTTTGGCAAACTGATGGGAGAGCGGTTTGGGCGCCATTTATAGAAATCGTTACCCAGACAAGGGCATTTCGGTAAATTGAGTGAGTGGTTTGGGTGTAAGCTCAGTTAGGTTGAGCTAACTACGGTTAGGAGGTGAAAGCGGTGGGCGCCAGGGGGCAGAAGGGCCCCCGGGCCCCACAGTCAGCACACCGGAAAGCTTTGAAATGGTCCCGGAATCGATGGAGGTAGGGTAACGACCACTACGACGAGTAGGGCCCCGCGAGAGATTCTTAGGATTTCATGCGAAGCGAAGCTGTATCAGTGGTTTCCGAATCTCTTTGCTGCATTTGGAGAACTGAATTTCGACTTTCTTTTGCGGATTCTTGTGCGATCTCTTTCTGATATGCAGGTTCTGATATGTTAATTCGTAGATAGTTTTCTCCGATATTCCTAATGATATTTCCCCCGTAAAGAAAAAGGAGTGAAGGCGTAATTTGCCACAAACAGAGGATGAGTGAGTACATGCATGCTGAGGATAGCAGTGATCCCTTGCTACGATTGTTTATCGCTGCCCATGTGTCAATTCAGCTGGAATTCGATCTGCCCACCTGTTCTTTCTTTCTTTCTTCCATCGCAAGTCAGTACAGTGCCCCAGCACACAGAAAGGCGATGATTTTCTTGCTTGAACATGAAAGAAACCGAGAACGTAAGCATGATTGTTTCTGATTTGCAGGTTCTGAAATATTCATTCCTAAATAGGGTTTGTTTATTTATTTTTATTTAGAACGGAGAAGAATTTTTGCAATTCCTAATGGTATTTCTCCACTGAGAGAAGAAATGTGAAGCCGTCAAACAAGATTTATTCATGCATGCTGAGCATAGCATAGCATATCAGTGATCTTTTTTGATGTGACAAGGCTAAAATTTTTGTTAAGAAAACGAACACCCCCATAGCATAGCAGTGATCCTTTTTACGATAGATTGTTTATCACTGCCCATGTGTCAATTCAGCTGGAATTCGCTCTACGGCCCACTGGTTCTTTCTTCCATCTCAAGTTACAGTGCCCTAGCACACACAAAGATGATGAATTTTCTTTTCAACTTCAACATGAAAGAAACCGAGAGAACGTTAGCATGGGCAAGTAGCCAGCTGGTTGGCAGGATCGGACGTGACGCACCAACAAACGACCAGGCGATGGCTGAGCCCATAGAATTGCGGTTTCCACTTTCGTGACTCGAAAACACTGGCCCATTGGTATTAGGATAGGACCGACCTTTGGACGCTACTATCACCATGATGCCGCCCATTCGGAGCCAAGGCTTTTTGGTTAGAGAAAGGTGAGACGTTGCTTTATCCTCCGGCTCTCGATCAGGGTGTGTGTGTGTGTGGAGTCCGTGTAAAGAAAGCGTCGACGGGGGCGTGGCGCTCGCTTTCGGTGCTAGTGTGCGAGAGAGGCGTCGCATGATCAGATCGATCGATCGATCTTGTCCCGGCTGGATGCCAGTCTCTCCCCGCGGCATGATGGATGGCGGCTCCGTGTGTTCCGCTAAATGGGATCATGGCCGTCTTTTTCTGCTTTATCCTCTGTTTTCTTTTTCATTTGTTCTCTGATAGTATTGTCCTTTGTGCTGTTTTCGCCGTCCTGCTTAGATAGAATAATAATTCTCGCCAACGACGTTAACAAGGAATACGAGATACGACACTGACTGACAATGGTGTAGCAGGAGCGAGCAACAGAACATGGTATACTGTAACCACCGTCACCGTTCCCAACCTCCCGCCATCATGGCGAGAAATGATTCATTGTTACCGATGGCTGCGATGTGCAAGGCTTGTTGCCACGGTGTCGGGCCCGGCCACGCGCGAGACGACGGAGGTGACATGCACGCCCATGCGCCCATGCCGGCCACCCCGGCCCATCGATCGCTTCATCCAAAACCAGCGGAACAGCCAGACGAGACGAGACGAGACGCGCGCGCAACGGCTTCCGCGTCGCATCGCTGCTGCGTGGCGGAACGGGACGAGGGAGCGCGGGGCTGCGTGGCGTACTGGCGTTGGCGGACGGAACAGCGCAGCGCGGCAGAGGCCGCCGTTGGGGACACGGCCGGCGGGGACAGCGCATAGAGAGCTGTTAGAGCAACTCCAGCAAGGACCCTATTCAAACCCTTACTCTATTATTTAGGGTCTTTGGTCAAAAAATCAACTTCAGCAGGGACCCTACTTGAACTCTCATTTTGCATGCCCTCTCAAATTCCATCTCCAAGCCCTCATTCCTAGGGTCCTCCAATCCTCCCTCTCATTTGTGGGTTCCACCGTTTTTCTTTCACAAAATAGGGGCTTGAACCACTTATTGCTGGAGTTGAAGTTAAATTTTGAACCCTTATTTTTACATGTTAGCTTAGAAAATGAAAGTAGGGGCTTAATTTTAAGGTCCATTGCTAGAGTTGCTCTCGCGGCACCATATGCCGTTTAGATTTGGGACACCGCTCGTGCCCCACCATTAGCGGCTGCACCTGGTCCAAAGGGCAGCTGATCATGGCCTATTGTTAATGTTAACCAGTAGTAGTATATTAAGATCGGCCAGAGACATGAACTTAAACCGGCCGCTTAAACTAGTTTGCAACAGGCTGTGGATCTCCTCCAATCATAAGACGCCCTGTCCGTGTGTTTGAGGCAGTTTGTATTGTTGTGCTTAAGAACCGTAGACGTACGCACGCGTCGGTTCATCGAATGATTGTGCACGATCGACAGATCAGCTCTCTTGGATTGTACTACTACTACCGGTTGTGTTAATTAGGTGATTCTTAATCATTGGGCTGACAAGATGCATACACGCATCGTCTTTGCGAGTAGGCACGTCATTGGGAATCGTATCAACCCGCAGCTCCCCTGACGATCTCGAGGATATCCCCCGTCTCGTACGGTACGTAGCACCACTACCTTCCATCTCTGGATGCATGTTCGCGATGTAGTACGGGCCGGTCGTGCCAAGCCCATCAGCTGTTAGGTTGATCAATTGCATGCATTCACAGGATCTCTTGTGGAGATTATGTCGACCAGGGACGCATCGTGCATGTGGGCGTTTGCGGAAACTGCACCTAACCATGGACGAACGATATCAGAATGACGTACCGATACAGAGGATGGAACATCAGCATCTGACACGGCGAATCGCAGTGACAAGAACACCTCGATCCACGCAGTAATGCCGCACGCAAACACGTAACCCCCGCCCGCGCCGGCCAGTACGTGGCGCGAGCAACTGGAAGTTCCGACCGCGCGCGAGTCGCGTCGCCCCAGACAAAGAGGGAAGAGTTAACTGGTCGGCGAGACAGACAGGGAGGGAGTCTCCGTCCAGGTAGCTGCATGAACCGGCCCTAACTAACCACGTTGAAAAAGACGCGACGCGACGCGACGCCACCGCAACGTCCGGGCGCCACGCGCCCCGTTACCAGCTCCTTCGCGCCTTGCGCCCCACGCGGGGTTTCTTCGTTTGGTTTTCGCGTGTGGCAGAGTCGGCAGGGCTTCCCTGCGTTCAGTCAGGCCGCCTTTCTGCTACGTACGTGTTGCTTAATCAGGATGCACACGCGTTGCGAAATGCAACTGTTATTAGCTTTAGCTAGGCTGCGTGTCTGTGCTCTGCGTCATGGCACACGCCTCACCGTCATGTTCTACTTTCGATCCTGTGCTCTTCTTGCCGCCTCGCGACCTGCACGAACGTGTCTCTTTTCCTTCCGCCTGCCTCGTGGAAACGGGCACGCACTTTATTTTCATGCTTCGTTCTTGCTCCGTGCTAATCCGTTTCTTTGCTGCAGATTTCCTTTTTTTTTTTACTCGGATAGTACTACATACTGAGCTATCTTTTTCTTTTTCAAGATTCAAAATTATGAGGGTGGACTATTGTAAAGCTCGCCGAGGTGTAACGGCACGTAATTTTCGATTTCCTCCTCACATCGTGCCGGCTTCAGCTAGCTATTGTATTGTTTGTGTTACCCCACCCACTCCATCACATCGTACCACTGTCGGTATGAAAATCACTTTTATCCAGATAAGAAGGTGACAGCTGATTTAATATCCGGTTGCCAGCTGATCCCTCTCGATTTGATCGTCCAAGTACGTAGTCCGCAGTGAAAACAACCAACTGGGCAGCAAGGAAAAATCAGGGGTTAGATAATTACTGCCGACGCCATCCATATCGTAAGTTTAGCGGCATGGTCAGGTGCCAGGAACATCGCGGTTGCTGTCACTGCGATTACAATATCCGCCTGAGGGCATGTAAATTAATTCGCCCAAAGCGAGGCGAACAAGTGGCAGAGGTCGATGTAAACCCACCGGTGACAGAGATGTAAAACTAACCTCGGATGGGTAGATCAGGGGGAACAGGTACGGTTTAAAAGAGCCGGAAGCACTGACACTGTGTTTCCTGTAGTTTTATACAGCGTTGGTCTTTTCTTTGTCCTGCGTACCAAATATCCTGTGCAGTGTCACTAATCTCCTTTTTTTTTTTTTTTTTTTGAGGGGAGTGTCACTAATCTCCTGCCGCACTATGAGATATTCTCTGAGAAAAATCATGTGCAAACCTTGGCAAAGTCCGCTTCAGCCCAACTGCAGCCCCTGGCCACAACACGTACGAGTAGCCCACTGTATGACAGCCCATTTTAGATTCCGTGCCGGCCTGCATTGGGTTGACGCGAAATTAGCCCGAGCCCGACCCAATGGAAGCCACTTGCCGCGCGGGGCCGAGATAATTTCAGCACGCTCCAGACCGAAGCGTGTCTCTTCCTCCATTGGTGAAATTGGTCCGTTCCGCGATATCCACTCCCTCCCTCACGCTCCGCTCCGACCCCATGGCGGCGCTCTGCTCCGCCTCCCCGGCCATCTCCACGGCGGCGGCGGCGGCCCTCGTAGCACCCGGGCGACGAGCCTCCTCCCTCTTCCCCCTGCGCCTGCGTGCCGCCGCGCGCTCCTACTCCGCCGCCGCACAGCGGGCAGCGGCTGCTCCTGGGGCGCTGTCATGGCGAGCGCGCCGGCGTTTCGCCGCGTCGGCGGCTTCGACAACAGAGGAAGGCGCCGATGTTGAGACTATGATCCCGCCCGACAACCGCATCCCCGCCACCATCATCACCGGCTTCCTCGGCTCCGGCAAGGTCAGAGCCCTAATACCAATATCTTCCTTCAATGCGAATGAGCCTGCCATTACGCACACTTTCATGTGGTCCATACGTATAACCTAGATACTATCACAAACCATCAGCATAATTAGCACTTGGCACTACCGTTTGCCAAATAATGTTTCTGCTTGGATTCTAGGAGGAGACCTCATTTCCCCGTTTAACATCTCACTTCACTTGATTGCCTTGAGATACTTTCTATTCTAGTTTTAGAAAATTGTTGACCTGCTGTTACTTTATTGCATGTATTGGTTGCTTACTGTATATCTATTTCCGTAGCTTCAACCCTTTGACACTTTGGCTTGTATGCAACACAATAAACAGAACGATTTCCTGTTTATTTCAGTTCAGTGAGGTCAGTTAGCATGAATCCCTTATTATCATATATTCAGGCTTACTTTGTTGTTTACAGACAACTTTACTGAATCACATTCTGACTGCTCAGCATGGAAAGCGGATCGCTGTCATTGAGAATGAGGTATGCCTGTATAAGTAATTTTTTTTCTCGACAATGTAAACTCTCATTTTTTTTTAATTTGCTGTGCACGTGTATATTATTTATATAAGTGGTTGACCAGCAGCTGTTTGTTCGGTCCTGAAAACATGCATATTTTGCTTGCCCCAGAAACCATACTACCGGGAAATAATTAGGGTAGTGTGATCAGCTAAAGTAGGCCCTGGCCCACATATACCCTTAACATTTTACTGTGAACGTTGCAGTTTGGAGAAGTCGATATTGATGGTTCATTAGTTGCTGCAAAAACCGCTGGAGCTGAGGATATAATGATGCTAAATAATGGTTGCCTCTGCTGTACCGTTCGTGGTGATTTAGTCCGTATGATTGGTGAACTGGTTAGCAGGAAGAAGGGGAAGTTTGATCATATTGTTATCGAAACCACAGGTAAGAAATTTGGTACTGGTATACCTTAGAAATCTATGGCATGTGATCTTGTTGTGTGGATTTCTGATTTTCATCTCATATTAATTATTTTGCTTTGTATAAGCTATGATTCACCATAAAAATTAAGAATACTATTAATCGAATTATGGTTCTATCGCTTATCCATTGATTGCATAGTCATGGAAAAATGGTCTCACTTTCTCTGTCTTATTTTCAGGCTTAGCGAATCCAGCTCCCATCATACAGACATTCTATGCAGAAGATGTTGTTTTTAATGATGTCAAGCTGGATGGTGTTGTAACTTTAGTTGACGCAAAGCATGCTAGACTACATTTGGATGAAGTAAAGCCCAAGGGTATAGTCAATGAAGCTGTTCAGCAAATTGCATATGCTGACAGAATTATAGTGAACAAGGTGATTCCATTTGTTGCTGGGTTTTGCTGATTTTACTTTCTTAAGTACGTATGATTATATACTTGTGGTCCTTGTTAGTAACACGAATATCTAACTCTTGTTAGCTGTTACTTGCAGACTGATCTTGTCAATGAAGCTGAAGTTTCTTCCTTGGTTGAGCGGATAAGGGTTGGCGTTGCAGATTCACGCTGTTCTTGACTTACCATGTGTTTTATTGTAATATGCTCCTTTTCTAAATATAGGGTATCAATCGCATGGCTAATTTGAAACGAGCTGAGTATGGTAAAGTTGATCTGGATTATGTCCTTGGAATCGGAGGATTTGATCTGGAGAGGTTCCTTTCTTTCATCTTCTTTTTGAATTTTATTTTCGTTCGTGCAAAGAGTACATTTGCTAATTTAGATGAGTATGTGTCACTGCACCCTAGTAACAGCCATTTACTTTGAGGGGAAGGAGCGAATTTAATGGAAAAACAGTGCAGAATGAAGTAATCTGAGTTCAAACTTAATAAAATGATACTTGGTGCTAAAAAGTGTGAATGTAGTAGGCAGTCATATGGAATTTTAATAATTATACTGCTAGCATTAGGAGATCAAAACTATTTAATAGGATGAAATGTGATCTTAGGCAATGCAATGAACTGATGAAGTGAAATACCTGCACTTGAATCCCTATTTGTTTTTCTGTATGTACTAGATGAATTCAAATACCTGCTTGAATACGGTGTAGTAAACTCATTTGTGAAATGCCAGCGTTCATCTTTTATATGTACAAAACTAACCAGCTGAAGATTGTATGCATACAAAATAGATAGCTTTTCCTTTTAAAGAATTTTAGCTCAAGATACTAGTCTTTGGAAGATGCGAATAGAGGAATTCAGAGTTGGATTTTGTATACTGTTCAGGATTGAGAGTGCTGTCTCCGAAGAATCACATGAAGACCACGCAGAACATGAGCATGACCACCATCATCATGACCATCATCACCATAATGATCATGATCACGGACATGGTGAGCTTACATCTTGGAACATTGTTATGGCATGGCCAGACTGTCATGGTCACCATGCATATTTAGCAATAGTAAATCTCGTTATCGATAATTGGACATGGGAATGCTTTCTGAGTTCTTTGAATCTTCTTGGTGCTAATTGAAAAATCATAAATATGAAGAAAAGTAAACGCTATGCTGCTTGCCTTCTTGTAGATCATCATGCACACGATCACACCCATGATCCAGGTGTTTCTTCTGTGAGCATTGTTTGTGAAGGGGAGATGGATCTTGAAAAGGTCAGTCTTGAAATTGTTTCGCATCTTTGGCTCTATTTTCGCAATTTTGATGCAATGAATATTGGGACATCTACAATGTGACTACTCCCTGCCCCACGGTTTTTGATATATGACTTTAGGACAGCTTTCTTAGTTCAATTTCAAAATAAAAGCTGTCCTAAGGTCATATATTAGAAACAGGAAGTGGTAGTTAGTAGATGAGAACTGAGAAGTAACCTTGAAAAATAAAAGGAAGACTGATTGGAACTGAATCCCTTTTAAAGCCCTGGAAATGGTGGTTTGTGGTATAAACAGCCATTTTACATGCCCTTATGCAGGCTGACATGTTCTTGGGGAACCTACTGCTGGAACACAGTGAAGATATATACAGGATGAAAGGACTGCTTTCTGTCAGTGGAATGCCTCAACGTTTCGTCTTTCAGGTTTGTGTTAATCTACGCTACAATTTTATCCTGTCTTGTCATAATATTTTGTTTTTATGCTCCTCAAGCTGTAGCATTTACATCATTGAAACCAGTTAATGTGTACATGGGAAGCGATTGCAGGCTATAAGTAATATTCCAAATTTGTTTATAATATTTCTATTGTTTATAATATTTCTATTTTGGAAGGAATGCCATGTCTTGATTTGTGATCGCTCCATCCATGCTGCTTGCTAGTTGCCAGAGTATCATGACTCTGCTCCCAAGCACAATGTATTTTATATTTTTGCAAGCTTGCCAGAAACAGTTATTGTATTCTGCTGCTAATCTAGTACAATGGTTTTGTTCTTGTGAGCCAGCGTTTCATTCGACAAGGGTTTTCCTCTTTCCAAAGTCTTTGCCTTAGCTTTTACCCATTCTGTTTCAAAATGGCATGAATGTCTCAAATATTTATCTGTTTTCTCGTTTGCAGGGAGTGCATGATATTTTCCAGGGATCTCCTGAGAGAATGTGGGAGCCCAACGAACCGCGCATCAACAAGATCGTGTTTATCGGCAGGAATCTCGATAGAGAAGAGCTGGAGAAGGGCTTCAAGGATTGCCTGCTGAAGAAATGAAACAAGAATCGAGTAGCATTTTCTTCCTTACACGTAGATGGATCTCCAGCTTCATGATTTTGAACTTTGCGGCTGCAGAGCCTTTACCCTTAAGAAACTTAACTTTGAACTGGCATGATACGCTGAGATGTATAGAACAGATAGCACCATTGCAACCTTGTCTTGTACTACAATTGTATCAGTAGCCACTTAAAATGTTTCACAAGGTGTTGCACTGTAACCTTGTAGAGATTGATTTGGGGAAATATCGAGGAATGGTGTTAACGACGGATTTGTGAAGCAGGAACTCTTCAACAGCGTGCTTCTTTGATATCTTTTCTACTTCACGATACTACAGCTGTACCTGCTACCTTTCGCATTTTCAATTCAAATCGAAAGAGAATTTTATCCTGACTGCTAAGTTTCATTCATGATTCATCTAGTGGAACCGCCAAGATTGTCGGCCACAAACAAAGAGACAGAGTTCGGGACATTGTTCAATCAACAATGAGAACCGGAGGGAACAGTCACATCAACGTGAGCAGCAAGGGAGTCGGCAGCACTATTACACGCCCCTCTGGACAGACAGATGATACGATTAGAATACTCATGCGGCATCAAGACTCTAATCTATTGGCGCGCGAAAACTTAAAAAAAAAATCGCTTCGATTGGATTGTGTTCTTTATGTCCGCTGCAATGTTGGTAGCATCAATTTCAACGATTGTCGCTGCGTTTTTTTTTTTTTCCTTTTCGAACTTTTTTTTTTAGCATAATTCCTTTTCAAACATGCACATGCTTTGTAACAATCCGGCGCGCCGATTTTTTCTTTTCCAGAAGATCGCTCCCAGAAACCGGCGGCAGGATAAAACAATTCGGCCTTTTACGATTTCAGTTGGGCCAGCCCATCAGGAGGAATAGTCAAACACCGGCTAGGAGGATAGGAACTCGAGTATAAATCAAGCCCAAAGCCCAAACCCGAAGCCTTTCCTTTCTTCCCCGCAAAGAAAGAAGAGCGAGCGAGCCACAGAGCGAACAGCAGCATCAGCGACGATGGCGAGCGGCGGCATGAAGAAGGAGATCGGCGTGGACCACGACGCCCTGCGCTTCGGCCTCAACGCCGGCGTGAAGGCCGACCTCGTGCCGGTTCACCCGGTTCAGTCCACTCTCCAATCGGTAACCCAGCGATCTCTCTTCTCGCTTTCTCGTTCAGTGCCCTCGAAACCCTAACCCTGAACCCGAGTGCTTGGTGGCGCACATGCACGCGCGCAGGAGACCAAGTTCTGGGCGGACAAGAAGAGGTTCGGGACGGAAGCCATCTACGGATCCGCCTTCAACATCCGCCAGGATCTCGACGCCCAAATCCTGTCCAGGTCTCGCACTATCCTCCTTTAATTCCTTCCCCCTCTTTTCGTTGCCACGAATTGTCGATGTAAGCATCAGAGACACTAGCGGTAGCATCTAGCTATTGGAACGCAGTTATCAGTGTCGATAGGAAGCTTGGGTTCAATTTCTGAAACTTCTGTACCTTCCTCTGATGAGCTCGAATTGCTTCATTAATATTTGCGCTCGAATTGCCTCATTAATATTTGCGCTCGAATTACTTCATTCATATTTGCAGTGGATCAGTATTTACATGCCATATGTGTTAGGTAGGCCTTCGAAGTATTGTATTGACTTATTTTGTCAGCTTTAGTTCATGTTGGGCGGAGGAGACATCAATCGAGTTAGTGTAGAAGTGCCTAGTTTACCAATTAGATTTCTTCACATGGTTTCAGCTTATATGGCTGTAACGTGGCTAGCCTTTTTCTACCATCCATTCCCCCTGTTACCATTGCCGTATCCTTAATGCCAGTGCAGGGTTGAATGTGCCTAAAATTAGTTGCCTGTATACTGGAATGACTTCTGAATCTTTATTATTGTAGTGTTGTTGATACCATGTTTTTTTAAGTGTTGGAACTCCCTTATAATGAAATAAGTCCATTGGAAAAAAAAAAGCGCCAAAGCTCCATTTTGCTAATAGTTTGTTTGCAAAACATTGTTTTCCCATATTGTTCTTCACCACCTTCTGCTTACTGAATTGATTGCACCTGAAATCAAAGCTTTACTGTATTAGAGGCATTTTATCAGTCTCAGTTCTGTAAGACGCACTCTCACAAGTACCCATGTTGCTGATATCACATCGATTATTTGTTTCCAATTCGTTCTCTCAAAAAGGCATCGACCGTTGTCTGCTTTAAATTTGGAATCCTATTTTATGATTCCTCAATATTCATCTATTCCTTGTAACACCAAATCGCAAAAGTTTTTTTTTTTTGTAGATAGAGGGAATAGAGCTGGGGTGCCGCGAAAGTTTTTTTTTTTTTTTTTTTTTTTTGGGGGGGGGGGGGGGGGGGTGGGGGGTCTAATACCTCCTGTTTTCTTTTACTCAGCCTTCCAACGCCACTTTGCATTTATCTTCCAATGTTTTATCTTGAATTGTTTTTTGCTGATAAATGCATTTGACGCCTCGCTGATGAAAATCTGATGATGCCAGGTTCCAAAGGCCCCCAGGTGCTTTGCCGTCATCTATGCTTGGATATGAGGCACTGACAGGTTCCCTGGATGATTTTGGATTCGAAGATTATCTGAACTGTAAGATATTATTTTCTTTGTGTCCAGTCAGACATATTCATGCTGTTTCACATGTGTAAGAATTTCCGCAATAATTTGTCATCACTTTGTTCTTAGCCAGACTTAGGGAACGCTGATATATTTAATTTTCTTAACCGTGATATTAGCATTTCTTTCTTTCTTTATAGGAAGACTCACTCTATCAATAATTATGTTACTGATTTGATTGAAAGTTAGTAGTTACTTGAGAATCAAGTGTTAACATGTTAGCAAAGTGTTGCATCTTTAATTTTTCATATTTTCAGCAAATTCATGCTACTTGGAGAGCCCATCATTTTCGTAAAATTGAACTTACATGATTGGTAGCCTTGTTTTACTTGACGTGGAGTATTCATGGTCTGATTCTTGTGATTAATCTACTAGAGAAGTGATATAAATGTGACACGGTCAATGATCTGAGTTTTTGTGCCCTTTGTTAGAATAGCTTTGGTGGCCTCACTATTTCTATTTCTAAAGTATGCTTCATGCTACCTGGATGTTCATCATATTGCTTCAAATGTCTTCCGTTGTGCTAACTTTTATTTTTCCCTTGGCTTGCAGTGCCTCAAGATTCTGACAATTTGCGCCAACCTGACATGCACCATGGAATGGAGGTTCGCCTTGGTTTGTCGAAGGGACCTATTTGCCCTAGCTTCAACTGATCTCATCCATGAGCTTCAGTTCATGGCATCTATGTAGTTCTTGGAATACTTTGTGCTCTTCATCCAGTACTTTGGTCAGTAGACTGTATTATGATTGTGAAAAGTGAAAACTTATGGGATTGCATCTGTGCTTCGTGTTTCAATCAACGTCAAAATTAATGTCTATCCTTGGTCTAACTTTGATGATTGCTTTACTGCGGTGAACTTATGAAGTGGATCTGTTTCAATGGACTGAATCATCTTTTTGTGTACTCCGATTATTCGATTTGCTGTAGTTAAATTAGTTTTTCCACGATTTGGCTAGTAGAAGACTTTGGTTGTTTATTATTATGCTTGGTCTATGGTTGGCTAGAAACTATATGACATACACACAGATGTGGGTTCGCCAAGATTTTGGTAACAATCTAAACATGTTAGAAATCCATGTGGAACTACCTCGGTTTTTACACGAAACAAACACACAAATCATGGTATCAGGTCTATCAGTTCCATTATGGGCTGGAGCACAAACGGGCTATTCAAGTAAATTGCTAACATGTGCAGGGCATGATGGGTCTCCTTAGTGGCAGAAGTCCTTCCAACTAAGTTTCATGGCCCTAATTTGTATGTGTATCATATTATGCTTTCCCAAATTTGTTTGCTGCCCGCTAAAAAAAAAATCTGTTTATGGTCTTTAACCATAAAATAAAAATATTTATGATGCAATTTCTTTGGATTTGTAGTATTAATTCCATTAAGTTGCATTCATCATTTACAAAAAAATGTGCTACATCCTTATTAATTCCACCATCATAATTTACAATTGTGGTAAATATAACACCATCTTGTCGCGGGCCTGGTTAAGAAAAGTTTTGGCTTGTATCATGTCTGAGGTTTTCAACTTGTACAACATATGGAGCTTTCAGTTTTTTCTCAAAAAAAAAAAAGGCAGGAAAAGAGGACTCTAACAGATAAAAACGTACCCGGCAAGCACGTATTACCTATCACTGTCTATTGAAAAGAAAACATCTAGCTTGTCCTGTTTTCACTAGCAAACAGAACACGTATTCCGAAAGTGCAGAATAATTTGGTTCGGTTTTAGCAGATTATAATGGCAAGGGCAGTGCTGAAGATGCGCCCGTTGCCACTGGAAAGCTCAGCATGGAAAAATAGGACAAGGCTCCCTTGGTCCATGCCTCTTGTGGATTAGTCTAACAGACTAGTCATATTAGGTACTATATATATATGATTACATGCTCTGAAATAATGGCTCAAGATGTAGCTTTTGCATGATGCAATCCACTTCTCGCCAACTAATTATTGAACAATTCTTGCGTTGCCAAAAACAACCAAGAAAAGGGGGGGGGGGGGGGGGGGGGGGGGGGGGGGTTCTATTGATATAGAGTCTAACATTTTCTTTTCTTTTTGACATAATAGGTGACACCAACTACAAGATTTGGTCTACCTTGCACGATTAGGTTACTGTGAAGCTTCTGTTTTCTTCTATTGAGGTCTAATGTTCTTTTGTTATTTCTAATCCCATCGCAGTATATAGATAGTCGATTTACTCCTTCCGGTCCTCTCTTTCCGTACGCAAGTAAAAGGTCAGAGAGGCCCTTTCCCATCCGGATAATTTGTCTTTTGGTGTGGACAGGAATGTATTTGGAACGTAGGTACAATGCGTTTTCTCGACAATGATGCAATGGTCATCTAAAAGAAAAATGATGCAATGGTGGCTCATTGTATTGTGGTCCAATATATAAAGTTCAATCTTTTGTAAATGTCAAACCTTATTCCATTGTTGGAACATAACTCAGTGTCACTTCTCCATCGCATTGTTGTTGAGATAGCAAGTGATCATGTGTTTGCAATACCACACCTCTCTTGCAAATTATCTACTGAGTACCAAACGCCAAGGTATATCATATCATGTGTTGTTCGCTTCTGACAAGGCAAATATCATAGTTGGGTGCGTTCGTTGCATCTCCCTCTAAATTTTAGACCTGTCACATCAAAGAGAATCTTATTATTTAAAAGTACTAAATAAAGTTTAATGACAAAAAAAAATTTATAGATAGGTACATCTTTACGAGACGAATCTAACGAGCCTAATTAATCTATATTTTGCTACAGTGATGCTACAGTACCATCGTCTAATCACGGCTTACTTACCCTCATTAGATTCGTCTCGCGAATTAAACCAGGGGTTCTGCAGTTAGTTTTGTAATTAAATTTATTTAATACTTTTAAATGACAAAATTGTTCCCTGTAAATTTTAGACCTCATGCAACGAACACCTCCGAAATCCTAATCCCTAACCAACGACCAGCACATGTACCAGGTACGCCTCCATGACGAGCTTGTTAATCGCTGTCATTCTGTTGCACGTTCACGTCCATGTAGCGCTAATTTAGCTGAACAGCCCGCATGCCATGCAGTGTAGAAATACATTATATACTACTCTCGTTTTGACGATCTGGTGCACCTACTCAAACGGATAAGTACTAGAACATCACAGAGATACAAGTGTTGCTCCTACAGGAGCTTGTGCATCCATTTCGTAACCCTCTTTTGATTCCCTTCCTAGCTTGCCATAACCGCTACTCTTCCTTGACAGATGCATCTGCCTGCATAAATAGATTTTTTAGTAGTGTATTTGTTAAAGCAATCGATCAAAGAAGATCAGTGAAGACCTATGCGATCGCGTGCACATTTTGGTTGTCCTGGATGTTGATTGGTAGCCTATGCGATCAGTGAAGACCTATGTCAGGTAGCAAGAGTACTGATGCTGCCATTGACGTCCCTGAGGCCAGCGCTGACACCTGATGCTTATGCCGTCCATGGGTATCAGTTAGGTGTGACGTCCAATCTCCCATGGCGGCGAGCGAGCCAACCAACCGAACCCTTATCCCGTCACTCTCCAGTTATGCCTAGCAGTTAGCTGTTCTCACCCACAAGCAAAGCAAAGGCCTACTACCACGAAGTCAGAAAAGGTAGAATCGTTTCCTGGCTGGCAAAACTAAAGCGACACATGCGTATTGCGATCTGCATGACATGGATGGCAAAATTATGCATTGCAGCGCAGGAGCATCAGACATTAGCAAATGGCATGTCCTTTCACATGTGAACATCTAGAAAAGGGCGGACGCTTCTGCAGTGCTGCATCTGCATGGCGCTGGATGATTGCGGATTAGGGCTCTGTTTGGGAGCAGGAGTGAGCAGTTTTGCATAGTTAGTTGTACTAGGCTACCTACTAGCTAAGCTAGTCCAATAATCCGAGCGAGACATGCGTCAACGTGAACTTATGGGCACCATATGCCAGTGTCGCATGTGCAAGGAATTATTGGAGAATGAAAATATGAAGTGCGCATATGCTCAATCACTCTAAAAAGGACAACAACGAGATAGTGTGGTGCAGGTTGGCATGACATGTTTTTCTTTCCTGAGCTGAACTGAACCAGCATGGTCAAGATTCAGTCCGTGACGCCAGCACTGAATTATTGGATCCACAAAATAAGATGGTTGTTTCGATCCAAATCACGTAACTCTCACTCCTAGTGAAGTACCAAACGGACCTTTCTGTGTGTCATGAATGCTCATCACAAACTCCGCAATGTCTTTGTGCTCTCCTCGGCTCTTTGCCAGAATTTCAAGTAATATATTTTGACACTTTACATCCTTCTATCGCTAACATTGGTCACGAAACAACCCGTATCAATCCACGCCAATCAATAGTGACCAATATGAATAGGGTGCACCTCTGAGAGAGTGAAAGAATATGAATAAACCTATATCTGCCACCGCTATAAGAAAGAGCAGGCGGCTGACAAAAGCCACGGAACGAAACAAGGATTAGTTTACGGCAAGTTTGGTAATTGGGCGCCGCTAACCAAGACGGCCGCTGCAGGTGCACCAACGTTCTGTTGGAGAGCAGGTTGCATCTGGTGGTGACCGCAGCACGGGACGGATAATGCGCACCTCTAGCGCCTGCTTTGCTACGCGGGTCAAGCAGCAAACATTCCCCCAGGAAACAAGCAAGCCCTGAAAATTTCACAGCGATCGAGAAACCATGTCGGCAAGATTTGAGATGGTCATGAAGCAGGGATCGTCTCTGTCAAGAACTAGTACAGATGAAGTACGAGAATGAGCAAGCAAGTAAAAAAAACCACAGTCACCAACAAGGCCATATTTATTATTTTTCAGGCATATACGGTTCATACATAGATAAAGTCTCGTTTGTCTGCCGCCGCAAGATAATGCTCCACAACTTGCTAGATGGAATCGTTCTGCACGTCCGAATTCGTCGCTTCGCAGCTAGAAGAGGAACGAGACGACAAGATCCTCGATCGCTCCTCTTTGTTACTGAATACGGGATGTTACAGTTTCAACGAATAAATATATAGTAACTTGTAGAGCGTTGCCAAAAGGGAGTGAACTCGCCTAGTCTTAGGAATGAACAGAGACCATAATCCTAGCCTATATGCAATCTGACTTTGATCATTGACCAGTTCATGTGACACTAACCGGCTCTTGGACACAAAAGACAGCGACAACGACTCACCTGATCAATTCATTTATTTATTTGGCTCGTCGGTGCAGTCACGCAGAACAATTAGCACTGCAACACAAGCAGCATCACCAGCAGTTTTATCGCTCAATAACATGCAAAGAGTGAAGGCTGCAAATGGACAAGCTGGTGGATTCCTAGAAGCTTTTCTTTTATCTTTCCTCTGTTGCCAAAGATGAACTTTCCAGCTCTGCGAAAGCAGGAGTTTCATCGAAAGAGCACCATGATAGTACTGTCATTTAAACATATTTTTACTCCCTGACATGTGATCTCTTGCTGGCACTAGTTAAGAACTTCTGAAGACACATGCTTGGCTGCTACTGATAAATACTTCCAAAAGCCCATTCATTAGTCGTAACAAGTAACAACGCATCGCAACTCATGTATGACTAGAAAAATAGTACAGAAGTTAAGAAAAGGGAACTATGCCAATGTGCCAAACCAGTATACCGTCGTTTTATGCAGAGGCACAAACTAGTAAATATCTATTTTTTCACTATTATTTTTACTCATCTTCCGTCGTTACTTTTGTGAATAAGTAGTCAATAAGTTTGACTGCTCACATGCCCATCGCTAGTCTCGAAACTGGTCCATGTTTTGTTGCTGCTGCTAAATGCTCCCGCTGGCAGCAGCTTCCCTCAACTCTGCCTTCATCCCTTCTAATTCTTTATTTCTAAGAAGCAAATGTAATGAAAATTTTACTATTTGATTAAAAAAGTTAGCTCTACCAATAGTTCCTAAATCTTTCATTGCATGAAGTTCGAGCCTTATAATTTTGACTGCACGCACGTTGACTGGTCTAAGAACTGATCCATATTTTGCTGCTCTCTCTGCTACCAACTTCCCTCACTCCCCCTTCCAATTTTCTTTATTTGTAAGAAACAAGTTCATTAAAAAACTAATTTAAAGTATTGTTATTCTTATAAAAGGTTCCTATACCTCTATTTTTCTAGATTTTTCATCGCATAACGTTCTATCTTTATAATTTTGACTGCACGCTCGTCCGGACTGGTCTAACAACTGCTCCATGTTTTACTGTTGCTACTACTGAATGCGCTCTGCTTCCACTTGCAGCTTCCCTCCCTCCCTCAGTCCCTCCCGTCTCCATATAAAGAGATTCCAAGCCTCCCCCACCAAACAAACCAATTAAGGAGGGAGGCAGCAGTCCATCTGCCATCTCCTCCCCCAAACCTCCAAGCTCTGTTTTGCCCTTCCCTGAGCTTTGCCGCCTTGAGATTCTTTACATGGTGTAGGCGGCAAGAACCTTCCCTTTCCCTTCAAAGGGGCCTGCCCTTTACGGGCATTGCCCTTTCAGCTGCATTTCCCCCCTCTCCTTCAGTGATTTTGTTGCTCTTTCCAGTTCCTGGTTTCGTTTCTTGCTATCTAGCTGAGAAATGGCGGCTGGGTTGCTGCTCAAGGTGGTCGGGTTCTGCGTCTGGGCCTTGTTCTGGCTCGGTGGGCAGTCGGCCACCGTGACCCCGACCGCCGGTGAGGCCTTCGCCGGCGGCGAGGCAGTGGTGGTGGACGCGCGGTCCGCCATCGCCGTGACGGACGAGGACTTCGTCTGCGCGACATTGGACTGGTGGCCACCGGACAAGTGCGACTACGGCACCTGCAGCTGGGGCCTCGCCACCCTCCTCAACATGGTAAGACTAGTCTCAGATAGAGAGATATAGAGATACTGTCTATCTCTCTATCTGCAACGGAGATATTAATAGTATCTTTCCAAATTTGAGATTTAAAGGATTAAAACTTAATTAATGCTATTATCTTTCTTTCTGGTATGCTATATTTCACAACAGAGATACTATGTTCCCATATCTGAGATTTTAAAACGAAACCAATGCTAGTCTCAGCCTCAGTTTAGAGTAATTCAGTAGAATCTGTAAAACATGGATGGGGACCTCAAGGAATTCTTTTTTCTTTTGATTTTCGTATCTGGTCGGCAACGGCATCCTTTAGTTCTTGGGAGCTGTGTTGGATAGGAATTTGACAGCTATAGGTAGTTCCCTGGACCTATGAATCAGGTCGGTTCATTTGCAATCGTAGTCGTGCTCTGATAGCTTTTCTTGCCAATCATGTGCAAATGTAAAAGCCTAATACAAGACGACCATTGTTCACTATTCTAATGCTCACTCTTAGAGAATGGTTACGATTGCATCAAAAGAAGAAAGAGGCCAGGTAGTTGCCAATTTACTACTTTGGTCCGTGCCTCTTCATCTGTGTGGTCACTGCTAGTATTTTTCAGTTCAACCCTGTGTATAATAATCCATGACAGGGGTGACTGACGCAGGTCTTTACTGTTTTTCTCCATGCAGGATCTTTCAAACAAAATTCTTCTGAATGCCGTCAAAGGTAAGCCATCACATGATGATCATGCATTTCGCTTTCTTAATGCTAATGTCTAGTGTCCAATCACAAAACTGCGGGTCTTGCTTGAGGCATATCTCTCAGGCTCTCAGTTGTCGATATTCGATCAGACAGCGGACGCTTTGACACGGTGGCTAAGCTATTGAACAAAATATTCTACTAGTACTACTTTGCAAGCCATGATATATTCTTTTCTTAAGATGGAACCCTTGGCATTAACATTTTGATACTTTGCTTATTCTTGCACAATAATCTGATCAACTTTGCAGCTTTCTCCCCGCTGAAGCTCCGGCTGGGTGGCTCTTTGCAAGATATGTTAATATATGACACTGGTGACTCTCAACAGCCATGCACACCATTTGTGAAGAATACGTCGGCAATGTTTGGATTCTCACAAGGTTGCCTTCCATTGCATAGATGGGATGAGCTCAATGCATTCTTCAAAGAATCTGGGTATTTTCCGCTTACTTGTTTACCTCAGGCTCATAAGCTGCATTCTCTTGGGACGTAATTAGCTTACTGGCAGTTTGCCCTTGCAGTGCAAATATTATATTTGGGTTGAATGCTCTGAACGGTCGGGTTCCGATGCCTGATGGTTCTTTAGGCGGGCCATGGAATTACACAAACGCGGCTTCTTTTATTGGCTACACGGTCAACAAGGGATATGATATTCGTGGATGGGAGCTTGGTATGTTATCTGTAATCTTGTGGATCCTTCCGTCGCAATTTCTTTTTCGTTTGCTATGATATAGAGTGAAGGCGCTATATTGCGGTAGTTTTGATAAGTATGTTGAAAAGGAGTTCTGTTGAGCATGTAGAAAAATCTGGACAAGTATGTCGACATCACTTTAGATAACGTTGAGCTATCAGCTGTAAAGAGCAATGGAAGGATCATAAATGATGCTTTCCTTGGCTTTTCACACGTCGATGTACAAAAGTCATACTTTCTATTGTGCCCTGTTTTTCTTAAGAACCAATCGAATCTTAGCAGTAATTCTGTATGCTATAATATAGTATAGTACTTTCGGGTCTAAGTACAATGTTCTTGTAGGGAATGAACTCAGTGGTAGCGGAGTCGGAGCCCGGATTGATGCAGACCAATATGCAGCAGATGTGATCACTCTGAAACAGATCATTGACAGCACCTACCAAGGCTCATCAAAGCCGCTGGTACTTGCACCTGGAGGCTTCTTTGACGCAGCCTGGTTCACCGAACTCGTCGGCAAAACAAAGCCAAATCAACTGGACGTGATCACTCACCATATCTATAATTTAGGCCCCGGTATGCTCACTTTGACCGATCATTGATTCTGTGCATGAATTGGAAACATGGAATCTGCATAAAGTGGGTCAAGTGTTCAATTTTCAGGTGTTGATGATCATCTGATTGATAAAATTCTTAATCCATCTTACCTCGATGGGATGACAAGCACATTCAGCAATCTTCAGGGGATACTGAAGTCTGCAGGGACGTCCGCCGTCGCATGGGTTGGCGAAGCTGGAGGGGCTTACAACAGTGGCCACCACCTTGTAACTGATGCATTTGTTTTCAGCTTCTGGTGAGTGAGGAGCATTTCTGAATACCTCAGCAGTTAAGGTTACCTTCTAAAGAGGTATCTATTACGAATTAGTAATGTTTCTGACAGTAAAAAAAAATGGTAATGTTTCAGGTACTTGGATCAGCTTGGGATGTCATCAAAGTATGACACAAAGAGTTACTGCAGACAGACCTTGGTTGGTGGCAACTATGGTCTGCTGAACACAACAACATTTGAACCAAATCCTGATTATTACAGGTAAACATGCCTTACTTTACTTTGTAATACTAAAATCTTTTTCGCAAAAAAAAAGTCTTTCTTATACTGAAGCATAAACAGATGTCTTGAATCCATGGAAATTCACATGGAACCATAGATTATTGCATCTTGATTTAACATAATTTTTGTCCGTACATGCAGTGCTTTACTATGGCATCGCCTAATGGGAACCAAAGTTCTCTCGACTACATTCAACGGCACAAATATGATCCGTGCATATGCACACTGTGCAAGAAATTCGGTAAGGGACGCATGCAATTCAAAGTTCCTTTTTTTTGGCAACAGCGTGTATTGGTTATCAGATCCATGCTTAACTCTGTTTCCTTGAATTTTCAGGATGGGATTACCCTGCTCCTGATCAACCTGAGTGGCACCAACACAGACCAAATTTATGTGACGAGCGAGGGTGCACAAACCCAGGGCTCAAGGAAGGAGGGAAGAGGGTTTAGTCATATTCCTGGGCTTGGTAAAGCTGCTGTATTCACAAGAGAAGAGTATCATCTCACTCCCAAAGACGGAAAATTGCAGAGCCAACAAGTGCTGCTAAATGGCAATGTGTTGGCAACTGATGCCAACGGAGAGATCCCTAAGCTGGAACCTGTGCAAGTGGAGGGAACACAGCCCATAACCGTGGCTCCTTACTCCATTGTGTTTGCTCACATCCCCAGCTTCTATGCTCCTGCCTGTAGGTAGATCTTTGATTTGATTGGTGATTGTTTTTGGTGTGATGGTGATTTTCATAGGTTAGATGAAGTCTGGGTGAACGGCGAAGCTTGTTCACCTGCACATAAAGTAAGCTGCAAAGCTGAAAGATTTGTGATTTCATACTTTGAGCAAAAGAAGTGTTCAGAAAATGTATGAGAAAGGACAAGAAATAAAATCTTTACCATACTTAAAAAAGCCAGTTGGTGGTGGTCATGGTCGTTGGTGGCCATGCCCGCCCGCCTGAAGGCTGTAAATTAAGCTCGAGCTCGACGAGCTGCTCGAACTCGGTTTGTTAAAAGCTCGATTCGAGCTCGGCTCGACTAGTTTTCAAGCCAAGCTCGAGCTTATGTCGAAGCTCGCGAGCTCCAACGAGCCAAGCTCGAGCTGCTCGATTAAGCTCGTCAATACTTTTCTTCAGCATACGCGTGTTTATATCTGACTCGAACAGTGCGGCGGGAGACCAATCTTCCAGCGGACCCACACCCACGTGCTCCCTCTGCTAGAGCCTACTACAGTACTACCAAAAGCTCATCCAGACTGCTCCCTTTTGCCCAAGAAAATATTAATAAAAAGGTAAAGCTACCCCACCGCAATTACTACTAGTCTCCTTCGTCCCACGCTTGGGTAGCGCCGTCTGCCCGCCTCTGTTCCTGCGCGGAGAAGCTTGCATCCGCCATTGCTGCTGCTGGTTCGACTTGCTGCGGCTTCGCCGTCCGTGAGAAGGGTCGAGGAGTCAAGCTGTCAGCGCCGCGAGCTCATGCCGCCGCTGCTAAAGGAGCTCGCCGTCGCTACTCGAGCCGAGCTCGAGCCTTCGCGAGTTTCTGACGAGCCGAGCTCGAGCCCGCAGACAAGCTCGATGGGATCTCAGGCTCGGCTCGGGCTCGGCTCGAAGGCCTAGCGAGCTCGAGCTTGAGGGCCGCCTCCAGCCGCACGCGCACCGACAAGTGGGCCAGGCTATTGCCCTGAGCCCCTCTCCCGTCCGCTCTCGAGTAAAAAAAAAAAAAGCAAGAAAAACATCCCATCTCCTCTCTCTGCAAGCCTCATCTCCCCGCACGGCTCCGCTCCCTGTTCTCTGAGTTCTCTCCCTCTCTCGCATCACCCGCTCTTCCTACCGCCTCCAGCTCGATTCGCAGCAAATCCGCCGGCGAGCTCCGTTCCTTTTGCCTTGATCTGCAACAAATTCGGTGGATCCCATGGGATTGACTCCAGATCGGCTTGTCTACTCCGGCTATGTGGAAGACGACAACCATGGAGGCCATGTACAGGCGGATCGATGGAGCAAAAGAAGGGAATGCGATAGCTATGTCTGATAGGCCGGCCCGTCGCCATACTCCCTTCATCTCCCTTCACTTGCCTCACGGTTGGCCTGGTCTGCAAGCAGGAGAGATTTGAGCGATGGTGCGGCTGAGAGAGGGAGAGGGAGAGAGAGAGAGCAGGATGTCGTGAGGATAAGGTTTGCACACCGCACGCTAGATGCACCCCGTGAAAGGGCAGGACGTCGTGAGTAAAAACGCGGGTATAGTTAGTTTCCCTTATTATTGCTATGTGTACCCATTGAAAAAGAATTGGATTTATTTGGTGTGTTGCACCTACAGTTGAAAATATATTATTTTGTAACATGCGTATTGGATATATTGTAAACATAATTTTAAAAACACATTTAAAACTTAAGGCATCCATCTAATATATAAACGCTCCTCTGCAAAAAAAGAATCCAATATACAAACGTCAGAGGCAAGTAACTTCATTGATGTCTCTAGAATTTTTCATCGCCAAACAATTTGCTATGACGGTATGAATTGTGTTATAATCCGTTAAGACTGTAGACTTTCAAAGTTGGGAGCTTTTGATGAATCGATGCAACAGTAAAATTATGAGATACTACGCATACCATGTAACATTTGTGCAAATTAATTGTGAGTCTTAATGGTGTTGATGCAACAGAGCCCAACTAGACATGGTTCCAGTTTATTTATTAAATCTTTTTCCGTGGCAGCGCACGGGCATGCGGCTAGTATATGAAAAGAAAAAAGTGGGTTTGAAATTTGTGTCCATTTGCTCATATTTGGATTGAGGAATCATAAAAAAGGGAAAAGCTAGCTGGATATCATGTTACGGTTGAAAGGGACAGAAGAATATATGATAGACAACTTGCCCTTTTTCTTCTTTGAGGCAATTGGAAGAACCTGATCTGAAGTTATTTCACTATAAGAAAAGTGAGATTTATGATAGCAAAATATGGGTGTGTCTATTTCTTCTTCAAGCATAAGCATTATTAGCAAGGGCGCCAATTGCAGTACCTAAGTGTACGTGTGTCATATTCTTGTAGTAGAGCACTTATTAACCAGAGATTATCAGGAAGATGAATACAAAAAAGGAGAATCAACCTGCCACCATGCCGAGTCCTGCACGAGAAACTGTTCTTCATCAGCTTACAACAGAGGCAGACACATAATCGTTTTCGCTATGCTAGTGCAAATTCGTTGGTGAAGATCTCTAAGCTAGCAGCCCCCACCAGAAGTCCGAAAATAAGCACGTCCATCACAATCTGTAGCACGCTTCGACGAAGACAAGGCCGTAGGTGGCCTGACGAACCGTCCCCTGAGCAGTGAGCACCTCGTTGCTTCAGTGCTCGCCACAATGCCCAACAGGCCGCGGCGGTAGTAGGTCCCGCGGCGACTGACGCCTTCACCTCCGCCACTTCCTCCCAGCGCACTCCATCTGATCCCACAGGCCACCAATGTTACATGAGAATCAGGGGGCAAATGGGACTCGAGGCCGAACAAGCGCAGCGGATGGATTGGCACGCGAGGCGCTTGTCTTCCTCGCGGAGGCGGGGGATCCTTTACCTTCCGGTCCTTGGTCTTCGCAGGAGAAGATAAGGTTCAGGAGGGGCTGGGGCCTAGGGGAATGGCACCTTGTGCTTCCCATGGGGGAGAGGCGGGGATGATGTGCCCGCGCTGGCGTCGGTTGCCGTTGATGAGGGCCATCGCGAGTGCGGCCTTCAGCGACAAGAAGGTCTTACCTGCGACGACGACAGTGTCCTCGCCGTCGGCGGGCGGGAACGGGAGCCATGGCGATCTCGGCGGCGCCGGCCCGCAAGGGAGGGCGAGCCCGCACAGGCGGAAGGGGAACAGCGGACAAAGAGTCAATCTGGAGCGCAGATCCTCTATCCAACGGCAGACGCTTCTCACAGGAGCGTTCAAAGAGGTCAACACAATTAGAAGCGATCCAACTATTTATACAAAACCCCCTAATATGGATCCCGACTATTAGTCGCGATCCAAATATTTTTAGAAAACCCCCTAACTCGGATAAAGGTTATTATCCAAGTCCCTATCTGTTTTCAAATTGGACCCAGTGCGGCCGGCGCGTGACGGCGGCGGGCGGGGCGAGGAAAAGCCCGCCGCCGGCGACGAGGACAGCGATCTCAGCCATACCACCTCCCTTGTAGCTCCAGGTGATGACCTGTTCGTCCCGGCAGCCTTCTAAGAAGTAGCGAAGGCACAGCGCGGTGAGATCTTGCGGTTAAATGAGAGGAGAAGCGTTGATGGTGCGGTAATGGCGGCGGCGGGCTTTGTGAGGAAGCGGTTGCGGTGGATGCGGGACATACCGGGTAGGAGAGTCTATTCGCGACTAGAAGTGTGTCGCCGACGTCGGTGCAGGAGGGGGCTGGCTGCCATGGCGACCTCGGGCTCAGAGGCGGGGTGAGAAGCCGGTAAGCGCTGCCCTGCCCGTTCTGGTTGCAGATTTTTGACGTTTCAAATTGGATTTTGAAAATGGATTGGAATGCGGTTTAGTATCTTTTATGGATGCTAGTTCATGTTTGCTGCATTGAACTTTGCTTACTCGACTCACTGTTACTTGTGAGTTCTGAACAGAATCACATCCTGCTCAAAATGGCAAACTCCACTGCATTTTGTTATCCAAATGGCAAACTCCACTGAAAATAATCCTTTTGCCGCATCAAAAGGAAAGTTACAGCTGCTGAAGCTGGAGAAACATTGGGTAGCACTGCATTTTGACCATTCAGTTGATCGATTTCCCTTCTCATGGGCTCTTGCTTCCAGTGCAAATTTCGACAAACCATCTGCTCCAAGTACCGAAAGGAACTACCCCGCAAGGGAGTACGTTAAATCTGGGAAAAGTTTCCACAGAAATTAGGACAACTTGACAAAGGTTTACTACATTCAAGGGATCAACAAGCACTGCAAAACAGCACGGAGTGTGTTGCTGCAAAACAGTAAACTGAACTAAAATTATGCGCACTAACACGGAAGAAACCAAAAGCGAATGTTCGTTCTCCTGTCGTGTGTCCTATTGATGTGAACATCATATCATGTTCTGCATTCTCATTTGCTAAAATCCTGTGCTGTCCACTAGTCTATTGGTACTTCCACCTCCATCTTTAGGCCAGGATGGTCGATTATCTGAAAGCATAGCACAGTGTGATCTTAGACAACTAAAAATACTGATATATGTATTGAAAAACGATATTCTGATGAGTCCTGGTTAGATATAAGGCGGGCACTGAATCTCTGAATGAGGACTATATTGTATGCATACTGGAGACATTGTGTGACTTGCATGAAAAGACGAAAGCAGAGGATTGGCTACCTGAATAAAATCGTCCAATGATAGTGTGCAATCCTTTGAGTACCCCGCTTCTTCCAGTACCTTAGTCAATACTTGCTGAAGAGCATCAGGAGAGTTTGTGTTACTTTGATATTCTACTTTGCATCATAAACTTATGGGAGGAAAATTCAGATCTAGAGTGCTTCAGTTAAACAGTTGCAATGGAAAACGATGTGTTATCACTACCACATACCAATAGATGAGAACAGAAAAAACATACTAGAAGATATGAATACAACTTATTGGACCGCAACACATTATACACAGTTTTTTGAAGTATGAGCATGCTACTTATGCTACTTCCAGTATTTGCTCGAACAAACCAATAGTTTCAGGATCTTCGGTTTAGAACAAATTATGCATGCTTTAAATTGATTGCATGATGACAGTTGGTCGAATAGGAAATGCGAAAAATTTCATGATATTGTTTTTCATATATGAGGTTATATTGCATGCCACACGTCTACTGACCCAGTATAAGATTATTTGTTCATATTAAGTGAGCACCTCTCTTTGTTCCTCAGACATGAATGACCCTGTTAGATCCCGTAAAATCTCTAGCAGGTCCTTGAAGGTTACTCTTCCCTTGCCATCAATGTCATAAACCTTAAATATCACTGCATCATCAGACAGAAAATAAAAGGGTAAGTATATTATCATTAAGAGTCTCCCATTCAATATCGAGACGCTCTTAAGAGTTGAGATCAATTTAATAGGAGTAGAGCAATGAGATAGAAACAAGAAAATTAAGCATTACACTCGATCTTTTGCTGAAGACTGGCCTTTGCACTGAAAGTAGAAAGAAAGGCAACAAAATCTTTGAAGTTCAATCCATCAACCATCCGTAACAACCTCTGAAAAAATGGAAGAGGAACTCAAAATCGTAAGCAGTAAAGTGTTTGCCCCTGGTAGAGATTTGTCATAAATAATTTAGTAGGGTACGGGGATAAATAAACATCCTGTTTCACATGATGTAGTACTGAGTATGCTGGGAGCATGGGACATTCTGCTACAAAAATTTGCATTCAGGTCAGGTTGTGTGGCCAACTCTAGCTGTGCATCCTCGTTGTAAAATTTCTTCAAGACAGTGCTACTGATATTGTTCTTTGCTGGTGGCCACCATATACAGTAAGTACTACAGAGTGTGAGGAATCTAACCCAACATGTCCAAAATAAAACACATTGAGGTATGTCCAAAATAAAACACATTGAGGTAGAAAATGATAGCCAATCTGCACATCTGATGAGTATATCAGTGAGTCATGTAAGGTAGGAGTACTAGCTTTGTGAGGGCAGATTTGTGAACAAGGCAAAAGTACAGCACTGTAATGACAATACTCTGCCCAATCCAAGAACAGTTGTGCAGTTTTCGCATAAATAGCAACGTACAGTGCAAACGGATTGCCGGGAAAGAACGGGACAAAAGAACAAGGTCCCCACGGGTGCAGGCAGGGAGAAGAAAGTGGATCATCGGACCTTGGAGAGCGGGTTGAGGGAGAACTCGGGGATGGAGAGGAACTCGTCCTCGGAGATGAAGCCCTTGGCGCTGCGGTCGAGCTGGCAGAACCGCTCGTAGAGGGAAACGATCTCCTGCTGCGAGACTGAACGAAACAGCAATCACATAATCAGACGAAACAGCCATGGAAAAGACAAAAGAGGATACCCAATTGGGAAAGATTTGTCTAGGGCCGCTACTTACAGAGGTAGTTGCAGTGCTCCTGCACCTCCTCGATGTCGTACTGCGTCAGCATCGACGACGCGTTGCCCATGGCTGTCGTCTCCCTTCCCTCTTCTCGAACAGCCGCTGCCGAAGCCGCTCTTCTTGTTGGAACCGAAGGCCGTGCGCGCGGCGGAGTGGTTGGTATTTAACGTTAGCCGATCTTTCTTGGAATTGGCGGTGGCGTCGTTGGAGATGAGATGAGAACGAGGCCGCCGCGGCTGCGTGCGGTTGGACGGAAGCAGGGCGGGGAGGAGGGAGGAGAAGGAACGGGACGACGCCGTCACGCCAAGTATATCGGCCGTATATTCTCGGGTGATCGGGGCTCCGGGACCAAATCCGCCAATGCGACCGAGCATTCATGAGCCTACGTGTCATGGACCGCACGGCCGTTTCGCCGTTATTTATTGTACTACGTGGGCTGCTTTCTGCCCCTTCGGTTTCGACGGGGCCGCATTTGTCGCCAAGATGGAATGGGCCGAGGTTGAAGATGTATTCGGCCTGCTTCTGTTCCTTGTGCGGACACTGATCCGTGATCCCTGCAATTTTTTCACCACCAGACAAGCAGAGCAGGGATATTACAGGCGACTGCAGGTAAACGATTTCATCCAATAAATAAGGAATCGATGATCCAGGGTGTGAGAAATAGATATACTATAATTTCTTTGAATCTAACAAGGATATCGAACCGGGGGGTACCAGGGCATTGAGACATATAAATGTTGAATGCATGCTCTAGGATTTGATTGTGTCACTATGGCATCGTTTGCTTCCATCCAGATTATATAATCTATAAGCTGAAATAAATGGGTCTTAAATTATAGGTAGATTATAATACCCTCGCAAAAAAAAATAGCTAGATCATAATAATTCGCAGGCCATGTTATTATAATCTAATAAGTTGTTCTCCCTAGCTTATAGATTATATAAACTTGATTATATAATCTGGGTATGATCTATATATGGAGAGACATCGCAAACTGGTTGGGCCATAGAAACTATTCATATTAGTAGCTCGAAGAGCGACAAACAATAGAAACAGTCCTACTACTGTTGAGATGGGTCTTGTTGGCAACAATAAGAGCGTTGTGTACTCCATGGCTCTTGTGCTGGTGGCTCTCGTGGTGCTGTCTACTAAGTTCCCAGGCGGTCATGCGTGTAATAAGCACTTAGTAGCATAGTTTTTGAGATGGTCGTGTCTGATCTGATGCTGACTGTCGCGCGTTGCATTCTGCAGCTGAGGGGAAAGTCTTGTGTTTCAGAGACGACAAGTGCATCGTACTCACGTGCACCCAGCAATGCCGCAGCAGGAGCATGTATCCGGAAGATTCGTATTGTAGCTTTACAGATGAGCATATAATGAAGTGTTGTTGCCAGCTAACGCCGCGCCAGGGAGGAGGCGGCGGCGGTGCTGGGGCTGGTGGCGGCGGACAACACGGCGGCGGCGGCGGTGCTGGGGCTGGTGGGGGGCACCACGGTCACGGCGGAGGAGGACATCACGGCGGTGCTGGTGGCGGCTTTCTTACGTGAGCAGAGTTTTATGCATGCATGCACGTTATTACAAGTTCATCACTTTTCTGCATGTATGCGCAGTGAACCGTGGGACGCAATAAAGTTGTTTTTACAAGTTGACTACTTTTCTGACGAGACCATATCCCCTGAAATTCCTGCACGTTGTGACGTGACCACTGACATGTGGGGCCAGGCCCACGGGTTAGTGAGCACGTCTCGGGGAATCTTGGCTCTTTTCTGTCCCCATGACCGTAGAATCTACTATTTCTTTATAAGTGCAACCAACTAAGAGTATTTCTTTGCAACCACATTGAGCCACATCACCTCAATTGTTCTATCCGTCCGATGTTCATAGTGTGTTTATTTCGTCCGTTGGATCCTGTGTCCTCATACCGTAATCCAGTTTGTTGAAGATCAAAACTGCCACCGTTACTGGGAGATAAATTGTTTGCCTCAGCCTCGCTTCTTCCCCGAGCCATGAATTCAATACATTGCAGAGCGAAATTGTTACCATGGACTAGCTCAGTTCACTAGCTAGAACGTTTTCATTGCCATCAATATTCAGTTTCGGCAACGTACGTTTTCATGGTTCGACGGTCTGTTCCCCTTCTCTGGCGAGAGGTCGTCCCTTATGCGCATAAATTACCATCGCTCGCTTAATCCCAGCCAACCGAACAGGGCGTCTCTCTCTCTCTCTCTCTCTCTCTCTCTCTCTCTCTCTCTCTCTCTCTCTCTCTCTCTCTCTCTCTCTCTCTCTCTCAGATATGTTGCTGCCATTGCGGTGCCTCTGCAACCAAAACAATTGTTTTTGTCACCGCATCCTGCTACTGATTCTTTTTTCCCAATAGTTGCTGCTTCTTCCATACGTCGAGTTTTTACTTTTAGTGATACACTTTATCATTTTTCCTCCTACGTTTGAATTGCAGGAGCATAAATGTGTTAAGGAGGCAATAATCAGAAAGAATTTGTTCGCTTGCTATTCCCAGAGACATCAGAAAATGTTGCATGTTGATTCATTGAGATAACCTCTTATGTAATTATTTTATTCATTAATTAGTACTGCTACAAATCTTTTCTTTCAATAGTTGTTGCTTCTTTCATTTGTCTCGAGGTTTTACCTTTGATAATATGCTTTTTTTTGTCTATGATTGAATTGCAGGAGCATAAATGTGTCGAGCGGGCAATAATCAGAAAGAATAAATTCACTTGATATTCCCAGAGAGGCTGAGACATCAGAATGTGTCCCTTCATGTCGTAATAACCCCCCTTATGTGCTTATTTGATTCTTTAATTATTAATGCTACTACTCAATTCCTTTTGATTGAATAAGGTTTACCAATTCGAAGTCTGTAGTATATCTTCTCTCGAAAATTGTCATTGTTTTTATCCACTAAAGATTCCTCCATATATACTACACAATTGACAAATGCCATGCATAGTTTTGGTGATAGGATAAATGCTGTACTATTATTGATTTCAATTAAATGTTATCATAAACAACTGTTACTACATTACATGTCACTCCTCCGGTTTCACAAGTGTAACTCACAACCATGAATGTGCATTTTTAACAGCCTTTGAAAAGGTTTTCCCTCGGTGACACTTATTACCAACTTTGATTTTACCCAAACTTAAATCCTTACTGTGCCTTTTCTTTTGTGTTATCAGCTCATCTTTTTTTTTTTTTAGGTTATATGATAGCACATCAAAACCCTCATATGAATTGCTTTGCGCAACAAATGAGCTCAAAGATTCTACAAAACCAAAGTTTGTCCAACTCTTACAACTAAATTTCAGGCTGACGGCTCAACCAAACAATTGTCATATGAGAATCAGATTATTCATCTGCTACCTTACTCTTTGTTCCATTGATCATGTACCTTATATCCCGCAGCAACGCGCGGGGAATTCACCTAGTAGTAGTATAAAGTTGTGTACGCAGCCATCAGCTTGATACGCGTACGATTTGCTTGTGGAGGCGAATATTATAACGCATACATCATACAGGTCTATCTTATTCAGAATTTCTAAATCCCTAATCCATCTATGCTTAATCTTTAATCTTTCCAGCAATATATTTTTTTTAGCAAACGTATAAATGAGCAGCCTGATAAATTCCCCAGTCACCCCCTACTTAGGGACTACTGTTGTGTTGTCTTTGTTCTTCAACATCTGTTACCAAGTCGCATATAGCAGGGACGATGATCCCATTTCTTAGAAGATTTTTAATATATATATCCCGTCTGACAGACTCCGTGATCCGAATGGAGAGTGGATTTATCTACAACACCCTTGATTGAGAGGCTTATCTGAGTCGTTCATCCAATGTATGTGTGGTGTATATCTAATGTATTAGTAATAGTGGTAGTGATGCATCATATCAACATCATACATGTGCTAGATGAATGGTCTAAATAGAGTATTCATTCTAGGTGAACTTTATAATCTAATTAGCTGTTTAGCGGGGCCGTATTTTGTTGTTTGATCATGCCATGCTGGACTTTCCCGGAGTGATGCTGTACCGGGCAGGCCCATGTGTTCCGCGTAGACACGTTGTCGATGTACTTGTCCTCGGTCGTGTAAGATCGTTCATCATCAGTGCTTACACAATACTCCGTATTTATCAAGGGAGGATCAAACAAAATATGCACACATATTACAGCAGATGAACACCATATGCTCCCTCTATACATAGCCGGAAAGGTAACTTCTTCACAATGCCTCAGGCAGAGAGGAGAAGGTGAACACACAGCGAGCTGATGAAGCTACAAACTACTACAAGGAGAATAAATGGAAGCACCGATCTCTGCAGGGATCTTCTTATTAAAGCGCGCCACGGAGTAATTTGGCGGATGGCGAGGCTTAATTGCCTGCTCTAGAAGCGGGCTCGATTAGAAGAGCTTGAAGAGGATTCCGCCATGGGTGGCGAAGAAAGGCGCGAAGACGAGGGACTCCACTGCCATGAGCTTGATGAGGATGTTAAGCGACGGGCCCGAGGTGTCCTTGAGCGGGTCTCCAATGGTGTCCCCAATCACCGCGGCCTTGTGGCAGTCGGACCCCTTGGGCCCCAGCATCCGCGCGTGCTCACTCGCACCCGCCTCAATGTACTTCTTGGCGTTGTCCCACGCGCCGCCGGTGTTGGACGCCGAGATGGCGACCTGCACCCCAGACACAAGCGCGCCGGCGAGCACGCCGGCGAGCGTGTGCACGCCGAAGAACGTGCCGACGACGAGCGGCGTGAGCATGACGAGCGCGCCGGGCGGGATCATCTGGCGGATGGAGGCGTCGGTGGAGATCTTGACGCAGTTGGCGTAGTCGGGTTTCCCCGTGCCTTCCATCAGCCCGGGGATGGTGTTGAACTGCCGCCGGACTTCCTCCACCATCTCCAGCGCCGCGCTGCCCACGCTCTTCATCGTCATCGCCGAGAACCAGTACGGGAGCATCGCGCCCACGACTAGACCGATGATCACCTTGGGCGACAGCACGTCCACCACCTTCACCCCGGCTCGGCTCACGAACGCGCCGAACAGGGCCAGCGACACCAGCGCAGCTGATCCGATGGCGAAACCCTGATCCAAAAAGCAGAGTAAAATTTTAAGGATGTTCAAAAATCAAACTGAATGTTTGACCATGTCTCTGCGTGAAATGGTGAACTGATTTACCTTTCCAATCGCAGCAGTTGTGTTTCCGGCGGCGTCGAGTGCGTCAGTTCTCTCGCGAATCCTGTGGCTCATCCCTGCCATCTCTGCGATGCCACCGGCGTTGTCGCTGATAGGACCGTAAGCATCGATGGAAAGCCCAGTTGCAATCGTGCTCAGCATGCCGAGAGCAGCGACCGCTATGCCGTACATCGCTGCAATTGTGAAACTGACATAGATACCGACGGCAATAACGAAGATCGGGATTATGACCGACTTGTATCCCAGAGCAAGGCCGAATATAACATTGGTGGCGGCACCGGTTCTGCAGGCGTCCGCAACATCTTGCACAGGGCTGCGGTAGAACAAGTTGGCAGTTAGCACCGTGAATTAACCATTAAAGCTGGTGAAAAAAATTCAGTACAACTTTGTTACCTGTATGCGTTGCTAGTGTAGTATTCTGTCACGTATCCGATGATCAAACCAGCCCAGAGACCAATGGCGACACACAAGAAGAGTCCCCTGCAAAGTGGCTCCCACAAGAACCATTGTCAGAGAGCAGACAATGCGTTTCATGAAACTGTAGTTACAAGAAGCAACCAGTAACTTACCAGTTGCTAACTTCCTTCTGTTCACCAAAATTGAAGATTGTGAATTTAGCAGGGAGCGCCACCCAGCTAATCAGCGCAATACCGACAGTCATCAGAACGGTAGAGATGATGAGCTGCTTCTTCAGTGCAGGTTCGATTTCTTGCACGGCCTTTATCTCGAAGAAGTCAGTTGCAAAGAGTGTGGTGATCAAGCAGACAATGATGCCGACGGAGCTGACTAGCAGCGGGTAGCACATCCCAGTAAAATCATGGTTGACACCAAAAGAAGAAATCGATGCCACGACAAGGGCAGCGCAGGAAGATTCAGCGTATGACCCAAAGAGATCTGAACCCATTCCAGCAATGTCACCAACGTTATCTCCAACATTGTCAGCAATCACCTGAGTAAAAAAAACACTCCAAATTCAGTAAAGTAACAAAAGGAAAACGGTGAGTTGTCATCGTAATACTGTTAAACTGGTATCAGAGAAAGACTTACAGCAGGGTTCCTGGGATCATCTTCAGGGATGTTCCTTTCAACTTTGCCAACTAGATCAGCACCCACATCAGCCGCCTTGGTGTAGATACCGCCTCCAACTCTTCCAAACAGAGCCATCGACGATCCACCGAGTCCATACCCGGTGATAGACTCGAACAGACCCTCCCAATCATCGCCGTAGTACAGCTTAAACAGGTTTATAGCAATGTATAGCACAAGAAGACCATTTGAGGCCAGCAAAAATCCCATCACTGCACCTGAACGAAAAGCAGTGATAAATGCTTTGCCTACACCTTTCCTGGCTTCCAAAGTAGTCCGGGCGTTAGCATAGGTAGCAATTTTCATCCCGAGGAAGCCAGACACCACGGAGGTGACTGCGCCGAGCAGGAAGGAGACGGTGCTGAAGAGGGCGTTGAAGAGCGCAGGCTTGCACTCTTTGTCCTTGCTGTACGTGCAGGGGTGGCTCCTCGTGCTGAACCCCTCGACGGAGCCGAGGAAGAGGAAGATCACCACGGCGAAGATTGACATGAAGATGCCCACGTATTGGTATTCCGTGAACAGAAATGATGTTGCTCCTGCACACGGCAGTCAGTGTTAGGTAATTATTACACCAAGACGTCTTTTCTATTTGCAGATATATATATGGATGTTCCGGATTGACCATGCTTACCTTCTGCGATGGCGTTCTGTATCTCGGCGCACTTGACGACGACGTTGTGGTCGTTGAGGCCCTCCTCCTCCTCGATCAGCGAGTCGCCCATCACGTCCTTGTCCCTGACGCCGGGCAGGGACGGCGCCAGCTTGACGCGCGAGACGATCACCCACTGCGCGATGGCGAACGCGATGCCCACCACGGCAGCGAGCGGGATGAGCACCTCGGTGGCGACTTCCGACAGGATCGCCATGGCCGGAATGCTTGCTGAGGGCAAATTCCTAAACCCCCGAGCTGAAGTGTGGGGACTGGTGAACAGAGAAGATGCTGAAGATTGCGTGTGTGGAGAATGGAGAAGATGCTGAAGCTTTCGCGGTGGTTATCAGCGTGTGGAGTGCAGTTTTAGTGAACTCTCTTTCTCTGGTGCGCTTGGGAGGTGCGGGTTTATATAGGTGCTCGGAGCTGTCGAGTTTGCAAGCGAGCAGGGGACAAACAGGGAGTAGCAGACGAGCAGCAGAGAGAGAAACAGAGGAACCGAATGGTATGTCGCTGCCACGTGGGCCCGGCATCCATGACAGAGTGAAACCATGTTGAGGCCGACGACCCGTTTTTTTTTTTTTTTTTTTTTTGAGGTGAAAGTGACGAGAAAGGTGAAATTTGAGGAAAGAAGACAAAGCCGGCTGACGTCGGGTCCTTATCCGTCGCCGTTAGTTTTCCTTGTTTATTCCGCCTCCCGCTCGCCAGACGGGTAGCGCCGCCGGTGTCGGGTCGGCGACGCCACCGGATTTCATTCGATCGCGACCGGCGACGGCAGGAGCAGAGGCCGTCTTTGCCTCTATCTATCTACGTGCAATAAACTGAAGCGCCTCTTTCAACGCCCAGGGGACGTATGCAGTTACAGTCCTCACTGCGGCGTCAGTTGTTTCCGTTCCCGCGGCCGTAGCAGTTTCCCTGTGAGTGTTGATCCTGCTACAAAATTGCATGCATTTCGACAAGGGCACAAAATGGATGAACGTTTCTCTTTCTCTCTGCTTCGACACGGTAGTCAGACTGTAAATGCAAGCTCAAAACTGCATCAACTAATGGAACCACCGAGGCCAATGCCACTGCACAAGTATACCTTTGTATAGCCGTGCATGCACTGGATTTACAGCACCAAGATCACCTCTACCAGTACTTTCAATGTTGCAAGTCGAATGTCCTGGTTTTGTACAAACTGTTGGCCGTAAAGACAGTCCTCGTCGTCTACCTGGGCCCGCAACGAGTTGGTTCTTCTACCTGGCACACGAAAATAATCAAAATTTATGCATCAGGTTGCTGATACAGGGACCGGATTCAGGACATGCTGCTAGTGCGTCTGCAGCAGATTAGAGTGGTACAGAGTATTTTTGTTTTGATTTCACTGTCAAATATGACCCGCAAAATGACATGACGCGATTCCGTGCACGTACACAATAATTGACGTATTTGTGCATGTACGTACGTATTGAGCAGTGGCCGTTTTCGCATCTACGTGCAATAAACTTTTTTTTTTTTTTGAGAGAGAGAGACTGCCGAGAGGACGCTTTGGCCCAGGAAGCTCTCTCGGTCCTCCAAACAAGAGGCTGGGCGAAATAAACGGGCCGAGATTCAGTACGCTAGTTACGAGGCCCAATTACCCTGGTAGCGTAGCTCCTCTTCCTCGTCCCTCTCCATATTTCGAAACGGAACCGCCGCCAGGTCGTCGTCTTCCCCGCTCCGCCATCTAGAGGGCAGAATGGAAGTCACTGCAATACCAGAGATTAGGATGGATGAGAGCAAGTCGGGATCCAGTAGCCCCTCTGACAATGTTTCGTCCCTGTATGACGATCGAGGCGATATGCGTAGAGCCAGTTGTTTGTCATGGATTCAAGACCTGGAAAAGAACGGGAACGTTGCGGTTGACGATCCGCCGAATTATATTGTGCTCTTCCCAGGTATTAACTTCCCTGACGTTTCCTTCTTATTGGATCGAGGATCTATCCGTATACATGATGTTGTTCTTCGGAAATGCTATATCCTATCCGGGCGTTTCTCCCAAATCTCTCACCCAAATTTTTACCTTCCCTTCATCCATCCCCTTTCCCATATCCGAGGAGCATCTCCGGCTAGGTTAGGGCAGCAACTAGGGAGGGGTCACGATTGCCTTGGCTGCCCTTGTCCACACCAATATGCTGTAGTTTCCTCCTGTATTGTGATCTTTTGGTCTGTAATTTCAAGGTTTATACATTCCCTAAATTTTGGGCTTCTGTTGTTATTGTATCTGAATAATGTTTAATTTGTTGCTCCCATGACTTAAAAGATCTTTTAGAGAAAGGATGGGGTTGGCAAAGGCTGTTACCGTACTATTCTGGACCGTATCCTGGTCCTGTTAGTTGGTCTACATTCAAGGGATACCTCAAGGACTACTTCGACAAAAATAAGGACGAACCTGCCGCCCTTTGTGCTCATCACAAGCGTGACCCAGTAGAACAAGATCTTTCAGCTGATCCCCTGCATCTCGCAGCCTCTCTGGTAAAGTGCTGATGCCTCTATAGAACCACAAACAGTGGCCAGTCATGATTATTTTATTGATTCACATACTGATTAACTATTTTGCACTGTCCAAAAACAACATATGCTTTTCTAGTGTATCAAGGTTGAAGAAGAGCTTCTCAATGGATGCCTTGCTTGTCTCACTTCTGCAGATATTCAATTGAGCCATACGATCAAGGATCGTGCAAGAAACATGATTGAATCAGGCGGTAACTCTTGTACTGCAACTGCAGGGTTCGTGGTATGCCTTTTATTACAATCTTGACAAACCGTGAATACTGTATTTTTAGTAACTGTCTTTGTTAACCTTTTTCTGCTGCCATTGCAATTGTGTTGTTTCAAGTGTATCACAAAGGAGGCTGAGTTGATATTACTCTTGTCGAAATGTAATGATTTTGACACAACCGGGTTGGTCGAGTTTAGCAATTGTATTCGGCAGTCTGCCTTGAATCTTTTGCTCAGCGAAGAGCCTGAATCTGCTGCAGCCATGGTGGTATGGCCCTCCCACTTCTAAAACGAACTGCTCCTTGTAGTTAGTGTTTTTTTTTCCTTCTTACGTTTTAATTTTCTTCTCACCGACTGCAAAATGATGCTTTGAAGGGAATCGCTAAAGAGGCTTTGTGTATGCGTTGCCATCTGAGTAACAAGCAGACTCTGATGGACCCTGACTTGTACGTACAGTATATGTTGTGTCAAAACATCAGGGAAAAAAAAAACTATTTTCTACCCTCTCTACTATTGGATATGGTTGTGACATTTAACTATTCTCTATACTATCTGTAGGATAGCTACTGCCAGCGAACTGAAATGCCAAGAATCTGATCCAAAGAAAAATTACATTATGGACATTGACCACTGTGAAAAGGACAATAATTTGAAGGGGAAGAAGAGGAAGTTCAAGAATGGGAAGAGACTGAATAAGAATTCAAACAATGCGACAGGAAAAGAGTTAAAGGAGAAGAAGTTGAGGAGGAAGAAGAGGAGGTTGCACAAACAGAAGAGAGAAATGTTGAAGTATGTTACACTTCCTCTTATGAATTTACCCCTTTTTTTGTTTCGTATGTGGAAAGTTCTCATTTGCATTGTTTGTTTGTTCAGGTCCAGCTTGGCATTGCCAAGTACTACAAGGATCTTGAAGAGAAGTCTTTGCAAACATCTGAATCTGGTCTACCAAAAGTTAGTGGAGAGGAAGAATTTTTCAAGTTAAAAGCAAACTAGCAGGATGTAGGACAGGAGTCAGGACCAGGATAAATCTAAAGAACTTCAATAGAGTAGGTCTCATTGAAAAAAAAAAAATAGAGTAGGTCTCATGTGCAAGGACCTAGAGTATAACGTCGAAGTCTCGAAGACAACTGAGCTAAATGTTACTGCGCCCAATTCTGCTAAGGCGGCCCGGTTCATCCCGAATTCCCAGCCACCAAGGCCTCTTGAGCAAAATGCTCAAGTCAACTTCCATAATCTGTTTGCTCGGTCCACACGATCGCGACGTATATGATGCGATGTCAGTAACTCCAAGCATCTAATCACTCAGTACAATCCATGCATGACCGCACAAGTGTCACCCCCAGAGTGTCTCGTTCGACGCGTACAGGATCAGTAGTTTGCTTCGCTTGCTTGGAACATCACTTCTGGTGCTCCATTTTTGACATTCGTCCGCTTTGTTGTGGTGATAGGGGATGGATTCTTCTTTCTTGTCCACAGGAATCCACCGATAGATCCATCCTTCAAAGTCTCTGTAAAGCAACAATCACCGCATGACGTGTAAGACGCTGACTGACCGCGCGACAGCCAACAGCTCGGCGTGCATGCATCACAGCGTACTTCAAAACTGAAACATTTATCGCGCGGGTTCATTCGGACAGTTATTAGTACTGTATGACACTTCACGCAACAGACGATGATTACTGCAACTTAAGGCACACGCTGTTCGATAGAGTAGATCAGATACACAAGTTAAGGGCGGCGACCTCCAAAAGCAGAGTCTTTGTTACGTCGTTCCTGGTCTTTTTGCCCTATCCGGCAGCCATGTGTGCGATCCGGATGGATGAGCTTTTGAGCCAGTAATGGTAACGCGCGTTGTGTAGAAGAGAAAGAGGGACGTTCTCCATGCTTCCAAGCTAGGCTGCTGGCGCTTTACAAGCCTTGCACGCGTAATCCTTCTTCCATCGCTCCGTATCTAGTTGGGCAAGACTTGGAGGCGACTCAACCCGTTTTCTTCCTTAGCCCCTACGACTGCGCCCGATCGATCGATCGCTGCTGCTGTTCCGTCCGCGCCCGCCAAGACAAGAACACGCGCGCCGCGCCAGAAATAGCCAGGCGCCGCCCGCACGCACGCACACGGACACAAAAAAAACAGAGCCGTTTGTTTCGGCGGCCGGCGCAAGACAGCAGTGAGGCCAGCGACGACCGGGTCGCTGCGACCAGAGAATAATCGCTAAATCCCTGGAATTATTCCGGAATCAGACCGCGCGGACAGCGCAGCGCAGCCATCCGTGGCCTGGCCCCCCACGTTCCTCCTTCCTCCCCGGCCGGGATCTTTTCGGGCTCGTTCGGCAGTTTGGGATTAATTTCCGTGCAGGATTCACATCATGCATGGATTGAGTGATTTCATGTGTGTCACTCAATCCTATATTTCATAGGTTTGATTCCCATATTTTCTAATTTCATGACCCAAAGTATTATTTGGTTGACTGGGATCAAATTCGTGTGCGTGAGTGGAACTCGTTCCATGGGGTCAGACACCAGGAATCATTCTTAACATTTTGTTGGGCGCAATGGCTGGATTGAACTAGGTGGGAATCAAACCCAGAAATAACCGAACAACATTTCTAACCTACTCTAAGATTCTCTCCAGACCATAAAAACCCACTGAATTTTGACCCAAATACTGAGCATTCCATGCCAAACGAACCAGGCCTTCCTAAGATGCCTGCGCGGCTGCGCCTGGATTCCGATGCTTTTGCGCGGGGGACCTCGCGAATGCAAATATTTGCCCAAGCGCAGGTGCTGCTTTTGCTGCTACGGTCAAGCCTGTTCCGTTTTGTGATGAGTGGCGCGGCTGTAGCGCGGCGTCTGCTTTCTGATTTTCTTTTCAAGCAATTGACGTCTTGACAAGGAACTGACAGGTCCTTTTATCCATCGAAATAAAGAGAGAGAAGGAAACAATGGTAGCTGTGAGTGGATCAATCCTTCTTTTTTTTTTGGGAAGTAGTATGAGTGGATCAAACAAATAATTATATTCCGAGCATAATCTTTTCCTTGTTGCACTATGACGTTGGAGAATCAGTCATCTGGGATTTCGTATTGTATTTAGTATTATCGCACATCTTACGTCGATCGACATGATCCATACATGTGTCACTAATAAGCTTAATCGTATCAGACGCACTGTGCTGAATTTTCTCAGTACCACGAAATATCTATTACTTGGAACGCCAGTTTTAGTGGACGCTTATCCAAACCATCAATTCTTTTGACTGGGTGGTACGATAGCGTAGGAGGGTCTAACATGTTTCGCCGACATACAACGTGTGTTTCTCGTATGCACGTAGCCGCCCATCGACCTCCCTTTTTCAGGTAGAACCCCAAGAATTCCCGCAATCATCAGGCAACAAGGAACCGCTCCGAATTCGCCAATCCCAAGATGATTTGAGGTCCCGAAGAAACAAACAACACAGCACACATAAAACACGCGACAACAACCACCACCTCCCTCCCTCTCCAACCTCCAATTCCAGTTGTCTTCCGCGGCCGCGCCAGCTCGGACGGACCACGGCTTCTCTTCTCTCTCCTCCGTCCCGTCCTCTCCGATCCCCAATTTTAAACACCCCCTTCTCTCTCCTGCCCACTCGCCTCCCTCGCCTTCTCCCTCCTCCCCAACCAGCCGAATCCGCCGCCGTGCTCGCTCTCTCTCGCGCGCGCGCGTTCTCCCGCTCCTCGGCTCCTCCTCTCCGCGATGGCGACGTCCATGGCGTCGCCGCGGGGGCGGTCGATCCGGGAGACGGTGCTGGAGACCGTGGCGGCCTACCACCAGCAGCAGCGGACGAGGCGCAGGCTGCGCAAGAGCCTCTCCTACGCCGGGGAGCTCTCCTCCGCGGGAGGCCGCGCGCGCGGGGAGGGCGCCTCCTCCTCCGGCTCCGCCACCTCGCTCTACGGGCCCGAGGAGGACGACGAGCCCTTCTGGGAGGAGGAGGAGGGCACCGTCGAGCTCGTCCAGCTCGGGGCCAACCGCGCCAAGAACGTCCTCATCCTCATGAGCGACACCGGCGGAGGCCATCGGGCGTCCGCGGAGGCCATCAAGGACGCCTTCCGGATCGAGTTCGGCGACGAGTACAGGGTGCGCGGCCTCTGCCTCCTCTCTCTCTTGCGGATTTTAATTAATTTCGTCTCGATTGTGTGAAATTGACACAATTATACTATAATATGCGCTTAGAATCCGTCAAGTGGCGCTACTTAGTGATTTCATATTTATCTATTCGGTCATGTCGCTGTGTCAGGTCTTCGTCAAGGACCTGTGCAAGGATCACGCGGGGTGGCCGCTCAACAACATGGAGAGCTCATACAAGTTCATGGTGAAGCATGTGCAGCTCTGGAAGGTCGCATTCCACACCACCTCGCCCAGATGGGTCCACTGCTTCTATCTTGCTGCTCTCGCCTCTGTCTACGCCAAGTAAGGATATCTTTTTTTGCTTTCCCCTGTTTCGAGATTCAAGCATTTTTTACTTTTGAGAGTCTCATCAGTGCTTCGAACATTTTGCTTCCACTCCCTGCACTGTGATTATAAATAAATTCAGTTGTGAATGTGACCTGTATCCAAGTTGCTGTTGTTGGTTGGCGTACTGCAAATTGCTCACGCGACGCAGATTTTCTAATGGCCCCAGCAGTTTTGTCATTATTGCTAACGCTGATATTATAATGTTCGATCTAGACGCGTGATACTGCGGCAATAGTTTTATAGGCCCTATTCCATTCCCTTGAGCGCAATTATCAGACTATGAAGTTGGACCTTGTCTGCAGATGCTAAAATAGCGGTTCTAAAACCATCGTCATCTATATATGGAATTTGCAATTGAAATGCAGTTCCAACTGCTAGTGACGTCCGCTATTTCAGCCACTCTGTGTATGCACGATGTAGGTCAGGACCAGGAATGATCTTAGTAGGAAATTCAATAGGTCCAATGTGCATGAAGCCACCAAAATGGCCCCTCTGGCACCAGACGGGTGTGGTTATTTTTGCATGCTTGGGAGGCACTGTAATTCCTTGCAATGCTGGCCTTCTTCTTAAGCAACATTTGAAATCCTGTAAACAGGTCGAGACAAACAAATATAATTTCATAATTGATAATCTTTTCTAGTAGCATGTAATTGTTATAAAACATGTTTCACATGCCAACTGCCTTTTCTGTATTTTATTTTGTGCCATATTTTTATTAACCACTTAGCATCCTCAACCAATTCACATTTTATTATCAATTCTGCATGCACTATCAACCCTCAAGATTTTGCTCTATTGTGACGCTTCCGTTGCTAAGATTTGTTAAGGATGCTTTGTACATGGATACTTCTTCTGATTTTTATTTTTATTTTTTTGGTTTGTGGGTGAAGGAAGGTGGAGGCTGGACTGAAGAAGTACAAGCCAGACATCATAATTAGTGTCCACCCCCTCATGCAACACATTCCTTTGTGGGTGCTTAAGTGGCAAGGGCTGCATAATAGAGTAGTCTTCGTGACTGTCATTACGGATCTCAACACTTGCCACCCCACATGGTATGCACATATATCAATGAGGGCAACTGGAAGTATGTAAATTTTTGTAAGTTATGAGTTGACTTGATCTAACACACACAAAAACAGGTTCCATGCTGGTGTGAATAGATGTTACTGCCCCTCAGAAGAAGTGGCTAAGAGGGCAGCATTGGATGACCTAAAACCTTCTCAAATACGTGTATTCGGTCTTCCGATTCGTCCATCATTCTGCCGTGCCGTGCTTGTTAAGGTATGTGCCTGCATGTTCACTTAGTTCTATTGTTTCTACTCTTGCTTATTTGAATTAAAATTTTATATGCACTCATAAAAAAAGTAGGGATTCACTTTTGATATTGATTTTTTTTACTACTCTACAAAGTTTTATTTTGTAGCGTTCAACAAATATATTGCACTTGCTTTTATTAGTTGCTGACTAACTGAGATAAAATATTTGGCTGTGAACTGATGTGTCTGATTGCAAATACTCATTATCATTTATCACTAGTTTATTATCAAGCTCAAAACATTCTTTCTGGGAAACCAATCTCTCACCAGGATGATTTGAGGAAGGAACTTGAATTGGATCCTGAGCTGCCTGCAGTGCTGCTTATGGGAGGTGGAGAAGGCATGGGTCCTGTCAAGAAGACTGCAAAAGCTCTTGGAGAATCATTGTTTGACAAAGAGCTTGGAAAACCAATTGGGCAGCTCATTGTCATTTGTGGCCGTAACAAAACATTAAGCTCCTCGCTACAGGCCCTTGAATGGAAAGTACCAGTAAAGGTACTTGAAGCTTGTTAATCTAATTTTTTGGAAGCAAAGATTCAAAACTGGTTAGCCATTGACCAGATAACAAGACTGTTATTCATGTGCGCAATTTCTTTTTGTTTGCCTTTTATCATCAGATTAGGGGATTTGAGACCCAAATGGAGAAGTGGATGGGAGCTTGTGACTGTATTATAACAAAGGTACGTTCTTGACCATTTTTTATTTCAGTATGTTGTGTCCATTGCATATCTTTGTGGTATTCCTAATTTTCTTTGTTATCGTTTGGTTCCATAGGCTGGACCAGGTACGATTGCTGAAGCCTTGATAAGGGGTCTTCCTATAATCCTTAATGACTTCATTCCAGGACAGGTTTGTGACTACTGTATTTGTGCACTCACAAGAATTTATGGTTTCTTGTTGAGTATGTGAGGTGTATGTGCTACAATTTGATATCAAAATAAGAAAAATACGCAAAATGAAAAAAATGATAATGTCATGAAGACAAAGTATGCTATGCCTTCCGTCAAAAAAAGTATGCTATGCCTTCGTGCCGAGCAGTTGCTGGCTTTACTGGGTAACAAATATTTATGCTACTAAAGCATTTGAAACTAAAAAAATATTATGCAGATGAATTGTTTTCTGATTACAAGCAGTATATAGTACAAATGTATACAGTATCAAAAAATATTAAGCTCGTCTTTGTTTTGAATGACAGGAAGTTGGCAATGTCCCTTATGTTGTGGACAATGGTGCAGGAGTATTCTCCAAAAACCCTACTGAATCTGCTAAACTTGTTGCCCGTTGGTTTGGTCCAGATTCAGAGGAATTGAAGAGAATGTCAGAAAATGCATTAAAACTGGCTCAGCCAGAAGCTGTATTTGACATTGTCAGGGACCTCCATGAGCTATCTCAGGAGCAAGGGGTGCTATCACAGATCTCTGGTTCCTTGACATCATCCTTCTACATACCATCACCTGAAGCTACGCCAATTCCACTTATCTGAGCTGTGTATAGCTAGACTTGCAATCTCTGACCTTGTGAACTTCACACTGCACCTACAGCATGGACTGGAATGGGACTTCTGGCAGGCAAGTTAACGTCTATTCAACGGTTGATGGCAATGTGATTCCAGTTTTCATAACTTTCAGTACATGCTCTCCCATGGTAGTTATTGACTCGTTTGACTGACAGCTACTCTTGTGTAATGTTGCATTCATGTTAACTTTGGTAAAAAGAATCATTCATTCGTCTCTTGTTTGACCCTTACATTAAAGGGCGATTAGCGGTGGTGGTGGCTTGTAAAATATACTCAATTTTGTGCATGGAAAAGTAAACCCTTATGTAACTCATGTGGCCCATTCATTCATGTAAGTGGAAACTGTGTATGATTTGATGAAAAGTTGATATGAGTGGAATTTTTGTGTATTTGAGTGAATAGTAAATTGTGTTTTCGTAGCTGGAAGTCATCCCTCTACGAAGAACTGATACAGTATCAGAGTAAGGAGCTGCGGCCTCCTAGCTGAAAGTACTTGACATCCTTATATTTACACTGATTTTCAGAACATGCATTCTATTTGTATCAGCACTTACGAACTAAATTTGATGTAACTGATGTCATGAATTCTCAGAGGCTCAGGCCCCTATTTTGGGAACAGTGACCTTGATGCTAGTAGTATTTTCAGTTTGACGAAAGCATCCCTGCTTATGAGTGTAGAAGTGAAGCTGTTGCAACGTTGATTGCTTGACTGCCGTTGCAGGAGTATAATAAGAGGCTTGTATTTTTGGAACAATGACCTTTTCTTTTTTTGAGGGAATTTTGGGAACAATGACCTTGATGCCAGCATTTTCAGTTTAGTGAAAGCATCCCTGTTTCTGGCTGCAGAAATGAAGCTTTTGAAACGTCGATTGTTTGACGCTTGACTGCTGTTTCTGCTAGTATAGCGTTTTCAGTCACTGCTTTGCATTTTTGTATCGCTCGCAGCCGCAGGCTGAAAGCAAAGTGAGTAGCACATCATGCGCCGTCCCTGGAGGAACGAACAGATCGGGCCGTCCGTCTCCAATCGTCAGGCCCAAACTCCGGACGACCAACGTGAGTGCGAGGGACCGGGCCTCGTCCTGAGTCCGGACTGACAATGATGAGGACCACCCTTTGAAAGACAAAAAGGGGATGCATGAGCATGACGATGCCTATAGAATGCGACCTTTTTCTTCTGGTGCATTCTTGTGCTCTCGCTCTTTAGCTTCGCGGCATTGTCCCAATCCACCAAGAACGTCTCGGCTCAAACAGCATATGCATTTGGCTGCAAGTGTGAACGAGTTGCAAGAATCCCTCTACTTGTCCAGTTGTCGGTTTTACAGGGTGCGTTTGGTTACCTGTACTAGCTTAGTCCTGCATAGGATCCTACCTAGCTTATCTCAAACCAGGCTAAACCAATGCAAGAACAAAAATCTAGCACATGTTTAGTTGGCTGCATAGATAACTTTTAGCTAGTGCAAGCTTGTGTTTGGTTGACT